>ML778192.1:96170-110132 GCA_009831015.1 Picea engelmannii | reverse complement strand
TCTGGTTCCACATATCCATGATCCACTGGATCCCAACACTCTTGTGCTTGCAAGAAGGATCTCATCCGAAGAGACCATAACTCATAGTTCTTTCCAAGAAGAATCGGACCCTGAGTTGGTCCTAAATTGCTAGACGTCGCCATCTTTTAAAGAATTTAACAAAACAGAAAAAAAAATCTTACTTACCTGTCTCCTGCGTGTAATTTGCAGTGGCTTCGGAACTCTGCGATTCGAGATTTCGCGAGTTTCGACTTCGCGATTTTTGGCTTCGTGATTCTGACTTCGAGACTTTGATATACGAGTCCTCCGATCTCTTGTCACTCCAACCTCCGATCGCCGAAACGCCGAAGGGAGTTTATCGGCCTTGAATTGGCCCTTAGTCTCCGATCAATGTGACCACGCACCTTGATGTTAAAGCGCTATTAGCTTTTCTGGTTCTTTGTCTTTCAATTTGCCGAAATGCGAAATATGCTGGAAAGGCCCTTCTCGAAAGCCTTTTCGGGATTTCGCGAATCGGGACTTCAGGATGCGAAGTGGCCCGGTTCTCTGTCTGCGGGATCCTCGGTATGCCGAAACACCGAAATATCCCAACTCTTATTTCCAGACTTTTCGGAGTAACGCAATTCGGGATTTCGTGTTTCCCGATGTCGAGAGTCCTTGACCCTTTGTCCTGCCGATTCCCAAAATGTCGAGTTCCGACACTCCTTTCGTGCTTTAAGGACTTCAAATGTCGAAATGCCAAAATTTGCCTTTGGACAATCAACAGTCTAGATCCTCTGATGATCTGATGGTCCAGATCCTTTCAGGATTTCGTGACTCTTGAGTTCGCGATTTCGGGTTTCGGGACTTCCTGTTTCCCGATGTCGAGAACCTCTGGCTTCTCGATCACCCGATCGCCGAAATGTCGATTTGTCGAAATGGCTTTAACTTCAGTTATCCCTTTGGGCTATACCTCTAGTCCACATGACCTCTCCTGATATGACCGCAGTCCCTTTCGGGGTTTCGCGACTCAAACGCGCGACCTCTTGGTCTCTCAACTTCCGAAAAGTCGATTTTTGAAATGCCGATGGCCTTTCCTTTCGAGACTTTCCCCGAAGGCGTAGATTGTTGCCACACGTCCCCTCAAGATGGATGGTCCTCGTCGTTTTGCAATTTCGCGACTTGCGACTCCAAATCCTCTATCAACTTGAAACCCCGGTAGCCGAGATGTCGACAGTTTCCTCGATCTCCGCCACGTGTCCGAACGAATGGACGGTTGTGATCTTTTCAGGATTTCAGGACTTTCATCGTGGAGTGTCCTAACCTTTCGTCAACAAGACCTCCGATATCCCGAACTCCGAAATGCTGAAAAGTTGATGGCGCTTGTATTTGTTGCCACCTGTCCTCTGAGATGGATGACTCACAATCCTCTCGGGATTTCGCGATACGTGATGTCGATATTTTGCATATCGGGGTTTTGGAGAGTAGTCTTCTTCGCTTGTCCAACTCCCGATCTCCGATTTTGCAATCGGATCAGATCGACAGCTCACGATCTATCTCGATCCAACGATCCAGAATAACTCATGATTTCGCAATTCGCGAATTCTCACGGCAGACCTCTGACCTTTACACCTTGTGAGTCAGTGAAATGTCGAGATCTCGCCACGTGTCTCTTGATGGACGGTCCAGATGATTTCGAGATTTCGCGACTTCTTTCTTCTATGCGGTGTAGAGGAGTTAAACCTCGTGCACTTTGTCATGGATCCAACGACTGTCGGTCCTCTGCGCAAGATCTAACGACTGAAATTATTTCGCCTTTTCCGCGCTCTCCTCGTCCCTTCTAAACTGGATTTCCACCTCAGATCTTTTCGGAGGACAGATCTTACTGCTGCGACGGTTGTTCTTTGCGCCTTCGACGTGTTCTTTGCGACTTCTGCAAAGATTGATCGGTCTTTCATTGATTTGCAAAGATTTTACAAGATCTTTAAAGGTTTGTTCTCTGCAACAGTCTTTGACAGATTTGAGAGAATTCCTGCAATTATTTAAACGCTTCTTCTTTCTGTAACAATCTTTCACAAATTTAAACGAATTTCTTTGAATTCTTTAAATGTGCTTGCCTCTTGCAGCTCTTCTTCGTGAATCTTTGACGAATTTGTAATTGTTCACGAATCTTTACAGTTTCTCCTTCTGCAATCTCTTCTTCCTCGATCTTTCGAGCGTATTGCACTCTGCTTCCTTGTGTGAGCTTCTTACGCTGATCTTTTGAGAGAATGACGGACAGCTTCCCAAGCCTTGTGAAAAAAATGTGTCATGTGCTCTCGTGATCTGTGTAAGCTCTGCGCTGTGAGGATCGTGTTGCTCTCCAACCTGTGTGAAGAGGCTTACTACTGTAGCTCTGATACCATGATAAATTGTGAAGCAAGAAATGCAGAGAGAAAGAATAGAACAGAAAACAGTATATTAGAATGTAAGAAGAAAAGTACAATGAGAAGAGTTAATAAAGAACTACTATGCAAAGGGAAATAGCTAAGCTAAATAGGCTCAAGCAAAACAAGAATAGAAAGTACAGCTGGCCAGGACAGCTGGCAGTGTACAGTCAGCCTGTTGAGGTTACATTACATTTAACAGATAGCTTATGTAGAAAATGCAGTGATTTTTAATTGCGTTCAACGTCACATTCATAATAGTAGAGATACTCATGTGTTGAAATTTGCAGTATGGGCATTCAAATGCCCACTTTCTCAGAGGAAAAATTGCAATGTGAAAGTTTGATCTATTATTCATTGAATGACATAATGTTCATAGGAAAAAGTGTAATGTGAAAGGCTGATTTATTATTCATTGAATGATCTAATGTGCTGAGGGTAATTTCTTTCAGATTTTTGTATGTAACAGATTTTCAGTGTACTATTAATACTTATTTTATCTTTTTGAATTTACTCTCTGGATTTGAACTTGCTGTTTTTTTTAGGAGAAACACATATTTTTAACCATTAAACTCACTCTACGATTTTTTGGGAGAAAACACATATTCTTAACCATTAAACTCACTCAAACTGTTGTTGTACAGATAAAAAGAATTCTTTATTTTTTTTGCTGGTGAACTTAATTTTATTCATAATAATATTACATGTAAAACTTCATATCCATAAAATATGTGTTTGGGCTTCATATATATACCCTGCCCAAACCTCCCTCAGCATTTCCCTGAAATATGTTTGGGGCTTCATATGCATACCCACGCCCATAATATCTGGCCATATCTTTGCATGTCCAGAGATCTGTATTTTCAAGCATCTGTGAGATTTGCACGTATGACAATGTGATCACAAGGGCATGTTGTCGTTAAAATGGTGATATATATATACTACAAACGTGAATGCCTTACAGGACCGTGAGCCTTAAAATGCATACTTTGGAGCTCATCAATTTTGATCCCAGCTTACATACTACTTTCACAGGCTAATCCTACAGAGACAGTTCTCTTAAACATTACCAATCTGTGATTCAACAAAATATCACTGTATTTAATTTTTATTTTTTTTAACTGTGTGTTAGTTCTAGTAAAAAATTGTTTCATTTGCATATTGGTTTTTCCGATACAATGAACTGTAGATTGGATTTAAAATGCTTGACTAAATAATTTTGATGGGAAAAGCTATATTTTGATTTCACAACTCTCGCTATTATGTCAAACAAACGAATTTGAACTATGTATACTTGAATGTTGAATATGGCTAAGCATTTTTGTTTTTAATGTGAATAATAAAGATATTATTATGAAAGCCATAAATCTAAATCTTTGTACTTTTTACCCAATAGAAAATTTGCTCAAATTATATTTAGAAGTATAATTTTTTTACATATTTTTGTAAGTGATTAAAGTGGATGTATCAAGTAGTCAAAACATATATTGTCCAAAAATAACATTCCTTACAAGTCTCATAGGACCGATATTTCAAAATGTGATGCTACATAACCATAATACTAGATCAAAAGGTAAACATATGACTTTATATACCCATATATATATGATAAAAGCTCAAAAATAGTATAAGGAGACTCAAAATACTGAAATATGGAAATTGTCAAAATAGGATGAGTTGTCTTTTGGGACCTTGAGTCATGTTTTCCCACTTGAAATATGTAATTTTTCCTTTAGGTTCATGTATAGCTTGTTTAGATAGATGATCCACCTCCTTATTGATGATCTACCTCCTTATTAAAATCCCTGAAAATATGTTGGAAACGAATTTCTTGAAAGTTTTTTAATAATTCCTTGGTTCTAAGCTTCCATCCTTCGATAGCACTAGCGTGGAGTCTGTTAGCACTAAAAATCACCCTTAGATTGCGGGAGGATAAGCCCAGTACCTATCAGAGTTTTTGGTGGATGTTGGTTTTATATGAGTGGAGGTCAATGGACAAAACTCAATCTATGAATGATGTTCAACATAGAACTGGACAAGAAATGCACAGGAAACTTAGGGCCACAACTAACTTTAGTCAGTGAATTGAGTTTACGTGTGAGCAAAAGGAAGACTTAGTAAGAAAGGTGGACAAGAATACTATGGGCATCAGGCCTTCAAGCCACTTGGAGAAGAAAAACTCAAACTCAAGATCACTCTTAATCTCAAGCTTTAGACACTGAAATATGTCCAAACAACACAGTCACAACAGCACAATGATCAAACCTACATCACCATGCAACTACAACAACTCGATTGGATCCTCCATGCCTGATCCATTCAGTGTAAGAGGGGAAAAGATCACAAGGAAGCTGACTAAAATTGGTCACGATACCGATGTAATCAAACCTACATTACAACAACATAACAACCCTCGACTGGATCCTCCATGCCCGAGTGTTTTAGCACAATTTTTACAAAGAGATGAAAAGAGGCTAACTTCTATTAATCTGAAAGTCTCAAATCCAATACATAAGCAGAGAACAGTTCTGGCATCAAAACATTACAAAATACGGAGATTTACTCAACCAGTTGACAACCTTAACAAAATATCAAAACTACCTACTTATATTCAGAACTATCCACAACCACCAAGGGCGCGCTCTGGCCACTGCATTCAAGGCTTGGCGTCTACATCTTCTTCTGTCAGTCTACACATGCATTCTTCTATGAGACGTGAGCTCAGATCAGCATGGGTTTTGCAGGAAAATCTGCTCACAGGGGTACCACGGGCTGACAGCTTTGACCCTTGCGCTGGGGCCTCCATGCCTTTTGTTTATGGGGTGAGACGAGGTTTCAACCACCACCCCATTTCCATTAATTACTTTCATCGAGATTAGGGCGGGGCTAATGCCCAAAGAGCTGCCATGCATAGCTAACGATTCTTCGAGCTTCATCTGATATTTTGAAACCATGGTGGTCTCACTTTGTAACGAACACGGGCAACCCTTGCCTTTGGTGCAGGTCTTCGTGAAATCAACACCCTTTCCTTCGTACTCCCAGAGCTCCTGGTGTCAACCTCTTCTTCATGCGACCCTGGGCCACAACTTGGCACTTAACTCCTGAGTGCTTCGCGCCTTCGCACTTCGCAAAGTCAATGCTTTTCCCTTTGCCAATTTCCCGAATCGCAAATTAGTGATTCACTTATCTGCTGCCACGTCCTTCCTTCCATTTTATGACCATGATCTCTTCCTCAGAACTCCACCTCGGCCAACTCCATGCGATGGGGGATAACCTTTCTTCCTGGACTCGCTTTCCATGTGACCACGAGCTGTGACCATGGGCCCAATTCCTAGGCGCTTCACAACTTCGCATTTCGGGTGCTTTAATGTGGGCCACTCCCAACTCGCCCGATTTCTGAACTCCCGAACTAGAGCTTAGCGATTGCTAGCTCCCTTCCAATGGACCCCTCCCATGTGACCTTCGCTATGACCTGGGGCCCAACTTCCGAGTGTTTTAGGACTTCGCGTTTCGCGAAGTCGAAAGTTAGCTTACCTCCTTTCTTTCGATTTCCGATTCTCTGACTTCGCTAGTGTCATATCAGTGATCCAGATCTAATCTTCCTTTGACCTGTGACTTCGGACCTTTTGTTATGGCGTTATACTTTGCGCACTTTTGGAATTATGCATGCTCGTGCATCGTCGATCTGATTTGTCTGATGGATCTTCGTCGTTGAAAGATAAGCTTTTTTGCTTGCTTGCATTTTGAGACCGAAATGGACTGCTCTGAACGTTGCACTTTGACGCTTCTTGTGCAGGCTGCAAACTTGGACAACCTGCTTCCCTTGACAACTATATGTGATAACAAAGTCTTCCTCTATTTGTTAGCCATTCTATAACTACCTTAGAGTCTCCAAGAACCTGAAGTTTATGAAGAGACATATGTGTAGCTATTGTGAGAGTTGCCCATACTCCCAGTAGTTTTGCCCTTGTATTGGATCCTTCCCCACAGTTGAAAAACCATCTATATACTGACAAATATGGAGTTTTGATAACCCCCCTAGCTCCACACTTCTTGCCACCTGTTTGTGTTGCCCCATCAAAACATGCAATAGTAGTATCGACTAGCTGAGTAATCAAACAAGCTCTTAAAGGGACATGTTTTTGTAGGAATATGTTTTTGTGTTGTCGTGTGTCTTTTAAGTGAGCCGAGAGTCTTGATAACCACAGAGAGAACTGAAGGAAAAGTATTCTCAAAGATAACTTTGTTCCTCTCTATCCAAATATACCAGCAAGTAAGGGCAGCTAGAATAGAGGAGACAGACTTGTCCTCTGTCCAAGAGTTAAAACAATCAGATAGTGTATCCCCTTCCCAATTTTTTTAATACTTCTAAATAGTTTTTATTCTTTCCCGGACCAATTTGGAGAAAGTGCACTGTATGAAAAGGTGGTTAATATCTTCAGTGTTTTGTTTGCACAATTGGCAATGGCTTGGGCCCTCCTAGCCTTTTTGTTGTAGTATATCCCATGTTAATACTTTATTTTCAGCTGCCAACCATATAAACAATTTGATCTTGAGTTGCATGTCCCATTTCCAGATATTAAACCTCCATCCACCATACCTTGGGAACCTCTAGGTAGATATGAGAGCCATATAAGCATTTTTAACAGTAAGAGATCCAAAAATGTCGCCTCCGATCCACATCAGTTCATCTTTTGTATCCTGGATGGAGGCTCCTGCACCGATGACAGCGATATGAAATTGATCCCATTCAGCTGCCAACTCACCTGTAACACCCAGCTCGTTGCTACAGATCCAGTTGTCTGTGATGGAGAAATGATCCACATGCCCTTTGGCTTGGGCGAGAACTGTAATCTTTTTCCGCCTTAAGTGAGTGATAAGAGCCTGTGAGAGAAAAGATCTATCTCCCAGTCCCAAGATTTTGTCTTGACCAAGAAAAATAAGGTGGCTTGATCCGGGGATCCAGCTAAGCCAATGCATGATCAAGTGGACCGATTTTATAAGACTGTTCCAAATCCTTGATGTCGTAGATTATTTGAATGTGGCCGACCTAAACCAATTGGTGACAGATGTAAAGGAAAGATATGTATCCTTAATTACATTGTGCCAAATTCCATCCCGATTTAAAACTCCCCAGAGTGTATTAGCTGTCAAAGCTATATTGAAATGGAATAAATTGTGAAAGCCCCATCCACCACACTTCTTTTGTTTAGATAGAGATTCCCACCTGCAGAGATGGAAATGTTGAGTTTCACTGTTACCATTCCATAGAAAATTAAACATAATTTTCTGAATCTTGTTTAAAACTGAGCGTGGAATGGTCTCCAACGACATCCAATAAACCGATTGACTCTCCAATATCAATTTTATTAAAATATATCGACCACCCAAGGATAACCACCTATTGCACCACGGTCCAATTTTTTTCTCCATCTTGGCCAACAACCAACTCCATTCTTCAACTTTGTACACCCTAGTCATTAGATAATAACCAAGATATTTGAAACCTATAGCTAGATCTGTAAATGTATATGGGAGAAATGACTTGAATGGGGTAAGGTCCACTTCAGATAACCCCTCATAAAGAACAGTTGTTTTGGAATCATTGACCTAAAGACCCAGAGCATTACAGAACAATTTGACGAGTCTGACAATTTCCAACCATTCTTGAAGTGTGGCATTGGTCATGATTAATACATCGTCCACGAAGAATAAGTGGAGAATTTTTATCTTTCTGGACACCTTAATACCTGCTAGTTTGCCTTCTCCTTTGTTTTCCTTTAATAAAAGGCTAAGACCCTCCATAGCCATAATAAATAACAATGGGGATAAAGGACACCCTTGGCATAAACTTTTGCCACTTCTGAAAAAATATGTAGCCTCTCCATTAAGTAACACAACAAAAGATGAGGAGACAACACAACTCATAATCCAATTGGTCATCTGAATACAAAAGCCCACTTTTATTAAAATCATCCTTAACAAATCCCAATCAATGTAATCGTATTCTTTCCGCAGATCCAACTTCAGAACAAGGGATTTTAATTTCTTTTTTTTATGCTATGGAGGCACTCATGTGATGTTCCAATGGCATCTTGTAACTACCTACCTTTCAAAAATCCCAACTGCTCTGCTAAGAGTGATCTATAAAGGATAGGTTTTATCCGATTAGCAATGATTTTTGAGATTAATTTGTAGCAGAGGTTGCATAACGATATAGGCCTGAAATCCCCAAAGGTAGTTGGCTTATTTGCTTTTGGAATAAGGGCTAAGAAAGTAGAATTTAGACTCCCAATGATAAATCCTTTCAATCTCGACTCCTCAACCATCTCTAAGAGGTCCTCCCCTACCAAATCAAATAAGTGAGTGAAAAACTCGAGAGTCCAGCCATCGGGCCCTATACTTTTATCTTTTTTGAATAGAGATAATACTTCTTTCAATTCACCCAAATTTACTGGACCATGCAATGATCTTGCCTCTTCAACATTAACCAGCCTGGAGAAAAGAGCATCAACTTTGACTTGCTCAGTTGTGGATGGATGGCCTAAAGCCTTGAAAAAAAAATTAAAGTAATTTACCGCCTCCTCTTTTAATTCTCCCTGACCTATGTGCATATTCCCAGTTTCATTTGAAATCTCCCAAACATGTTTCTGATTCCTCATGTGATTAGCATAATGGTGAAAAAACTTTATGTTTTGGTCACCACTTTGGATCCAGATCTCCCTGTTGTGTTGTCTCCATAGTTCTTCATTCGCTTTTAATAGCTTATTTCTTTCTTGTTCCATATTACAAAGGTGTATTTCCACTTCCGGAAGTGATGCACCTCCCACCATATTCAAAATAGTATCTTTTATTTCAGTCTCTAACATTTCCAGATGTAGCAAGTGCCTGCCAATTCTTTCCTTTACCCAAATCTTGGTGTGTGTCTTCAAGTCCTTTAGTTTCCATACAATTCTGCATTGTTTGCCTTCTTCGGATAAATTTTTTGGATCCTTCCATACCTTATGAACTAAGTCATTGAAATCATTTTCTAGCAACCACTGAGAATTTAATTTGAAAGGGTAGTCTTTGTATAAAGGAAGAATCTCCAACTGTAATAAAACAGGGGCATGATCTGATATAAATGGGTACTGTAACACCCTGTTTCCCCCAGTTTGTAAAAATAACTGGACTGGCCAAGAACTATGGAAAACTCATAAATGTGGATATGTGATGTAATTGGACCTTGAGGAAAAGGTCAATGAATGTGAATAACATTATGAATTTTATTGTAGGACTACTGAGAGGGGATGTGTAGAAAAAGAGACCACGATAGCAGTGGAAGGCACCTGGAAAGGTGGCGTTAACTTCCACCGAGAATTAATACTGTATTTGGACTCCACTGGCCCGGAGAACCAAAAGCGGCTCGTTGGCCCTGAATTAAATATCTCGCAGGTTGGTGGGTAGATGGTTTAATGAGGGATGGGAGGTGAACCTCCCATCCGTAGAGCCGTCAGGCCTGATCAGTGCCAGGGTAATTGCACCACACACAACCTCGCAAGAGGATAAGGCATGGGGTAGAAGTGATTGCGAGGGCAGACACGAGGGAAGCATTTTTCCTCTATCTTCGTGAATAGTAAGGAAATCGAAATCGTAGACCCCCAGGGTCCATGCGAACATCTGGACCATTGGTTTTTCCACGTCCAAGGAGCAGTGGGAAAGGGCGCGGCATTGGGACCGATCTAAACCGTCAGATCTTAGCTAGAAAACCTGACAGTCGTTAGATCTATAGGGAGATAGACGAGGGTTAAGCCCTCGTGAATAGGGGCAAAAGAATATGAGTCGTCCATCTGAGCAGGACAAGTGGCAAAGATACAAAGATCTCGTGAACTCGGAGGTTCGCAAGGTAAGAGCCCAAAGGTTGAGTGCTCCAAGTCGCGAATGGCGAAGTCACAAGAGGATCAGGACCGTCCATCCGAGGAGGACAAGTGGCAGAGATCCAGGGATCTTGTGAACTCCGAGGTTCGCAAGGTAAGAGGTCGAAGGTTGGGTGCTCCAAGTCGCGAGTGGCGAAGTCATGAGGAGTGGAGACAACCATTGGATCCAGAGAACGGGAGGACCGTTGGATCAAGAACCCCATCACCTATCACACGTTCGGGGATTCGGAGGTTGAAAGGAGTCGTTTACAACTTCACAAGTAGCGAGAATGTGAGAGGGAAAATTAAATATCACTTCTCGGGGGCTCATGAAGGGAAGGTGCCAAGATTTGATGCTACAACTCTCGAAGTGGCGAGTGGCGAGTAGTGTGAAAGGAAGGTCAACCTTCGCTGACTTTCAAGTCTCGGAGGATCGCATAAGGGAGGAATGAGAGTTCAACCATTGAACTCACGAAGCGGCGAATAGCGAGAAGAGCTAGAGTTTAGCCTAGCCAGCGGCCATGCGTAGAGGACGCTGACAGAAGGAAGCTATACCCATTTCATGATCTCGGGTATCAGTGATTTGTGAAGAAAATTCGAGGGTCTTCGACTCACGACTCGCGAGGTCGCGAGATGTGAAAGGCGCCTGCATTTAGGCACATATGTGGTCCTATCGAACTAGGGACTAAAGAAAGGGAGCTAGTGCCTTGTCATTAAATGACGGGTAGATCTGGACGGCCAAAATCTATGCGCCCAGATCTACGGCCAGGGTTTCATTCTGAAGCCCCCTCGCCATTCTACCTTCAAGATTAGGCTCAATTGTATCGCTGAGTCGCGAAACACGAAAAGGCGCCTGGTTTGTTTGGCCTGTGTTTCTAACCCACGATCACAGGGAGGTGAACAGGGAAGAACTAGCCTGCACTAGACCCCCGTAGGACTTCGGGGATTCTGTCCCTTGAGGAAAAAACGAAAATCTTATTACGTTGCAGTGGGTATGTGACAAATTGGTATCATAGCATGGTTACAACACTCAGTCTGATTGGGCTCGTGCACAAGTCGCGCATAAACTCCGTTCGAAGTACTCCTACGAAGAGCAACCCCCTAATGTAACTCTTTTGTCCAGGATTAAAACTTGGAAACGAGAACCCGACTGTGTACGCATGTGAAAGAGTTTTAAATTTATGCGCAAATTATAAAAAATGAATTTAACTCTTGACTAATAACCAGCGTTTGTCTTTTCACTCAAGCAGACGATCAACCGCGGGAATCTACAGAAGCAGAGTATGGTGACTCACCAAGAGGTGGGAGAAGGCTCCCACAACAGAGACAAAGAGTCTGATGAAAGAAGAGCAATAGGAACCCCTCCAGACCTAGCCGAGACCGTGAGGAGTCTTATGGTTGAATTGCAAAGTTGCAAGGCCGACAATGAAAGGATGATGAAAAAACAAGAAAAGCAAACCGAAATTAATGCAGTTTTACTGCAGAGCTTATCCGACCTACAGCGACAAATGCAGCATGAACCTGAGATGCAGAATCATGGTCGTATCAGTGGCCATACTGAGAGAAGCACATCAAGAAAGTTCCACCCCAGAGGTAAAGGACCAGTGCCAGACGATTCCACTGAGAAGGAAGCTAGCGATTCAGAAGGCTCTTTCAGCAGCAGGACCAGTTCCTATTCTCGAAGAAAACAAAAGAAGCAAAAGACTTCCAAGGGTCATAAATTTAAGGAATTCAGAAAGGCCAAACCTCCCTCCTTCGACGGTGAGATAAAGAAGGGAGAGGAAGCCGAGGCCTGGCTACTTGGATTGAAGAAATATTTCAGAGTCCATGATTTTTCAGAGAATTTGAAGGCCTTAGTGGCCACTTTCAATCTGAACGGAAAGGCTTCCATCTGGTGGGAAGACCTTAAGAATATGAAAGGGGTCCGCGAGGAGGACCTGTCTTGGAAACGGTTTGAGAAGTACTTCCGGAAGAAGTATTTGTCGGAAAGATATTTCGACGAGAAGGCTAAAGAGTTTTATGAACTCAAACTGGGACAACTTACTATGGAGGAATATGTCAACAAATTTCTCGACTTATTGAGATATGTACCCTACATCAAAGCAGAGAAGGCGAAGGCGCAACGCTTCATCAGTGGGCTACCCAAGGAATACCGGAACTGAATCGAATTCGACGAGCCAAAGATATTAGAAGACACTATTCGAAAAGCAACATATTGTCATGAACAATATGGACATCGGGCAGAGTCTCGTGAAAACTAGAAACATAAGAGTGGTTCGAGATTTCAGAAAAAGGGGATCAAATCCTCAGGATTTAAAAACTACAAGAAGAACCCCAGAATGAACTATCCAGCCCGAAGTGTACTCCAACAGAACTTTCCATCATCAGACGGAAATAAAACTTCTGGACCTATACCAGTGAAGACTGATAACCCAAAGAGAGAACCTCTAAAATGTTGGGGTTGCGGAGAATAGCATCTCTTGAGAGACTGTCCACACCGACAACAGAATAGTCAGAAAGTTTATAACATGCAGGAAGCTACCACAGTCAATGATGTGGCAAGGAGTGTGCTGCAGATTTATGCAGCCTTGGATAATAACCAAGCTGACCACCAAGCTTCAGTGGTGGAAATAGAAGGTATGATTTACAACCATCTAGTGTCTATTTTGATTGACCCTGGTTCAAATTTGAGTTATATAGCCCCTAGATCTGTTGATAAGTGTAAACTATAGCCACAGAAGCAAACCAAGCCATGGTTGGTACAGTTAGCCACTGGCACCAAAAGAAAGGTAGTAGAGGCCATACCAGCCTGCCAATTAATGTTGGGTGAATTCCCCACCCAAGCAACCCTTAATGTACTACCCCTGGGATCATACGACCTGTTGATTGGTATGGATTGGTTGGCCACCCATAAAGACAAATTGGATTGTTACCATCAAACCTTAGAATGTGTGGGCAAAGAAGGAAAAAGGATAACCCTCCAAGGGATCCGAAAACCGGCCTCGGTGAGACAAATATCAGCCCTGCAAATGAGAAAGTATTGCCAGAAGGGATGTCCCCTATATGCAATACAGGTGTTGAAAACCACCGAAAGCGCTAAACCAAGCCTGGATGATCACCCTATCCTGAGAGAATACAAAGATGTGTTTTCGGAAGAGGTACCGGGTCTACCTCCGAGAAGAGACATTGACTTCTCGATAGAGCTCGCACCAGGAGCGGTGCCGGTGTCTAGAACACCCTATCGGATGAGCACACCTGAGTTAGTTGAACTCAAATTGCAATTGAAAGAAATGATGGATAAGGGTTATATTCGACCCAGCATGTCCCCATGGGGAGCACCCGTCCTGTTTGTGAAAAAGAAGGATGGCACCCTTAGACTGTGCATAGACTACAAACAACTTAATAAAGTAACCATAAAGAACAAATACCCCTTGCCCAGGATCGATGATCTATTCGATCAGTTGGGGAGTGCGTTTATTTTCTCAAAGATTGACTTGAGGTCGGGATACCATCAAGTCCGAATTAAGGGTGAAGACATCCATAAAACCGCTTTTCGGACGCGGTATGGTCATTATGAGTTTGTGGTAGTGCCATTTGGGTTAACCAATGCCCCTGCCACTTTCATGTGCTTAATGAACAATGTACTCAGTAAATTTTTAGAT
>ML778192.1:82854-93755 GCA_009831015.1 Picea engelmannii | reverse complement strand
GGCCCAGATGAGGCTACATGGGAAATGGAGGATGCCATGAGACAGGCATATCCGATTTTGTTTACTTCTGTACATGCAATTCATGTTAATAGATAAGAACATCGAGGATGATGTTCCTTTTTAAGGGGGAGGGAATTGTAACACCCTGTTTCCCCCAGTTTATAAAAATAACTGGACTAGCCAAGAACTATGGCAAACTCATAAATGTGGATATGTGATGTAATTGGACCTTGAGGAAAAGGTCAATGAATGTGAATAACATTATGAATTTTATTGCAGGACTGCTAAGAGGGGATGTGCAGAAAAGAGACCACGATGGCGATGGAAGGCACCTGGAAAGGTGGCGTTAACTTCCACCGAGAATTAATACCGTATTTGGACTCCACTGGCCCGGAGAACCAAAAGCGGCTCGCTGGCCCTGAATTTAATATCTCGCAGGCTGGTGGGTAGATGGTTTAATGAGGGATGGGAGGTGAACCTCCCATCCATAGAGCCGTCAGGCCTGATCAGTACAAGGGTAATCGCGCCACACATAACCTCACAAGAGGATAAGGCGTGGGGTAGAAGCGATTGCGAGGGCAGACGCGAGGGGAACTATGGAAACACACAGAGTGAGTGATAACAGAGAGGAAGGATTGCAACCTTTGTTCCTGGTCACTGGCAAACGGAGACGCAGTCTCACAGCATCGTGGTCTCAGCTCGGGGGTGGCTAGTGGCAAATCTGTTGGGAGTCGCTAAGCCTACGGTTGGGTGGAAACGGGCACCCCTCTCAGCAATTGCTTAACCCTGGTGTTATTTATGATAAGTGTTTTGCCTCTGGCATCTGGAAATATATGTATTCTGATAATTATGTTCATAAGCTGTGAAACTGTGAATGTTTTCATTATAAGAAGGTCTGTGTGGTATTTTGATCAGTACTAGTAGTTGTATATGCTTATAACAGAAAAACCACGCATGGCTTATGTTGATAAATGAATCTAATTATGCATAAGTTGAACTAAGTCAAACTTCCAGTCTGTTCTTGGGAATTTGTTTTCCCTTATCTGTCTCCAGGAATGCCCCGGAATAGACCTCTTCGCAGAGATTCCCTCCTTGGAAAGGTTTACCAAGAACCTGGAAAAAGGACTTGAATGTGCAAGTCTTAACAATCCTGTACGAAGAGGAATGACCCTCTTAAAATCCCGAAGTAGCAGCGTAGGGATAAGTATTGATCAACGGATGAGATCCTGTCGGGGAATCTGCGGTCATTCACGACCGTTAAATCGAAGGAATAAACGAGGGCGTTAATTGCCTTAACCCTTTTTCCTCTATCTTCGTGAATAGCGAGGAAATCGGAATCGTAGACCCCCAGGGTCCATGAGAACATCTAGACTGTTGGTTTTTCCACATCCATGGAGCAGTGGGAAAGGGCGCGGCATCAGGACCGATCTGAACCATCAGATCTTAGCTAGAAAATCCGACAGTCGTTAGATCTATAGGGAGATAGATGAGGGTTAAGCCCTCGTGAATAGGGGCAAAAGAATATGACCCGTCCATCCGAGGAGGACAAGTGGCAAAGATCCAAAGATCTTGCAAACTCGGAGGTTCTCAAGGTAAGAGCCCAAAGGTTGGGTGCTCCAAGTCGCGAATGGCGAAGTCACAAGAGGATCAGGACCGTCCATCCGAGGAGGACAAGTGGCAGAGATCCAGGGATCTCGCGAACTCGGAGGTTCACAAGGTAAGAGCCCGAAGGTTGGGTGCTCCAAGTCGTGAGTGGCGAAGTCGCGAGGAGCGGAGACAACCATTGGATCCAGAGAACGGGAGGATCGTTGGATTAGGAACCCCATCGCCTATCACAGGTTTGAGGATTCGGAGGTTGAAAGGAGTCGTTTACGACTTCACGAGTAGCGAGAATGCGAGAGGGAAAATTAAATATTGCTTCTCGGGGGCTCATGAAGGGAAGGTGCCAAGATTTGACGCTACAACTCTCGAAGTGGCAAGTGGCAAGCAGTGTGAAAGGAAGGTCAACCTTCGTTGACTTTCAAGTCTCGGAGGATCGCATAAGGGAGGAACGAGAGTTCAACCATTGAACTCACGAAGCGGCGAATAGCAAGAAGAGCTAGAGTTTAGCCTAGCCGGCAGCCATGCGTAGAGGACGCTGACAGAAGGAAGCTATACCCATTTCGTGATCTCGGGTATCGGTGATTTGTGAAGAAAATTTGAGGGTCTTCGACTCACGACTCGCGAGGTCGCGAGATGTGAAAGGTGCCTACATTTAGGCGCATATGTGGTCCTATCGAACTAGGGACTAAAGAAAGGGAGCTAGTGCCTTGTCATTAAACGGCGGGTAGATCTGGACGGCCAAAATCTATGCGCCCAGATCTACGGCCAGGGTTTCATTCTGAAGCCCCCTCGCCATTCTACCTTCAAGATTGGGCTCAATTGTATCGTTGAGTCGCAAAACACGAAAATGCGCCTGGTTTGTTTGGCCTGTGGTCCTAACCCATGATCACATGGAGGTGAACAGGGAAGAACTAGCCTGCACTAGAGCCCCGTAGGACTTCGGGGATTCTATCCCTTGAGGAAAAAATGAAAATCTTATTACGTTGTAGTGGGTATGTGACAGGTACTCCACCCAGGACTTGTAGAGGCCCACACTTGTTAATAAATCTTCGGAAATAAAACATCTATCCAGTCTCTTTGCAATAGAGTATGTATCAGTACGCCCATTCGTCCAGGTAGGGACAATCTTTTCTGGTTGGATATCAAATAAATTCTTGGATTGAAATAAAGCTTTGAAAAAACCGACCAACAGTCCAGCTAATGAGGATCCTCCCCAGACCTCACCTAGCGAGATAGTTAAATTCAAATCACCAGCAATAACCAAATTTTTATAAGATAATAAACCATTGTCTGCCACAAAATTCCAAAAACTCTTTCGTTCTGAGCATGGTCCATATATATTGAGCAGTGTGAGCTCCCTCTTGCTAGCAATACACCTGCATGTCAACAGTATGCCACCATAGGAAAGGTGAGGAACCAATTCGAAAATGCTTGGATCCTAGGTGACAAAAAGACCTCCCAAAGTACCAACCAAATTTACAGCACAAGAAACCTAAGAAGGTCAGAAGAAATTTATGAAAGCTCTGGATTTTTGTTCATGAACCAAGGTTTCTTGTAAAAACATGATGTCTGGACGAGTTCTATCCAAAAGACGATGAACATAGACAGTTTTGAGGGTGCCCCCGACCCCTCTAAGATTTAAGGAAAGTAATAACATTACTTTGCCCTAGCCAGGGCTTTCATTGCTCTAAGTGCCCCACAGTCAGTGGTAGAAGGAACAATGTCAATTGGCAGTGAGGTCGAACCCGCCAATTTCTTCCGAGAGATCCTTGTATTTATAGGGGAATTTTCAATGCCCGGGCCCTTAGACCATGCATACTCTTTTCCTGCCCCCTCAGAACATGGACAAGAGGTACTAGCCTCTCCACCACTAGTGGAATTTCCATAAACAATGTTTCCCAAGTAAACTGGTAACTAAACAGTAGAGTTAGTGTCGCAGATGGAAGGAATCAGGGAATCCATCACAACATTGAGAGTAGTATCATCATCCTCCGATTCCCAACAATCGGGGAGAGTTTCAATACCATTCGACGAAGGCATAGACAAAGGAGAGGAGATAACTAGTGGACTAGGGTCATCACAGCCAACAAGAAGCCTAGAATGTGTTTCCTTATCAGAAGTAAGATCAGGACTCGTGGCTAGATTTAAAGACTCTACCCCCGAAAACCCCATTGGTGATGAAACCCTATCCTTCTGACAAGTTGACCCCACTAAAGCAAGTCCAAAAAGTTCCCTATACACCTCGGCGGACACCTCACCTTTGGAAGTAGAAATTTTTAGCCAGCATGAAGCATCCAATGCATCCCTTTCCCACAAAGATAAAGTAGAATATAAAGAGCAGGGCAATGTTGTTTTAACTTACCGGTGAGCGTGTCCACAGGCTCAGGCTGGCTAGAAACCTCCAATGAATAATGCAGTTTCCTGGTCTCATAAGAGTCCACTTCCGGTGAGTAGCCATGAAAATCTCTAAATAAAGTGGTGTCTTCCGACACCTCTTCCTCCACAAATCCCTTACAGTCCCTTCGAAGGTGTCCCGTACTACGACAAAGGCTACACCTGAAAGGTATGCCAAGGTAATCTAGCCTCTGAAGTATTCGACGACCTCGCCATTCAATCTTTATAACCTCTGGTAGCCCGCTATGGATGTCTATTTCCACCAAAATTCTCCCAATATTCCTAGGTGAAGCTGAAAGGGTCTGCCTGTCCAAAGTAATAAAAGTACCCAAGGAGTTACCAATAGCCCTTAAGGCACCCTCGTTCCAGAGTTGAATGGGTAACATGAGTAAAATAACCCATAGATGGCAGTTTTGGAAGTATTCGATTGCTAGGTCAAATGCTACCCTCCACCGCTTCAGCATCAAACTACTGCCTCCAAACACCCACTGGGTTTCTAGAAGAAGGGTTAAATCCTCTGGAGCTTTACAATTAAAACCCAACCAGCCTTTAGTTAGGTACCAAATCTCAAGTGTGTAGCCTAGGATATGTGCCTAGTGTTGTTCAACCCAGACCGAGATAGGAACCTTACTCAAATAGTTGTAAGATACTTTGCCAACTAACCCACACAGAGCCATCCTATAGGTCTCCTCGAGACCGATATCGGACCTCAAGACCATTCTCTTAATGACTTTGTTGGCTTTCCACTATTTGGGTCTAACTCCTACAGTAGCTGATGGCTTTCTCACCTTTCTCAGTGTGTTGGGAGAGTCCACACCCCTAAAACCTACATTCAGGCCACCCACAGTCGTAACCTCCTCCACAGGCTGTGAAATACTAGACATCACGGGAAGGGAACCAATGAAGGTAGGTGAAATGTCAAACTTCATGTTAAGTTGAAGGGCAGGTTTAGAGGTCATATCATCGGAAGGAAGATTAAATGAGGTCGTACCCACTCCCAAGGAATCAACAGTGGTGAAAAGACTCGCCCTCTGCCAAATGGCCTCGTCAGTTGCACCCATTAGTGCACTGGCATCGCCTTCTATGTCATCCTGTTGATAATTCGCCATAGTATCGTCACCCGGGCTCCACTGGTAACGTTTAAGCCAGGGTCATCAATATTGGACCAGTTTCCCAGAATAGTAATAGGTGGGGAAAAATAATGGAGTTAGGGCCTCGTTACAGTTACTTAAAAGCTGACTACAAAGGTTTAAACATGACGTAAAATCCAAATGTAAACTAATCATAGTCCATTAATGAAAAAAATAAAAAACTTAAGTAACGCACCTCAGAAACAGTGGGTTGTCTCCTACTACACGAAGGTAGAGTAATGGACAAGAAAGATGAGAAATCCAAAAAAACTGCTAAACCTGTCGAAAACTTGACAAAATCTCGGCCAAGGAAGTGTTAACCTTATCCCCTCCGCCAATCGGTCACTCTAGAATGTCAATATCCAGCTCTGGTTCCATCTCCAACTTCGGCTTCCACCTAAAACCATAAATCTTTGTACTTAACAAGACTGAATAACGTAATCAAAAATTTATTTATTATAACATTAAAATTAACAAATTAGAGTTTAAGATAAAAGATAAAAAAATAAAATTCTAATTAGTATTTCATAACATCAATTGTGTGGGTGTTCATTGGATGTAGCTTGAGTGGTTGGGAGGAATGATTGTTACCCTCTCCACTTAGGTTCAAATCTTGGGAAGTGACATGTTGTGCCCTTAAATGGATCTATAAGATGCTCTTGTTGTTGAGCCCCCAATATTTCAAAAATACTCGACTACCCCATGTTCTCTCATGGATTTGGGGGATAAAAACTCTCCTCTCTGCTTGAAATCTATGTTCATATTGAAACATCAAGGTTAGATAGTGCCCAACCACATGTAAAGACTTGAAGTTCATTAGTACACTTGTTGTCAATGGACTCTAGAGTGACATGTATTTGACATGTATAGGTGGTTCTAATGAGCTAGAGTTAAGCACCCTGCAGAATTGCATTTAATGCCATGGTGGGTGCATACACACCGTCAAATCCTGTTATCAATGCATTGGTCTAAATGTTTTAAGATTTGGCTCTTTTCAAGTGATATTTTTGGGCTATATTTGCCTAAAATCCGACAAGAAATTGTTGGATTTGCAAATTTAAGTGGTTAATTATGTTTAATTCAAGTGCTCTAAGGGTTTTTCAGCACATTGAATCCATTTTTGCATTCAAAAATGCAATTTAAACAACATAAAATTGTGATTTCGCACAGATTCATGTCGTCGGACTCTGACAAAAAAAGACAAAACGTAGAACAGTTAGACAATACCATTATCAATAGGATCTGATAGTGTGTATGGGCTTAGCTGCAACAAGGATCCAACAATGTGCATGCACCCCATTACAACATTAAATACAATTGTGTGCATGGTGCTTAGACCTTGCCATTCTAATGGCCTCCTTGGTTTAATCCACGAATTTATAGAGGTAAATGTTTGTAAGTTTCTATACTTTCCACCATTCTCAATATTCATAAAAATAACTCAGTGTAAGTTTTTTATTTTTCACCTTTCTCAATGGTGGTCAAAAAAATGTTTCCACTTTCTCAACATCTCTCAAAAAAATTCTCATTAAATATAAGATTGGACAAATTTAAAAGTCATTATTATATTTATATGTTAAGATTATGTGCATTACATATAAACATAACATTCTCTTTAAATCCAAGTTTTTTTTAACAATACATTGCAAAACAATGAAATTTAGACAAACTTAGTAACTACGAGGTGAACAAACTTCTTACCTTCAATATAAGTTATCATCATGAAAAATATCATGATATATTTATAAATATATTTAAAAAGAAACCTAACATTATCTACAATTTCTCGCAACCACAAAATTTACCAATATCTTTGAACATGAAGTCTATATAGTTTAGTGCATTATCAAACAAAGTTGTGTGGTAGCATAGTCCATGCCAACGAGGCTAGAAAGCAAATTGTGGAAAATGGGGTGGAATTGTAACTTACGGAAGTGTTCGGTGCAAAATGTATATCACGGAAATGTTGTGTGCAACATGTATATCATGGAACATTGGGGCAAAAGTAAATGACGCTTGGCATGTAGAGCACCATTTATTTTTTGAAAGTATATAACAAACTACAAATTCGTTGACAGTGGAAGAAAAAATTTGGAAATTTAAATGCATTTGCCATATGGACTGGTGAAAGATAAAAATGTATGAACAGATAAAATTAAAAGGAGATTAAAAAAAAACCAGTTTTATTTGAAATATGTAAAAAAATAAAAGTTTGTTACATGCTACTGGAATTTTTCAAATGTATATGACGGAAATGTTGTGTGCAACATGTATATCAGGGAACATGGGGCATAAGTAAATGGCTGGGATTGGGGCTCCCGTGGACCATTAGAGAAATATGTACAAGAAACAGGATTGTAGAAAGAAGATGGAGTGCAATACCTGCAAAAAACATAAATTGAAAGGTATAAGTGTTTGCCTACACATCTCTTTTTAAGAAAGTGGAATAATTGGGTTGATAAACAAAGCAGGATGTGATCAGTAGACTTACACTGAGGGTACATATGAGCCCTTTGGCTATTTTCTTGCGACTGTCATTTCATTGATGTCACCGACGGCTGTGGTTTCAATGATGTCATCGACGACTGCTGGAATCCTGACAACTGCTTGTTGCCTTTAGTCGGCGGCCTGCTTCAATTGCCTTTTGAGCCATTCTTCAATGTAGCTTCTTATTGGGGCGACGTTGATCTCATTTCGGATTTTTATGTTGAAAATATCGTTTTCTAATTCCCAGAAGTCGATAGAAAGATTACAGAGAGTCTGATGAATTTCCTCATTCTGTACTGAATATTTGACTAGCCAATCGTTAACGTGAGCTTGATCAAAGTGAAGTATGCTATAAAACTTTTCCAGAGACAAGGCCTTAAACATAACAACCTGTTTATCGAACTCTTGCCTGGTTAAGGGCAAGGAGTTTACGATTAAGTAGGGGTCTTGGAAGTCATTGGTTTTCCCGGCTAAGTCTATTCTTGACGGCCTTGTGAATAATTTATCTTTCTTCGATATGGCTTGTTCACATGACTGAACAATGAGATGCATGTTCTTCACTTTTTCTTTCCAACATGCATTCAATTGACCGATCGGGTTTTTGGATGGAAGATCTTGTTCTCTTCTTTTTGTTTCTGTCATATTGTTGACAATGGTGCCAAAAGGAAGGATCGTTTTTAAAAAGAAATTTTCTTCATCTTTTAACTCGGCCTGCAAATGTTTGAGCAAACTATGTGCCCTGGTTCCAAGGGAAGTGATGGTTTGTGATATTTTCCACACCTCGATAACTAGTTCCATTCTTTTTTTTATATTATTCTCCACATATCCTCTACAGGATGCGAGAAGGGTGGAGGATGATTTTACATTGGCTGCAAGGGTGCCAGGCATGGCTATTGCCAAAGGATTGACAAATAATGGCATAGGAATGAAAGCCTCTTCCAATTCCTTGACCCGATCCTTCAGTCTGACATTTTCGGTCTCGATGCCTCCAATGGAATCATGAAGTGCTTCTCCGCTGGTGGTGCGAAGTTGACAGATTTGGGATGACCACATATTGGCAAGGTCAACCTCTGAACGAGATTTTTCTTTCTTATTTTTAACATATTTTTTCTCAATTATCAATTTTTGGGACTGGATATCAAAAACAACGCTCTGGAACAGGAAGGATTCATCTTCGTCAAAAAAATTTGTAACGGATATGTCCATTGGATGACTATGGTGGATGGCATCTCTGGGCTGATCAAGGAAGCGGAGCATGCTATCCATATCAGTGTCAAGTTCCATGTTCTCACTTTGAATTTCTGACTCTTCTGCCTGCCCCACATTTTTTTTTTCTCTTCTTCTTTACTGGAAGCTTGTGAGAACTATCAATTTTAGAGTGAGGAGGGTCATTATCTCCTCCTCCATTTGAAGACTCTGAGTTTCTTTGTTGTTGTGGTGCGTCGTTGGAGCGATGCTCTGGGATGTCGTACTTTTTGGAGTGTTATTTGCCGATTGAACACTCTTGTCACTGGGGCCTTTCCCCTGTTGCGTGTACAATTTAGTGCAGCTTTGCATTGTGTGTACGTCACCAACATCAGAGGCAGGAGCGTTGCCGCCACTATCTCTGTTTTCGGCCAGGTGTTTTTTTAAAAACAATTGTTGAGGCCAAGTGTTTGTAAATCTTGCCAAAAAATATTATAGGGGTCGAACTCTCTTATGATTTCAACATATCTCTGGTTGGAGATGCTAGAATGCGCTGCAAATTCGTCAATTTTGTTGACGTTTTTCAACACGAACTCCCCTACTTTCCAAGGCAGAGGAATGAACTATTTTTTTTTCTTCCTTTGCAACAGATGCAACCAGTAGTTGTATTGCCGTGCTACTTCTGCAACAAACATTATGTTCGTAATGTGACATGGAAGGAGAGCAGGTTTTTCCGTAGAGCCAAAAATTCTTATGACAGTGTAATTACCCAAATGTTCGAGTGTCCCCTTCCTGTCCAAAAAACTGGTTGCATGTTCAAAAATGCGGGGAGCATCTTCTCCTAACAACAAAACTTTGAAAACAGACACGAACCCATTAAAAAGATCATAAAAATAGTGGGAAGCCTTGTGCTTCCACAAGGCCTGGTACCATAACGTTACTGGGTGGAATTCGCAGTTGACATTCTTGGACAAAGACAGTCGTGGAAACCAACATAAATGTGCTATTGCAAAAACTAAATAGGACGACATATAAAATTTCTTTTCCCTTTTGAAGCTTGACAATTGGGAACAGATTTCATGGGAAATTAACTTGCCCCAATAAAAAATGGCTTGTTCATTGACTGTGAAATATAAAATATAAAGAGCCATTCGGGAAACAGTTGTTGTGGTCTCTTGTCCCGTTATTCTTGTAAACAACCATGCAATTTCGTGAAATGGATTTCTAAATGAGCAAGCTTGTAATATCTTCAGGAACTAGAAGCGGGTTTTCCAATAAATGGGGCAAGAGGTCCAACACGTTATTATGCTTTGTTAGGAACTATTTGCAATCTTCTCCTTTGAACGTCAATGTTGGCTCCGACAATCTTAGCATCTGGCGGAAGACATGAGGTGACAAAGAAACATAAGAGCGGTCCTGCAGTGGAATAATTCTTTTGTCTGAAATAAATTTATCGGCGCACCAAGAGACCAAGTCCTTACAGTAAAAAACCTCAGGGACACAGCCTACACGAGCAATCCCAGAGGTCTAAATTATATGGTTCTCTGCGACATAGGTTGAGTAATAAGAATATGCCCTGGACCACTGGAAGTTTTGGTCCTCGCGCTTGAAGATGTTCACTGTATCTCCACATAATTGTTGTCGAGTTGATGCCATAGGTTTATGAGAATGTTGGTTTGCTCCAAATGATGGTCGAAATGAACAATTAGAGCCGATAATGTAACTCTCCGCTAAATCTTGGTTAAATGCTTATGAATGGGAAGCTCCTCAAGCCTTTCGTTGATTAATGACAATTTGTATGGGTGCTACATGATGAACTGTTAGCAGTAAAGCTTACTTAATGCATATTTAGAAATGTGAAGGTGGCAGGTACGACGAAGAGAAATTAAGGATTGGAGGTTTTGTGAACGTGTGAAGGCCACGATGTGCGAACGACATTTCATGATTTTGAAATCAACACTCGGAAGGCATAATATAACCACCCGCAAATCTTGGTTTAATGCGCATTAATTGGAGATCTCCTCAAGCCTTTCACCCATCAATGATAATCTATACGGTTCCTGCATGATGACCTATTAGAATTATATATATATATATATATAT
>ML778192.1:64382-78557 GCA_009831015.1 Picea engelmannii | reverse complement strand
AATAATAAATAAAAGATTAAGTAAACAGGAAGAGAAACTACAGGGAATAAAAGAGTGGGAAAATAGAAAGGCGGAGGGCAATTTTCGTAAGTGCGAATTGGTTTCAAAGAAGCCCCATTGCTGCAAAACCATCATTTTCTACTAATTGTTAGCAAATGCATTGTTGAAGATTAGATTTTATTGCAACTTGTGCGTGTAAGTATGTTCTTGATACATTCTTCCATGACTGTAACATATTAACTTAACTATTAAACTTCATTTTCTACTAATTGCCAGCAAATGCTTTGTTGAAAATTAGATTTTATTGGAACGTGTGGGTGTAACTGTGTTCTTGATACATTCTTCCATGACTGCAACATATTAACTTAAGTATTAAACTTCTTGCATTATGGGTTGTTAGCCTTAAAACTTAATAACTGCATGTCTAGAAATAAGAATAACGATTTTGCTGCAAGAATGTACATTGGTATTGCTATGTTCTATCTGCATTACAAATAGAATTGAACATTGGTTTGAAACTGTGTAAAAATATAACAAAGAATGTTACGTACCAACACAGTACATTGTCATATAATTGTTAGATGTTCTATCTTAGAAAAAATAACCTAAGTAAATACATTATTGAAGAACTACGAGAGCACCGAACCATGCTAATGAGAACAGGCGTTAAATCTAGGAAAAAAGCAAAAATGAAGAGTCCAAGGCAATTTTTTTTTAATAGCAAATCCATTTAAAAAAATAAGAAAAACATCGAGTATTGTACCTCTATCCTTAGAAATTGGACCCGGTTCTTCAGGCCAAAACATTGAACATATCTGCCACAAACACAGGCACGGGATCCGCAGTATGCAAGATCCTTGCAGTTTTCTCCTCGATGAATCATCCTGTGGTGAAATTGATAGTTTTCAGAAGCTTCCCACGAGGAAGAAGACGAAAAACGTTGCAAGGCAAATGGAATAGCCCTTAATTGAAACCGCCTTTTCATAGTCGAAAAAAAATGAGGAACACAGGTTGCACGTGCAATTTCAGAGGCCCAAATTAGTCCATTCTAGGTGGAAGGAGATGACTAGTAGAAAAATGCCTTGCAGCAATGAGCGTTTTGGACCTAATTCCCGAAGATGTTAATTGTATATCCAGAGAACAGGACACTAGTCCTGCAAGTGAATAATTTTTTGGCTTGAAATATATCTCTGGGAGCATCAACATATCATTACTTTATAGTGAAACTCTTCCGCCCAGAACAGACTAATTTAGAACTATGGAATTCCTACTTTCACGCTGCAAAGCGACTATTGCGTTCATCGTCAGTTTCTTTTCGGAAACTCATTTTGGTGTTGTCAGGACCGCCATCACCGAGCTGGGAAGTTTCGTCTGTTATGGTTGATTTCAATTTGGGCACAGGAGTGGGAAGAGTCTCTGCATTACCATCATCCATTGTCGTATCATCACCCATCAGATCATCTTCTTCTGGCTTGGAATCCATGACATCAACCTCTGCGTCAGGCATGAATGCAACTGGGTAGGTTCTCTGAGCAAGCACGGTTGCCTTGGAATTCTTTGGCTTGAAATATATCTCTTGGTGTACCAAAGGACCATCTCTTTTTTTGCTCCTGGGTGGAAGGAGATGAGTAGTAAGAATATGCCCTGGAATAGTGGAACCTCTGGCCATTATGCCCGAATGTGTTTACTGTATTTGGACAGAATTGCTGCCACAAGTTAACAAGAATTTCCGTTTGCTCGAGACAATGTTTGAAATGAAAATCGGGGAGGGATAATATAAGCCTCCGCAAATTATGGTTTAATGTGTATCAATGGAATATCTCCTCGAGCCTTTCGTTGATCAATGACAATCTCCAGGGTTCGTGCAAAATGAGTTGTCACCATTACAACTCACTAATTACATAATTAGAAAAAAGTGTGAAGTTCGCGGTGACGACGAAGAGAGATTAAGAATTAGAAAATTCTTAAAGGTGCCAACCCGTCGGCACACAAAAACAGATTGCATCATGTTTGAAATGAATACTTGGAAAGGATAACATACTCCTGCGCAAATCTTAGTTTAATTCGTAGTAATGACAAATCTTCTCCGGACTTTCGGACATTAATGACAATCTTAACGGTTGTTGCAGGATGAACTACTAACATTAAAGCTTAATTATTGCATATATGGAAATAAGTACGAAGGCAGCAGTGATGGCGAATTACGACGAAGCATTGTACATTTCGTGCATCGGCCAACACGTGAAACCGATTCCAAGAAATACCTAAGTATGGAAAGCGGTCGGGCGGGTTACAAAAGAAAAAGGGCAGAAGATATACCCAGGAGACGTGAAGGGTTGATGGTCATATTGCATCTAAGTGACAGATATCGGCCGTCAATTTGTGTGTAGGGGAACAACGGAAGCGCAATGGCGAGAGGGACATTTGTATATTGTTGAACTTCAGGTTTTGTATATAAAAGCATGAGACATTGGGAAAAAGGACCAAGTAAACAAAAAGCGAAAGCATACGGGATGAAGGGGGGTTTGTTTGCTAATTTGTTAATCGTGGAAGTTCGGGTGCTAGTTGCAGGCGGCGGAATAATGGAAACGCAATGGTAAACCCGCCTATGCAGGAACCCGCGATTCAAAAAGGGAAAGCAAAGAGAAAAGAGAAACCATAAATTTTCTGAAAAACGAGTAATACACACTAAATATGTACTATAGAGTATGAACATGAGATGTTATAGAGCATGTACAGATCCCGCATTCCATACTTAGCCACTTTTTGGATTGCAAGTTCTCGGACTGATGGGATGTAAATTGGGCATCCATTGTTCCGTGGCCTACAAATAACATCCAGAATTCCACGATATACAAATTGGCCAGCGGACCTATGGGCTAGCTCGCTCAAAATTGCACTCCTTTTGTTTCATGTCATACAAACAACACTCTGAGTTGCGCGATATACAAATTGACAGACAGACTCTAGGGCTGGCGGCCTCGAGAGTGCGATTGTTTATGGATACTAATCCCTATTAACTATTGCACATTATCTAAAGACAT
This sequence comes from Picea engelmannii, assembly GCA_009831015.1. Taxonomy (NCBI): domain Eukaryota; kingdom Viridiplantae; phylum Streptophyta; class Pinopsida; order Pinales; family Pinaceae; genus Picea; species Picea engelmannii. The sequence continues at coordinate 75,513 of ML778192.1, read as the reverse complement.
TATTTTGAATACTACATTCTTAATATTAAATATTGATATTGTACAATTTAATTAGACAAGGAGGTTTGTACAATATGAAACGGGGAAGCGGTTGGTCGGTCAGGTTGGTGATATAAAAGTATGTGAAATCTGAATACATGAATCCGCCAACTTCCTTACCAAGAAATTTTCTGAAAAAAATGAGTAACACATAAAATCTACTTTTAGAAAGTACGAACATGAGATTTTATAGAGCATGTATTGTTCCCGCATTCCATGCTACAAATAGCACCCAAGAGTTATGCGATATACAAATTGATAAGCGGACTTGCGGCCTGGCTTGCTCAACATTGCTTTTCTATTGTTCTGTGTCGTTCAAACAACACTCAGAGTTCTGCCATATACAAATTCACAGATGGACTCCAGGGCTGGCGGGCTCAACCTTGCGATTGTTTATGGATGGTGATCCCTATGAACTATCTAACACTACCTAAAAACATTATTTTCAATACTAAAGTATTAATATTAAATATTGATATTGTACAATTTAATTACAGAAAATTATAAAAGGATGTGAAATATCTTATTTCAAAGAAAACCCCGCGTATTCAGAAACTTGTGTTCCAAAAATTTTGTATAATATGAAACGGGCAAGAGGTCGGTCGGGCTGTGTTGGGCCCCAACAACTCCCCCTAAATTTTTACAAAATTTAAAGGCCCCCCATTAGAATCTTGATAATTATAATGAGCTACAGAATCAACCTTTTCAAATAGTTCCATACCTTGACTTGTTTTGAGACAAACTTAAGACATTTACTATAGTATGAGACATTCATTTCAAGAGTATATGTCAAAAATTAGAAACGAGCATAAAAATCTCAATTTAAACAAAAACGTTAATTTTTATCAAATACTTTCTTTTAAATTATGATTATGTGTTCATTATTTTGCTCATTAGCAAGTTTGACTATTTTGAATAATGTGTTCAATACTTCATCAAATAATATCTTTGTTGGTTTCTCATTTTCATAAAATCATTTGGTGATATTAATTAATTAAATTCTTTTTTCATTTTGCACTTCATAATAATAAAAAAAAATTAAAAAAAATTATATATCATTTGTTTGATTTTGTAAAAAACCAAAATTAATATTTTTCTCTTCTCCATTAACTTGAAGCTTTTAGAATTTTAAGATCATTATAAACAATGTTTGTTTATAACTTATAGTTAGTTTAAATTCATTTTTTATTTTATTGTTCTAGAATTTGTTTTATTCACAATTTTTAGGTTATTAATTTAGGCTTCTTTTTGTTTCACAGGTTTCTATTATCAAATATTTGATACGGATCTGATCATGGCTTGATTTTATTATCCAAATACGTTCAAGATGATTGATCCAAAAATAATATTGGATTGCTACAAATAATTTTATGAGCAACAACAGATAAAATTTGGAAAGGCGTCAAGATCAGACAAAGGATTTTGCAGGATTGATTGCAGCCAAACTGTGAGAAATTTGAAGAAACGGTTGAAAACAAAGAACCCAAATGGACCCATTTATCTTCCGCGTAGAGATTTTCCCAAACAAATGCACGATTTGAAAGATATTTGGGTCTCTTTACGAGGCAAATTTCAAGTGGCAGAAATTATTAGTGACGCCCAGACTGTTCATTCATTTTATAAATATATGAGAAAGATCAAAGCCATGGATACAAAAATTGGAGAGGAGGATTTTTATCCTTTCTCTTTTGTATATTATTTATTTTGTAAACTTTTTATTTCTTTTCAAATGGAGTAACGGATGGCTGGAATCTTTGGGAGAATGGACGAGTATTTTTAAAGAAGAATATGGAATTCCAGGTTGTTTAATGACTTTTGTCTTGTAAGTAAAATGGTTTTATTTTCATGTAATATCTTCATATTCTTTGAATAATTAATTATGCATTGATTTAAATAGCTTTAGTCTTTTTTATCAATACATGGTTAATTATTATCATTTATATATTAATTTTTCCAATCTTTAAAGTCTATTATCCCCAAAAATTCTTCCAGGACTACAGAATGGACAAGTGATTCCAAAACTTAATAGAACGGCATATATGCATTTTGGCTTTAGACTTTTGTTTATAATGTTGTTATTTATGTTTTGTTAATCCTATTACATGTGCAAGTCTGATATCTTTAGGTTAAATGATCTGTGATGTGTAGGAGGTTTATATTATAAATACCATCTATCATTTGCTTCTTAAAATACAAATGTTGTGATCATATCTTCGATTTAAATAATGAAATTTATCTTTGAGTTTCAAATTGAATGATAAAATGCATAGATTGCTTCCAGATTTATCTTGCTGTAATCATGTATAATTATGAGATCACGGGTTTATGTTTGTGTTTCCTTTTCTATCATTAAAACCTAAGCTGCCAAAACATGTTTTGAATTTATTTAAAATAGTCATAAGGTTCATTGCAGATTTCTCTCTTGGACATGACAGTTGGATGTCCTCCAACTATGCAGATGCTTGGATACACCTCTCTAACTCACTGACATGATAGTTTCTTTGTATTTTTCTGTCATTTACATATCATTGAAACTAGAATGTATGGTTCATCTTTGACTATCCACATGTTCATGTTTCATTGAATTTTTTGCAAGATTCTTTAAATTTATAAAGGAAAAACAATAAATATTTTTATGTGCTTTATTTATCTGCTTTCTAGAAGTAATTATTTTTCACATCGATTTTCGTAAGTTTCGATTAAAACTTGCAGCTTATAAATCATGTAAATAAACGAGACTTGTATATCTTCTGCTTAAATACAACTACTACAGTTACATTAGAGCATATGTACATATATATGTGTAGTGTTTAGTAATTAGTTAGTTATTTTTCTCTTTTATTCGTTTCTTTTAGGATTCTTAGATTGACTAATGGAGCCATTAAACCCGTCAGAACGAGTTACACCAAACGGCTTGGGTTATTTAGACAACCCCGAACCAGACTCGCTCTTCCAGTTGACGAACAGTCAATTTCGGCCGTCAACACGTTGCTGATATAAAAATGGGTGGAAATTTGAACACGTGTATCCGTCAAGTTCCGCACCTAGAAAATTTCGCAAGAAACGAGTTATACATATCAAATATGTACTTTTATAAAGTATGGGCATGAGATTTTATAGAGCATGCACACAACCGTCATTCCATACTTAGCCACTTTTTGGATCGCGAGTTCTCGGGCTGGTGGGCTCAAAATTGGGCCTCTATTGTTCCGTGCCCTACAAATAGCACCCAAAGTTCCACGATATACAAATTGACAAGCGGACTTGCAGACTATTTCAATTTTAAGGGCCTCGTGTTGATGTAATAACACAATTGGACTTGGGTCAGTTTATATTCTTTTCTTATAATATCAAACGAAGAAGCGGTCGGTCGGGCTGGTGATCTAAAAGTAATTGAAACTTGAAGTCGTGAATCCGCCAACTTCCGCTGTTAGAAGTTTTCCGAAAAATGAGTAATACATACTAAGTATGTACTCTTACAAGGTATGGACATGAGGTTTTTATAGAGCTTGTACGGATCCCACATTTCATACTTGGCCACTTTTTCGATCGCGGGAAATCGGTTTGGCGGGCTCAAAATTGGGCTTCTATTGCTCTGTATCCTACAAATAGCACCCAGAGTCCCGCGATATACAAATTGACAGGCGAACTTGTGGACTGGCTCGCTCAATATTGCAGTTCTATTGTTTCGTGTCTTCTAAACAACATTCAGAGGAAATGAGTAATATAATCTAAATATGTACTTCTAAAAACTATGGACATGACATTTTATAGAGCATGTACGGATCCCTTATTCCATACTTAGACACTATTTGGATCGCGGGTTCTGGGGCTGGCGGGTTCAAAATTGGGCCTCTGTTATTTCGTGCCCTACAAATGGCACCCACATTTCCGTAATATACAAATTGACAAGCAAACTTGCTAGCTATTTGAATTTTAAGGGCCTCGTGTTGATGTGATAGCACAATTGGACTTGGGCCAGTTTATATTCGTTTATTACAATATCGAACGGGGAAGCAGTCGGATAGGTTGGTGATATAAAAGTAACTAAAATCTGAAGTCTTGAATTCGCCAACTTCCGCACCTATAAGTTTTCCGAAAAACAAGTAATACATACTAAGTATGTACTCTTATAAAGTATGGACATGAAATTTTTATAGATCATGTATGGATCTGCCATTCCATACTTAGCCACTTTTTGGATTGCGGGTTCTCGGGCTCACGGGCTGAAAATTGGGCCTCCATTGTTCTGCGCCCTACAAATAGCACCCACAATTCCGCGATATACAAATTGACAAGCAGACCTGTGGGTTGGCTGGCTCAACATTGCACTTCTATTGTTCTGTGTCCTCCAAACAACACTCGGAGTTCCGCGATATACAAATTGACAGATGGACTCCAGGGCTGGTGGGTTCAAGATTGCCATTGTTTACGGATGGTAATCTCTATGAACTATCTAACATGATCTAAAAACATTATTTTCAATATTAAATTATTAATATTAAATATTGATATTGCAAAATTTAATTAGACAAGAAAGTTTGTACAATTTGGTTGGGCTAGTGATATAAAAAATTTCTGACAAACGAGCAATACATAGTAAACATGTACTTTTATAAAGCATGGACATGAGATTTTATAGAGCATGTACGGATCCTTCATTCCATACTTAGCCACTTTTTGGATCGCGGGTTCTCGGCCTAGCGGGCTCAAAATTGAGCCTCTATTGTTTTGTGTCCTACAAATAACACCCAGACTTCCGCGATATACAAATTAACAAGCAGACTTGCGAGTTGGTTGCCTCAACATTGAACTTCTATTGTCCCGTGTCCTCCAAACAACACTCGAAGTTCCGCGACATACAAATAGATAGAAGGCCTCCATGACTGGCGGGCTCAAGATTGCGATTGTTTACAGATGGTCATCCTATCTAACATTATCTAAAAACATTATTTTCAAATACTAAATTATTAATATTAAATATTGATATTGTACAATTGAATTACATAAAATTATCAAAGGATGTTAAATTTATTTTTAAAAAAATAAAGGAAAAAAAAGAAAGCTTTTTTAAATTCTATCACCGCAAGCATAACAAGGACCAATTTGAATTTTAAGGGCCTCTTGTTGATATGATAGCACAATTGCACTTCACATAGTGTATATTCGTTGATTTCAAATTATTCCAGGACATTAATTTTACCAAGTTCATCGACTAAGCAAAAATGACAAAACAATGACCAATTTGAATTTTAAGGGCCTCTTGTTGATATGATAGCACAATTGCACTTCACGGAGTATATATTCGTTGATTTCAAATTATTCCAGAAGATTAATTTTACCAATTTCATCGATCAAGGAAAACTGCTAAAACAAGCCACATACTACATTTGTGTCACAACGCCATAGAAATTATCAGGCGGATTTGCAGGCTAGCTGGCTAAAAAATCAATTATATTGTTCCATGTCCTCCAAACAACGGTTGGAGTTTTGCAATATACAAATTGACAGACGAAGCACACAACCAAGAACCAACTAAACTTCAAACAGGCCGCAAGCAAGTTCCTACAAGGTTCCATAGAGCAAGACGAATCGACCTTTGCACCAAACAATTTGATATACAAGAAAAGACGTCGCCGCATTCATTTTCTCTTGCCTCTGGTATATGTTCCCGGTAGAAAATAACCAGGGCCATGGGATATATGGGGTTTGCTGCCATGCTTCCCATTTTTTTGGACCGAACAATCTTATGTGCATGCAATCCCAACTAGCCGAGTCCGACGAACATTCATCTGGATGTTGAAGAAATATTACAGAGACACATGAGGTATTTTTGTTTATTGCCAAAGTTTGATATATATAATTTTTTTCCCTTCTTCAGTCGATATGAAAAATTGCATTGTCCTCATTTAAGGTGAATTTGCTATGTATTCGAAGGTCTCACAACATGTAAACATTGCTTGCCTTTTTCTGTAGATACGTTTCATACGACAACTCTGCCAACTTAGGAAGCACATTTATAACAGAGGCTGCCTAACCGTACAATGCATGGTTGTGTTGCCCACGGTTCGGATGACAACATTCATGCAATGTCCATATATATATATGGACATTTTTCACCGCATCGCAAACAATCAATCGTATCACCACTTATCAAAGCGGAGGCAGAAGCAGAAGAGTTGCATTTTGCACATACAGGATCAAAGGGGGTCGAGTACACATTGGCTGCAACTAAAACACCTTCAACCTGGGAATGCAATCATAGGAATTAATACATTGAACAATATAATACACAACTGCACCCCCCTCCCCCCTCCCCTTAAATAAATAAATAAATAAATAAAACAGGTTGCATAAATTTTTTGAAGGTTATTTCTATAAGCAAAGTGAGGATGATTTTGTGGATGTATACGCACAACAGTTGTAGAGATAGCTAGTTTCTTCATATCCTGTACTGTATCTGCTCGCAACTCTGTTACAAACATTGCCTGGGTTGTCCGAAAGATCCTTTCTCTAACATCCCTTTTCTTTGTTATAATTTTGAAGAGCATAAGTGGAATCTGCCCTTTATACAATTGTTGCTCCATTGACGAAAACAAATTTGAATACGTATCGAACAATTGTAGCTGCAACATGGAACAATGCAATATTTGTGTAACTTACCCGAGATACATGCACATGCGAAAGTAAAGGACAAAACTAAATATGAAAAGCGGTATCATTGCCTTGTCGTTGTCCAACTCTCCATACTTTATATAGAGAATGTGTTGCGAGCCAAGTTTTCTCGCCAGTGTGACAGCTGCGCCAATCGTTTCGATTGGGTAAATATCAGTGCTTTGTGCAAGCTGGCTGATAGTCGAGTCTGGGATGAAACGATATTCTGAACAAATAACGGAATTTTTTTCCACAATGCTTGTTTCGTTGAGCGAAATAATTCATCACAATCACCATGGTCATATATTGTTTTGGGCAATATATTAAAATTTGTAATGGATATCCCATTACCCGACAATATCTTTTCTGTATGTTTCTGGACAAGTTGTGGAGGAATAGTCAGTGTCACCGTCATCATGGCCTCCTTGTCTGTCATTTGAGCACGCATAATGGATCTACTTTTGTTTTCCTTGTCCAAGTACGTGCTATAGATGACCATTATGTCCCGACGAACACTTGCCTAGTTTGGCGATTGTTCAAGCCCTCTATTGATAGTACTTTGGATGTTACAACTTTAGACCTGGTGACAATTTTTGAACAGGAAACCTAAAGTGAATGGTAGTGTGCATTTTTTTCTTTGTATTCTTTTTTCACTGGCATAAATCTACAAGTACATGCATAGCTTCGATGAACTATGGAGCCAGAGTTTTGCAACCACACCTCTTAGTCTGCGGAACATGCAGCACATTTGACGTCTCACTTGTACTTGTTGATACTTCTTGTGAGCTGCAAACCATGTATTGCAGATGACATCAACATATCCACCATGCCATAGATGAATATATAGTTGATGATATTTGTTTGGTAAACATAGTAAGAGCAGAGCGTATGCATCTTTACCTTTGGCCTTGTCGATCCGTTGATGTCTGGGATGACTGACTGCTCATGCCCATGTCACTAGTCCAACTTTTTCTGATGCAAGCATGTGCAGATGAACATCAAGACTAAACAAGCATATGCATTGTATATTGTCCATCATAAGGACTAAATAACTGTAAAATTGTATGCATCTGATTTTTTTTTAACTAGAAAAATGTTTAACAGTAAACAGGGCGTAAGGGCGGGGCACCATGGCCAATTTGTATATTGCGGACCCCCGGAAGCTAGGGGAGAAACATTGAACCTGTCAGCCCAGCACCCGCAATCAACAAAGTGGGTAACTATGGAATAAGGTAGAAGCGTGACCATAGATGTGAAACCGTTAGTCCGCCAACCGATGCACCAAGGCATTTTCGGAAAGCACACTAAGCAGATGAATTAGAAAACAAAAGGGATAATAGAAAATGGAAAAAAGTAGAAATAGGGAGGGCAGAAAGTCCAATTGCTGCCAAGGCATTGTTTTCAAGTCTAATATTATATTCCCCCACTCCGTTTGTATATTTAATTTACCAACACAATTGATATACCTTAAAGAAGATTGTACCACACAACCCTCTGCTGTTGCACAAAACAATTCATCTTTGTGTCCAAGCAACCTGTTTTTTTCCAAGGCAGCAACACCGAATATGCAATGGACATGAAGGCAAGTTAGTATGAAGACAGACATCTAAAAGAAAGAGAAACATGTCTATTTACCTGCCAAAGAGTCCATCGTCCTCTCCAACCATTCTGTTTGTTTAAATGCACCAATGCAGCGAAAACACAACGGACATGAAGTAGCTTAGTGTGTAGGAAGGCATGTATTGAAGATAACTTATAATGAAGACAGACATGTAAAAGAAAGAGATACAAGTTTATTTACCCACAAAATAGCCCATCATCATCTCCAACCATTTTGTTTGTTTAAATGTAGCAATGCAGCGAAAACACAACGGACATGAAGCAGGTTAGTATGCAGGAAGGCATGTAATGAAGATAAGTTACCATGTAGGAAGACACACAACATGTACATATAATAAAACAGGTGAACACATATATAGACAATACATGAAATACAAAACAATGCAATATGAAATAACAATACAAGCATGCACCTTTCTATATCCTCTTCAACCGATGCAGTCAAGACTCCCTCGTTTTCTTCAGCTATTATGTTTGTTTGAATGTGGGAACGCACAAAATACAATGAGCATGAATGAAAATTGGTATGCATCGGAGAATAAGCAATATGTACATACAGTAAAACAGACTCAACGAACAGTCTAGAAGATAGGCAGAAACATGAACCTTTGTGCTTCTCCATCAAGAGTTGTAAACGTGTAATTTTTTTCCCTGCCCAAAATATATTACAACCCACAAAATATCACGAAATTGCATGGCCGTAGCTAAACGATTTCTGGTTTGCCGTGGGAAATCATCCATATATGCTTCCACCGATGGAAATACATGTTCTTTAGCCTCTACACAGATTGTTGTGCCCACGATACAAGTTTTGGGTTTTGCGTGGAAAACTACCCAAACATGCTTCCAAACATCCAAATATAATCTTGCATAATCTTTGTTGTACATATCATATCTCAAGCACAACACAAATTGTATCATGCACACACTAGTCTGTGTAGAGGAGAAAGAGCATGCAATGTCATATGGGCACATCTAACCATACATGGTTTATAAATGTAGCCTGCATATGCTTTATTCTAACAAAAAACAACGGATATTGCAATTTCACATGTAATCCTCGAACAATTTTGCATGAAACTATTTTCTTTCATGCCAGCACTGAAGCACCAACAAAATCTCACAACAGAACATATATCGACCTCGGTAGACGGGGCAAATAACACAACTGCATGTCAACTCGTGGGTGCAGGGGCTGAACACCGTAAAGCCCCCCAAAAACAATAATAATCCAAAAAAAAAGAAAAAAAAAAAGCTCCAACCACCAACGCTGGACCCCAACCCTGTAAGGCCGAAGCAAACAAAAGAAAACATCAAGCACCAAACCAACAAGAAAGCATGAATAGGCCGAACTGCACCCCTAGGGCCCCAAAGCGTAAACCCGAGCCAAACAAACAGAACCAACAACCCACGAACCAACGAACCAGCAAGAACCACCGAGCTAGTAAAAAACATATGTATCTCCAACGATTACGAAACTGCAGCTCAAGCACAGAAGGAACTCGAAACATACGACGACCATGCCACTGCAAATACGCAAACATTCTTACTTGGAAACTGCAAACACTGAACATCAAACAAGGAATATAAAACAAAACTATGGCATCGAAACTTACTCTGAAACGATGAAATGCAAAAGCGCAGGTCGAATCGCGAACGAAACAACAACAACCAACAACCGACGAACCAACGAAGAAGAAGCACTCACCGAACCATTAAACAATGTATGTAGCTTCAACGATGATGAAATTGCATTGCAAAGGTAGAAGAAGGATGAAACATACAATGACTATTCAACTGGCGGTGGACAACAAGACCGTGCAAATTCACTGTAACATTGTATGGAAAATATCGAGGAAAAATGTACTCCGAGAAGTGTATTTAGATAAACATTTAAGGCTGTCAAGCTGTCTAAGGACCTTGCAGTATGCAAACATTTAAGCTATCAGGCCTGTTGGAGGACGTCACGTCATGTAAACATTTAAGATGTCAGGCCTATTGAGGCATCTCGAAAAAAGTGTCAATACATTTCAATACAAATACATGCGGCAAGGACGTTATAAACTTTGGAATTCTCAATCACTATAAAGCTTGGATATCAAAACATTTCAATATGATTAGTACAAATCAAAACTTAGGGATATATTCAGCTAACATAAAATGCTAATACAAACATTCGAACTAATGTTAGCATTAATCCACCTTCAAGCAATACATAGGAAAAATATATTATTCAAAAAGACTGTATACGAGAAAAAGTTTGGATATGTTGCCATATAAAACATTGGGAATAGCGAAGGCGATAATAAGACCTCCAATCTCTTATCCAATCAGATCAGTACATATATGGTACTTTTTATTATATAAAAATATATGCTTTTAATTCCCTAGCTCCAACAATAGGTATTATGCAAATATTTCTGGTCAAAAGACAAACTAATATGTAGTCAACAAATTATCGATCGCTATAGTCCCTCTATGCCTACGACATGGACTAATAAAAAGGAATTAAACATTCTTTATGTGCATAGCTTATCCAGAGGAACATGGTGAACTTGAGGAGAATTAATAAAAAAATGAGTAAGGATTTATTCAGTGCACTTGTCTAACATTATAGGGCATTTAGTTTCTCTCCATAAATCATGTATACATCTTCAAATTTCATTCACTTTTTAACTAATTCAACCAACATATCATTTTTAAACCTTAAAAGTAGGACTTTGAAACCCAAACAATAAAGATGATAGCATATATCATCCCTATCAACAAGTGGTTCTATCACAGGAAGGGATTAACTAAACTAAAGCTGCATGGCAGC
>ML778192.1:53051-64282 GCA_009831015.1 Picea engelmannii | reverse complement strand
CCACTGCCTTATACATTCTTCCACAGAGGGGGAGAACCAGTCCACTAACCTACATCTCTCCAAAGCTGCTGAGCATTGAATGACCAAATGTGAGATGGTTTCTACTTCATTCATGCACAACACAGACACTAGACGCTTGCTTATTCCTTAAAGTCTAACCACAGAAATATCCTGGTCGTCTTTGGTGCTTTGATTTTCCAAATTTTCAATCACCACAGCTGACCTCTTGTTCCTGAGATGTCTGCAAGGCTTTACAGCCTAGTCTAGCAGAATACATACCTGAATTTTTGCTTTGAGCCCAAACCAGCATATCAGAGTCATTCCTCAATATGATGTTTCTTCTACTTATCTCTTCCAGGAATAAGTTCAAGGATTCTGTCCAATCCCCTTCTAATTATAATGTCTGGGCAGACTTCCATCTTTGCTGCCATACATCAGTAGTAAGTGGATCCTTTACATGGTTTAATGTGAAAATCCCTTTATCTTGAAGGAAATAAATCAAATCAGGAGGAAGAGATACTGAGTTTCCACAGCCCATAATAGCATCCGCTCTAATTCTCACCTGCATGCCATTTTCAACTTTCCATGCTAAATAATTTCCTATTACTGGAAAAGCCAAAACCAGATCTTTCCATTGGTCAGACAGATTTTTGATTCTCTTTCTGGCACTCCTAATCATTATCATCCAATCTAAAAGTGAGTCTGGAGCTATATATTTCTGCCTAATGATTCTTTTCCAGAAATTTTCTTTAATAATGAGATTCCATAAACTTTTAGCTGCCAGAGACTTTCCAAAAAGAAGTATATGTTTTAACCCCCAGCCCCCCTCCTCTTTTGGCTTAGCAATGACTACCATCTGGCCAGGTGAATGCCACTCTTGTCTTCCTTTCCATTCCAAAATTAAAACAAGTCTTCCTGATTTTTTCCAGCACGCCTTTTGGGATAGAGGCAAGAGAGTGCGAATACACTGGAATTCTACCTCCTAAGAGCCACCTGTTGCACTTGCACCAGAAGTGGATTCTATTCTTAGTCTTACTCAACAGCTAGCCCCAATCTCTTTTCAAATTTTCCCGTAGTCATTGGGTTTCAGTATGAATCCCAGTATTTAAGCCCTTCCTGCATCTCAAAAGGTCTATTCTTCAATCTCTGTTCAACCTCTTCTCTCAGTTCATTAAAACAAATAGCAGACTTCTGGTGATTAATCTCCATACCTGTGGTGAAACAGTATAATTTAAAAATTTCCTTCAATTTTATTCCTTCCGCTTCAGAACCATTGGCAAATATTAGGACATCACCAAAAAAGAGTAAGTGGGTAAGCATAACAGATCTGCCAATCTTGATGCCCAGTATACAGCTCAATCTTCTAGCTTCTAAGATTGATCTACTTAATTCTTTAGCTATCAACAGGAATAAATATGGAGAGAATGGGCATCCCTGACTTAATCCCCTAGGTGGCTTGAAGAAGGCTGATGCTGCTCCATTGATTAGAATTTAGGACAGCAATGAGGCTGAATTGAGACAATCCATGATCCAGTTTACAATTTGAAGACTATAACCTTCATGAATCAGAATGAGTCTCAAGTATAACCATAGTCATCTGGTTCGTGTTCGAGTTCGATGGTCTTGAAATTCGAAAAAAAATCGCACCCAAAAAACAGTGGATAAAATTTGTCATTAAGTTCGACAACTATAAATGTATAACATATATATTATATAGATATTAATTATGTAACTTATATAACATATATATTATATATATTAATTATTTAACACACACATATATAAATTATTTAACTTATATAAATTTATTGTTAAGTTATTGAATTTACATATATTATATGATAAATTTTATACTGATTTAAAAAATATATATAAAATTATTACTCACTAAATTTTATACTCGTATATATATATATATATAATTATTACTCCCGATCCCTTAGACTAGCTTGTGGGCCGGAAAAAAGGTGGATGGCTCGTTACTTGAATAGCAAGCGGAGTAGCAATTGATTGGTCCAAGTGCGGGGGTCCTTACCAGGGTGTCAACAGAGGTCCGTACGTTTTCCTTTATCTGGGCCTGACCCCGCTTTGGAACACCATGGGTTTCGGAGTAGGGCCATGATCACCTGCAAATTCACGGGAAAGTCACTTTTAAAACCTTCTACCCGTGCTACTGAACAGCGAAAGGGAAAGTCGGGGCTGCCGAAAAGATGGGGTTTTAGCGGGTGGGGTCTGTACTGTGTCCTTATTGCCTATTATCTTCTATTTTTCCCTCGAGCAAAAGACGGTAGTTGATGAGTGAATTTAATGGCCGAACTTCATCGAATTTATGCGGCCTCTTTTCATATTCGCCGAATTCCGAATTTTATGGATAAAATTCGGTGAATGCGGTGACTAACTTATAACCAGCAGGTTCTGTCATATGCCTTGGACAGATCTAATTTAATAACCATAGCAAGCATCTTCTTAGTTTTAATAGAGTGAAGTCTCTCTTGTGCAGGCCCAATTCCTTCTCACACCCCCCTTTCTCCGCTCCTACTACCGAAGCCACAGAACATCTGCTTGTTTCCCTTCTCGAGTCTGAAGAAGAGGAAGAAACAGCCTTTCCCCCTCCCAATATGGGCAAGTCGAGTGAGGGGCCGGTCTCCTTAAACCCTTTTTAACCCAGAATTTACCCCAGAGGCTGTGACTTCAAGACATCTCTAATGGCTTCAAACATTTCCCTTTTGAGACCAGATTTTCCTCCAGTTATTTCTTAGCATTTAACGATAGAGGATTTGCAGGAGAATTACCATTCTTATCCAAAGCATCCTTGCCTTTCTTCTTCATCAGGTCTTCAGCTTGAAGGATCAGTGGAGCCACAGGAACAGATTCACGAATAGGCTTAACTTGCTGCTGGGACATCTCAACTTCTTTAACTGGTGGAACCTTTGAATTAGCATCAAGCATTGACTTATGGCCCTCTGCACCTTTACCAACAGTGCTTTTTTCAGCCTCTACATCTTGAGCCCAAGCTCCTCCATCACTTTCTGGAGCCCCATGGCAACGATTTCCTCTACACAATGGCTCCTCTCTCTGACACTAGTACAGTCCTCATTAGCATTTCTGACACAGACTGGTATCACCTGTGACAAGACCTCCTGACACACTTTGGAGATTGTTCCTAAAGTTTTTCCCACAACTCTCGAAATACCCCCTTTGTCCCCATCAAGTTTGACCTTGACATTCCTCTAGGCAGTAGCAACATGACAAGACCTAGTATATTCAAAAATCACCATACCTTCCATGGGATCATTGGAGTAATCCACAAGTTGTACCTTTCTGTTATAGTGACCTCAGACCTCAAACCTGGGATCAAAACTTAAATTCGTCCTTTTACTAAAACCTAGTATAGGGAGCATATTGTGAAACAGGCTTTGGCAAAAGATCATACCACTGAGTAACTCATATGAGCAGTTACAAAACCACTTCACATATGAGCAGTTACAAAACCACTTCACCCGAGGCTCTAACCAATATTATGAAACTCAGCTTGGTGAAAAACTCAGTGAGGCTGGAGAGTAAGATTTTGACTCATACTCGGCAAAAACTTGTCTAATACAAAAAATTATAATGGCTTTTTTGCTGATTGAGTTTTATAAAGTGGTCCCCTGAGATTTTCAAGGGTTCGTTAGTTAAACTCACCAGCCTGTGAAAAACTTGGTGAGTACTTGCAGATCAGAGTTTGACTCCCGATTATTCACAAGTTAAAAATGCGGTGGGCAAGTCAGACTTGTTGGAAGCAAGTGTGGCTCACTAGTGCATCAGATTGGCCTGTATTATGTCCCGAGCTAGGTTTGACTCACGAGTTTGATTCAACCCCAGTGAGTTTTGTTACATCGTCTTAAACAATAACCCTGCAAGTTGCATAGAGCTTGATGGCAAAGACCACCAATACAAATAGATGAGTGGCCAAGCATGGCCTGTTAGAGTAACCCTGCAGATTTGCTACAGAGGTGTGTTGGGGAAAGCACACATCTCAAAGCAATGAGCACAGCACCTTTAAAACCCGAAGTTGCATGCATCTCTACAGTGTTGCGAACTAGAATAGGAAAGAGACCGGAGAATGATGGTGAGCCTCTCACAATCTGCTGCTATTCTGGCCTCCATCACAGCCAGTCACCATGTTTCAGCTACTGTTGCACACAATCAACAGGCTGAGCTAGAAAAAGCAAGACCACAGGCCAGAAGATAGCACTCCATGATCCTCCATTGAGCTTAATCTACAAGCTGTCAGCACAAACCCTCTCCATCTTGGCTGTCCTATGAGGCAGCAAATAGGGCCACAGTTCACAGAGTCTGGAATATAATATTACACTGCTGCCACATGCCTAAACTTGCACAAGGCAATCGAGTGATATGCCAGGGGTGCCTGGAGTCGGGACTTACTTTTGCTCTCCCATGACACCTGAATGGCATTCTCATGCTGGCCAAAAACTCTAAGATCATTTTGGGTAGGGAATGCATAGGCACAAGGGGGGCAAAAGCCTCTACTCTTCCCTCAGCCTGCTTTCCAAATTTGAAACCCATTACATTTTTTAATTAAACATTATCCAGAAAAGTGTTACCATTTGCTGCACAACAAGAAAAGTACATTGAAATATTATATATCACTTGATTTTTGATATTTATCTTTCAAAGGTCTTGCAAATTTATTCTAACATATCAATGCATTTTGTTCAGAGGGTTACCCTCAACATTTTTGAAGTGCGGACTGGTAAAGTATTGAGAGAGTTTAAAGGAAGTGCTGATGATTTTGCAACTGGTGGAACTGGTGGTGTTGCTGGCGTGTCTTGGCCTGTATTCAGGTATTTTTTTCCTATTGATTGTAGTCTAAGGATCAGTACTCTAATAATACTATGTTTGACTTGTTATCCATCATATTTGTGAGCAGATGGGCTGGTGGCAGAGATGACAAATACTTTGCCCGCATTGGGAAAAATGCCATCAGTGTTTATGAAACAGATACTATGACTCTCCTAGATAAGAAGTCTCTCAAAGTTGACAATGTAATGGATTTCAGTTGGTCACCGACAGATCCAATACTAGCCTTGTTTGTGCCAGAGGGAGGTGGTGGTAACCAACCTGCAAAAGTGAGTATCATATTTTACTACTGTCACATATGGATACTTAGAATTTTTTATCAAGGTTGTTCTCTTATCAATTATTCTTAAAATCAAAATAGAAAGCCACCTACACCTGAGGTACAAATTTGACTCGTATGACTGGTGTGTGTCAGGTGAGTCTTGTACAAATCCCTGGAAGGGAAGAACTGAGGCAGAAAAATCTGTTCAGTGTAAGTGATTGCAAAATGTACTGGCAAAGCAATGGGGACTACTTGGCAGTCAAAGTGGACCGCTATACCAAGACAAAGAAAAGTACATACACAGGTTTTGAACTTTTCCGAATAAAGGAAAGAGATATTCCCATAGAGGTCCTGGAATTAGAGAACAAAAATGACAAGATCATTGCATTTGCTTGGGAGCCCAAAGGCCACCGGTTTGCTATTATTCATGGGGATGGACCCAGGCCAGATGTTAGTTTCTATTCAATGAGAAGCCCCAATAATGTGGGCCGGGTTTCCAAGCTGGCTACCATCAAAGGAAAACAAGCAAATTCCCTTTACTGGTCTCCCATTGGACGATTTATTATTCTTGCAGGGCTAAAAGCCTTAAATGGTCAGCTGGAATTCTTCAATGTTGATGAACTCGAGACAATGGCAACTGGTGAACACTTTATGGCAACTGATATTGAGTGGGATCCTACTGGAAGGTGAGACCTTTTTATATCTATATTACACAATATATTGTTAGTTATAACTTATTATGCCTATGTTTTGCAAATAAATGGTCTTCAAGTCGCTGCTAATATGTACTGCCTGTTTACAGATATGCTGCAACATCAGTCACAGTTGTTCATGAAATGGAAAATGGTTTTAACATATGGTCTTTCAATGGAAAGCTATTGTACCGCATTCCCAGAGATCATTTCTACCAGGTAAGTATGCAAAGCATTTATTGTAAATTATGTTATATTTAATTTTCTAGTTCTTAATGTTTATATCTCCCTTCAATGTGATTCCCAGCTATTATGGCGTCCAAGGCCACCCTCTCTTCTAAGCCCAGAGAAAGAGGAGGAAATTTCTAAGAATTTGAGAAAGTATAGCAAGAAGTATGAGGCCGAAGACCAGGATGTTTCATTGTTGTTGAGTGAGCAAGACAGGGAGAAACGAAAGAGATTGCAAGAGGATTGGCAGGGCTGGGTCAATGAATGGAAACGTCTTCACGAGGAAGAGAAATTATTTAGGCAGGATCTACGTGATGGAGAGCCTAGTGATGAAGAAGAGGAATATGAAGCAGAAGAAGTTGAAGTTGAAGAGTTAATAGATGTTACTGAAGAGATTGCTTCATTTGGTTTTGAGCAGTTGGACTGAGTGATTGTATATTTTGCAGCTGTTTATGCCTCCAGACAGGCAGATATGTTTGTGCCTTCATGCAGGGAGATAGATTAGGTAGAAAATGCAGTGGTTTTTAACTGTTTTGATGGTCACATTTATAATGGAAGAGATACTCATTAGTTGAAATTTTATAGTATGGGCATTGAAATGCCCACTTTCTCAAAGGAAAAATTGCAGTGTGAAAGTTTGATCTAGTATTCACCGAATGATCTAATGATTTGAGGGTACTTTTTGCATAGTCTGATTTTTTAAGTAACCGATTTTCGATGTAATAATTTTCTGAGTGAAATGCATTATCTTTTTCCATGAAAAAGGATTTTATATTCAATATTTCGGAGATGAAATTGCAACATACATCATCATGTCTGATAACACTTTCAGGGTTCTAGCACTCTACTATCTTTCAGGCCTATAGGAGGCTGAAGCTATAAGAGTTTTTCCACATAACAGTCCAAAAACTGTCGTAATTAATTACAGTCATCCCGAGAAACAGTAAGTTCTCCACACTGCTTAGAGCACACGTAAAAATCAGTACAGCAGAAGGGAAATTGTGCAATTCAGAACCACTACCAGAACTTGTACAAAAAGAAGCTGGAAACTTGAACTTGGACACCAAACATTCACCAGATCTGAAACCTGCATTTCAATCAATAAAGAGAGATGATAGAGGCTGAAGAGCAACTCCATTTTTGAATTCTTCCTCTGAAAGAAACCTTCCTGCATATATAGCGCTTCTTTTGATAGGCCATCAGTGTGAGAATTGAATTCTCGATAAATGTGAGTAAAGGTGATATCTGAAAACAGGCCCTTTACATCTGAAACCCTGTGCGTGATTGGATTAAGAGCCAGATTTTCAATTCTGTTTTTTCTATTTGCCAAGTCCATGAGGATTTTTGAATACCCTATTTACCTGGAGCTTACCAATCCGATGGGCCATGATCCACCGCACATCTCAAAAGAACCCACAAGGCATAAAATTCTGCTTGATTATTTGCCCCGTCCAGCAGCATACTCGAAAGAAATATAGTGATTTTCATGTATAAACAAAATACCAGAAATATAGTGATTTTCATGTATAAACAGCATACCCCCCACCACAGGGATGCATCATGTAAACGTACTGGAATTTTATTTGGTTACTCTTCAGGAAATTTAGGTACCATATTTATATAGAGATTGCATTTCGATCAAGATTTTTTTTTCCTCTTTTGTTCCTCATGGACATAATTTTATTAATATTAATATTACATGCGGACCTTCGCTTTGAGCCCAAACCTCCCTCAGAATTTCCCTGAAATATATGTTGTGCTTCATATACATGACCACGCGCTGCATATCCTGCCATATCTTTGCATGTCCAGAGATCTGTTTTTACAAGCCTCTGCCATGCTTGCACACATGGCAGTGTGACCACAAGGGTTTTTGTGGGTAAAGGGGTGTCTTGGTAGGGTGTTGTTAAAATGGTATTGTATATAGTACATACATGAATGCCTAACATGATTACGAGCCTTGAAATGCAAACTTTGGAGCTCGTCAATTTTGATCCGGCTTACATACTACTTTCACAGGCTGAACCTACAGAGTTCTCTTAAACAGAACCAGCGTGTGATGCAAGAAAATATCACTGTATTTAAGTGTTATTGTTTTTAACTGTATGCCATTCCTAATAAAAAATTGTTTCATATGCATATTGGTTTTCCCGATCCAATGGACTGTTGATTGGATCTGAATTGTTTGAATAAATAATTGAAAAGCGAAAATTTGTTTGTTTGATTTCACAACTCTCAATATTATGTCAAATTCAAATGAATTTCTACTTTGGATACTCGAGTGCCAGGCGACTGAATATGGCTATGCATTTCGGTTTCTAACGAGGATGGTAAAGATTGTATTACGGTAGCGATAATTCTAAAATTTTGTATTTAACTAAATCTTTTACTCTTATCATATTTCTTTTAGTTGCTTCGCCCACTATATATTATCAGCCATCTTGCAAATGCATATAATATTTATCTGTTGAAAAAGCAGATTGTATTACGGTAGCGATGATTCTAAAATTTTGTATTTAACTAAATCTTTTACTCTTATCATATTTCTTTTATTTGCTTCGCCCACTATATATTATCAGCCATCTTGCAAATGCATATAATATTTATCTCTTGAAAAAGCAAGATTTCTTTTATTTGCTTCGCCCACTATATATTATCAGCCATCTTGCAAATGCATATAATATTTATCTGTTGAAAAAGCAAGAGTGTATGGCGTTGCAAAGGTGAAGACCAGGTTGCTTTATGTTGAGGCAAACACAAAGGTTCTTATGGTTTACTTTTCTTAAGCCGTGTTTATACTTGATGTGTTAGCCCTTACATGATGCTATGAAATGAAGTCTGGGGGACCATCTGAAATATTTCTCACGTTTCTTGAGGCGTCTCTTCAATTGGTATGAGATGTCGATGGCAGGTTGTATCTGATATCATACTCTTTATGGTACCTGTTTTAGGCATAGATTTGCATAGGATCTAAAGGCGCTTTCATCCATGGGATTTTTATGTCTGCTACCCCCTCATATAGCTTGAGGCTCTTCAAAGGTTGAAGACCCTGTCCAAGCACGCTGAGTTTTGAGGATTTTTGGCTTTGGAGCAAAGGAATTGGTGCTTCGATACCTATTTGCTTATGGATTATCGCTTTTTGTTTGAGGCTTGCATCTTGAACATGTGGAGTGTTTGGTGCCTTTATTGAAGATGTTCCACTTTGACACTCTCCTAGGGTGCCCTCCTTTTTTGATTATCTTTGGTGGTTGAATTTGGTCAATGTTTGGTGCCTTTATTGAAGATGTTCCACTTTGATATTCTCCTAGGGTGTCCTTTTTTTATGATCTTTGGTGGTTGAATTTTGTCAAGCTCTTATGTGTTGGTACATTTTTTTTAGAGAGCTTTAGCCTCTTTTACTATTTTTGAGCATGTATTGTGTATCTTGATGTGGTTCATTTTTTAATATAGTGGAACGTTCTCCTTTTTATGGTATCATTGGCACATTTATTAATGAAGACATAACTATTCATGCATAGTTATATAGAGCATCCTCCTTAGCCTATAGTTTTGAGATAGTTGATGGTTTTGGCACGTGGTTTTGGGCTATTTTATTTTGTATGGGAGAGTCTCCCACCTTTTATCCATATTCTCTCACAACACACCTTTTATGGCATTATTTGGAAGAGTTTGTTGGTGCATTGGAGAGAACACTCTGCCTCCCATCCTTATTTTTTGTATGTGGTTGGTTTCTCAAGGTTATTATTTGTGTATTTATCTAGGGCAATAACCATCTATTGGATGATTATAAATTGTTTGAGGCCCTAGATCGAAGGGAGGTCATAAACACCTTTGCACATGTTTCAAGGGCACATTTTTTCCATTGATTATTTTATTATATGGCATGGTTAAGGTGGTCCCATAAACACCTTGCACACATTTCAAGTGCACCTCTTATAAAGGTTTATTATATTATATTTGTTGATCAAGGTGCTTCTTGAAGAGTGCCCTAGTCATTATGAGGATATTGGAATACTTTCATGATATCAAGGAGGAATAACAAGTTTGTGGCCCTAGATCTAAGGGAGGCCATAACCACCTTTGCACACATCTCAAGGGCATAGTTTTTCATGGATTACTTTATTATATGACATGGTCAAGCTGGTCCCATAACGACCTTGTTGCACACATTTCAAGGCACCTCTTCTAAAGGTTTATTATAATATGTTTATTGATCAAGGTGCTTCTTAAAGAGCACCCTAGTCATTATGAGGACATTGGAATACTTTCATGATCTTGAGGAATAACGCCTTTCTTGGAGAGCGCTCTTTTCATTTTGACTTGGCATCATCATATTTTATTGAAGGTGGATATTGAAGACTAGCTTTGAGGGGTTTTCTAAAAGAGAAGAGGACAAGTGGCATCTTGCATGGGGCACTTTGCTTGGGAGAGAGACATGGCATTTTCTTCATGATTGTTTCATTATTTTATTGTGTATGGGGGATTTTCCCGAGCACCATTAATGTCTTATTCTAGCATTTTTCTTGGAGAAAAACATGGATTTCAAAATGCTTTATTGTTATTTATTGGAGAGAAGTGTGGATCTAGATCCTATTTAATAATATTTTATTGGAAAGGAGTTTGAGCTCAAATCTATATAATGATTTGATCTTTCCATTGTATTTTCATGGTTAAATTAATGAAGAACACCTCTTTGGGAGCCTTGTTGAATATCTTATGAAGGAAATGTGAATGCAAGAGTTTTTTCTTGTTAATGTTGGGCATTATATTTTATTCTCAAATTGTTGAATATGGTTGCTGAGAAGTGTTTGCTAGAGTTGTTTTAAGAGTCAATTGTGAAGGGTATATCTACTTTATTGGAAGGGTTTAGGTGTTGGATTTCCTCTCTTTTTCTTCTTTGTTGTTTTATTGTTAAATGTATTAATTTTGCAACATTTATCTTCATTAGTGTTGTTGCAGATATCTAGTTCATAATATGACACACCCATACTTCAATGCTTTGTCTAAGAGGAACACCTTAATTTGGGACTTAGTTATTTTTTAGCAATTGTAAACAACAAATTAAGGATGATTGTAGCATGTTAAATCAATCTCTATTATGCTTTAATCATTTGTAAAAACAACCCTTTTAAGTCCTAGATTGGATAGGCACTAGTCTTGGTCCACCCATCCATCTTAATTCTAAA
>ML778192.1:8580-45836 GCA_009831015.1 Picea engelmannii | reverse complement strand
ATATCAAAAGATACAAAATATACCACGCCGGATATCAAAAGATAACAACAAAGGCATAGTGCAACGAAAAAGGAGAATGAGTGTGTGCATTCAGAAAATCTAGCAGGACGAAGAAAATCCCAACGATCACTAAAAAGAGGAAACAATGGGAAAGGAGGGTACGACAAATAACCACCAATGGACGATGAATATAAAACTTAAATGACAAAAATGATTGATGGGACGCTGCATTAATCGCGCCAACTGGCGACGACAAGGGAAATCGATGGCAAGTACATGGGAAGTGCCAGTTCAATTAAAACATAAATTGGGTAATGTCTCCAAGAAGCTTCACACGATTCCTATTCAAGCTAGTACGCGGGATTAAGGAGGTTATTGAGAAATTAAGAAAAGAAAAGAGCAATAAAGCATATAGAGCAGAGAGCGAAGTTTGCAGAGGTTACAGAGGCGGACAACATCCTTAACACGGCACCACCTAAACTGGGAGAGTCGAGCCAGACTTGCATATGACCTCGAGGCAACAACAAATCACCACCGCAAGCACAGGGAAGCGAACAAAAACCACGTCAGCCTCCAGAAGTCGTCAATGTGGACGAAGTCCCGTCGCCCGATATGACACCAGGAATCCCCACACCTATCGTGGAGGAAACCCAACAAACAACGCCAGTAGGCATGGAAATTAATATGTCAGAAGGGGCACAGGGCCAACAGGCTGAGGACACAGGTAATCATTCGTACCCTGAAAACCTGAAGAAGGCCCGAGAGTTAATGGGACGGTCCTGAACCAGGAAGAAACGACCGCACCAGAAAGGTCACACACAACCACACTAGAATAGCCACAAGAGGGCACAATGGAAGTCACAAGCTGAGCAGATGAGTATGAAGAAGAGCAAACAATGGAGGCTGGAACCTCGAGTCATCCACCACAACAGAAGGGCGAACAAACAATACCAAGGTCACCGCGCAGGCAGGCTGCCGCAACCATTTTCTTGCCATGCATTCCGGAAGGGATACATATTGCAGGAAATATTTTAGGCCGCGTGGAGAAATTGAGGTACTCAGACCATGATGTGACAGACATAGACAGGTTCCCTGAGTTTTCCAAGAAAGTTTACCAATAGACTGTGGCTATAGGACCCTTTGGTGAACCAATAAACCAACCAGTCCAGTGGGCAACTGGACTGGCCAAAACCGGGATTCTAGGCCTGTTGGACATCCCGCACTTTGGGAGGGGCCAATACGTAAACAATTGCATCAAGCATCTGATGGAAGTCACCCACGGAGGATACTTGTGGATGGAATAGATCATCTCAATAGATGTAGAGCTCATTACATACATCATAGGGTTGCCATCATGGGGAGAGACACCCACACAGTTCCTTGATGACAAAATGAAGGAGAAGGCACTAGTCGAGGAAACGAAGAATAATTATGGTACAAAAAGGGGTTCGCACGGAATCATAATCAAGCGTATTAGTGATGCAATGACAAGAATGGACACAAAAATTATGGCGTGTAATTTACTCAAGAAATACCACAAGGAGGAAGTCCCTGTCGAGGTTGTCACAGTTGCAGCACAGTGTGCAGAGGGCACCACACTCAGCTAGGCCCCATATTTGTTGAATCTGTTCCTATAATATTGCAAGGACGCACAAGACTCGGGGACAAAATTTCACTATTCATGGTTACTCATCCTGATCGACTTGATCGAATGGAAGGAGCCAAAGTATTCATTCTTTGCCACAAGACCCAATCCTTGCCACGCAACACGATACTTATCGTTGAGGTGCACTTCAGACCCCAAGAATAGAAAGGCGAATACAACCATATTCGAAGGATATTATAACGACCTACAAGAGAGCATCGCCAACAATTGGCGGGTCACACCGGAAATGGTCACACAGAATTAGGGCATAGTCAACTTCAAAGTGACTAGGCATGCAATGTGGATCCAAGCACAGAAGGATCTCGACAATCAATGACTACAACTGTACTATTGCATCAAGGAGGAGGACATAGAGATGGCCATCAAGGATTGGAATGATGACGGGAGGATTCCAGTCCTGAATCAAGAAATTCCCGCGGATACGAAGGCGGAGGTAGGGTAGGAACAAACACCTGCAGAAGAGATAACAGTGCACAAGAAGCCAAGGACAGGTCAGAATAAGGCGCAACAAAAAAAAGCGGGGGTGTCCAAGAAAGGACCCAGGCACCACAGGCACAGGAGAAACAGACTGAGACAACACATGGAACCACATCAAGTGCTACTCAGTAGGAGCAAGTCCAAACCAAGAGGACAGTCATACAAATGGGGGGTGCGCACAAGAAATATAAGGCACACATAATGCCACCAGAATACACCATCACGGAGGACGACGCAGATCTTGTGGCTCAAATGGTCCAGGATTGCACAACGAAGGATTTTGATGATGCTCAATGCCAAAGGGATAGGATTAAGGAGGATATGGAAGACATGAGGCAACTCCTCTAGCAGCTCAAAAAAACACAAGGGGTCAACCGAGGCATAGAAACAATTCCATCTGCATCACAGGTAAGAGCCGAGGCCGGATCAAGCTTACAGGACATTATCTAGACAACAACTCATCCAAGTTTGACATTTCACATCACACCCAACATGCTATGGATCGATGAAATCATGGGGCAGACACCCTTGAAGGATTTGGCCCAAATATAGTTGGTACTGACGTGGATACCAACCAAGGCCTTCTATAAACTGCAAGTCAGCATTGCGCATGAGGTTCAATCACGTGCATGCACAGATGTGACAAAATTGTAGTAGACAAAGGACAATCGAGATGGGTTGGAATTGGTACTCGAGCAGGTCAAGATTGAAACCAAAGATGAGAAATACCGTGTGGGTAGGCTAGAACAAGGATTGGCGATAGCATATGAGAAAATTCCAAAGAGCACGTAGGCACCAGAGCTCACAGCGACGCAAAATATTGATCGGATTGTGCAGACAATCAATCAATACAGATAGGAGATCGAGCACCTTAAGGAACATCTCGTACCTACCACTCCCCTGGAGGTGAAGGAGAAGAGGAAGTAGGAAGCAACAATGCAGATAAAGGATATGGAGCGACAAGTCCACGTGGCGACCGACTTGTTCGAGAAGGTAGCACTGCTATGGAAAAAGTTGGAAGAGGATCAACATGTCCAGCAGTGGGACCAGGAAGGATAAAGGATAAGCACAACTATCTACGACCTCAAGCAGAGGAAAAAGACAATTTCAATCATGGAGTGCGTCAAAGGAGCACATGATATGAAGAAACTATAGGCATAACTCATAGTCACGCAGACATAGAAGAAGGAGCGCCAAGCTCAAATGTAACCTCTCTAGGAGTGGGCAGTAGAGGTCATTGTGTAGGCGGAAGATGCAAATAATAACATGGCACAAACTCAAGCAGAGTGTGCAGGGATGATAACGATGAGATTGTAGTGCAAGTATT
Organism: Picea engelmannii; assembly: GCA_009831015.1. Classification (NCBI taxonomy): domain Eukaryota; kingdom Viridiplantae; phylum Streptophyta; class Pinopsida; order Pinales; family Pinaceae; genus Picea; species Picea engelmannii. The sequence continues at coordinate 42,366 of ML778192.1, read as the reverse complement.
GGACACACTCAAGGAGAAGATCGTGCATGCTAAAACACAAGCAAAGGAGCTCATAGGGAAGTTCCAGGCTATTACAAGAGAGATCAAAGAAGCGCACAAGGTTTAGATGGCCCAGGACGAGCCACATGTCAGTGTTGGGGGCCTATTAGATGCAGGCCGAATAAAAAAGAAAGGCTATTTTTGGAGGAGAAGCATGCAAGAGGAAAAATACAGCTAGAACGAAAAGCAACACGTGTAAAAGAGGCAGGGGAAGCACGCATGCATGGAAGACCTAACGATTCCAGGGTTATGGTTTTTTTAACGCATTGTAATGGTTGGTGAGCCGAGGATATAAATAAGTAGTACTTAGAGGGACAGGGGGAGTAGAGAGGAGACACACAGAGGGAAAAAAAGAGAGAGAACTGTAAGAATTGTATGACTCATTTAGCTGGTGATCTAAGGAGGGAGTGAGCGACTTGATCCTGAGAGTTAAATCATAGGCTGAGAGGCCTCGTGCGATCTATTCAGACTCACAGGGATCAAGGAGCCTATTGGAAAGAGGGACAACTAAGATTATAACCACGCGCGACATGGGGTATTTACAAACTATAATAAAAGCTTGAGAGCTAGATTTTTGTGGACGTAGCCCAGGAGGGGGTGAATCATGGTAACACTATGTTATGTGAATGAATGAATGCATCTTTATTCCTGATTAGTTGATGAATGTTAGATGAAGGAAGTGACTAAGTATATATGGTATTCCACATGCATGCATAGAATGAATTTTATAAGTAGATGTTAGATGGACTGAATAAAGTTTACGGTGCACAACCACAAATTTCGCATAGTCTCGGGTTGCAAACACCTGAGTATTGCAGCCACCCATAGAGATATCTCGGGTGAGACTGCGTTTCCTTCTGGGTTATGAGAGGGGCTGATAGTTTTTAAGGGATTTTGTTGGGAAGCTTACTAAATTTGAACTTTAGTCAGTATGTGTTCGTCAATCAGAATCATAATACTCCATAATGAATCCTCAAGACAAATAGGAAAGGGATAGTGAAAGCCAACACTCACTATGAAGGAATGAATTCTTGCATGGGGTTGGGTTGATTAAAGACGGGGTTTCCCCCTAACGAGAACGTGGATGATGAGAAAGTGTTGTTTTTGAAAGCACCAAACAAAGAGAAAGGCATAGACCCAACCGAAGTCATATAGGACTAAGACCCATGACACCCTCCACTGAACAAGTTGGAACTAGTATTAAGCTCAGACGACTACTGGAAAGCACCTCCAAGCGAAGCGGACGAAGGAGGGATATGACCCCCACTGTAAGAGATAACATTAAAACGAGAAGTGGTGCCTGTGAAGGATCCTTGAAATGGAGCACTAGAAATCCCTGCCCCCAGACCAACAGTCTATAGAGTAGAGTAAGTTAAAGTCGAGCTAGAGTCAAAACCTGACATCTTGTACCAAAAGGGAGCGTCAGACATGTTTTGAATAAAAGGAACAGTGGTCATAGTCATTGTAGGGACTGTGCCACTGGCAGAAGTTGTAGGTGTCTGGTTATCTGTAGGCCTTATAGGTGGAGGTGGGGGAGGGGGCACGCCACCCCCTCCCTCCGTAGCTAGGATGGGAGTATGAGGACTCCCATAAGAGGTAGTGTTAGTTGCTTCCATCGCCACTCATCTAATAAAATGATGATAAGGTGAAGTCACCTCAGGAGGGACTATCTGAATAAAGAGTGGCGCTAATAAATCATTAATCGGAGGGTTTGTGGGCCCTAAGCCTTCAACTTCGAGGTCATAACTGGTAGACTCCTCTAATGAAAGTGTATCTTCTCTAGGAGTAGGCTCAGGCAGAACTTCCGATGGCCGAGTCACTTCAAAATAACCCTCTTGATCTAGCAGTCGCCTCAACGGTGGCGGAGGTGGCTCCAAAGTAACCAGCGGTAGGCCCTGAAGCCTACGCAAATGACGGAGTTGTTGATCTTCCACTTTGTGAAATGATCAACCAACACTCTAAGGTTAAGCTAGCCCAAAACACAGAGCACACACTAAAATGTCCCTAAAGTAAAATCAAGCAATCAACTAACTGGAAAGAAGAACAATTACACCAATTGACACTAGAACAACTTACCGGTGCAAGTGTAACTCGAACACGAAAACACCCTTCGGGTATACTCTGAAAAGTGTGATCCGACGTCTACCCTAGGTACCATGGTATACCTCCGTAGTCACCTATGTAAGTCCCTACAAAAAGGAAACTAGGTTTCCAACTCGCAGTTAGTCACTAGGCGAGTAAGGTCAGCAGTCGGGTTGATTGTAATGAGCAGGATAGAAAACTCCGAAGCGTTTCAAGGGTGTTGAAGGAAAATGGTCCAGAAGAAAATTGAGGCTCCCTAACAGATTCAAGGTCCACGAAGCTTTGTAGTCAAATGTGGTTAGCAAAGATCCCAATAATGACCCTCAATATAAGATCCCCATTGTGTTTGGTCCGGCTTTGTAGGGGTTATCTACTCTACCTTTCCTCACGCGACCTCGTGTTTATCCCTTGTGTTAGAGGCGAGTCCCAACTAACTCTTATGAAACTAGAATTTTACACTCCCTGTCACAAACTCTTAAGTTTATTTAAGCGACCTTGAAGAGTTTCCTCTCCACACCTATTTCAAGGCCCTAAAGGCTAGACTATTTGGTGTACCTTGTAAACATAAAAGTCTAGTTGATTTTAGCATTAATCGTTGATTTTAAATGGCTTAGTTAGTTAAGGGGTGCGGAATTGAAACTCATGGTGTTCTTAAGAGATGAAAGAGAAGAGTTAATATGCTTTTAAAAAATTGTGAAAAAAGAAAACTACGTTCTACAACTGAAAAAATGGTTTTTTAACTTTGAACGTGCAAACTTTTCAAAATATAGATTAAGATCCTAAAATGCAATTTTTCCTAGAATGCTTTTTCGTTTCAAAATGTAATGCAAACTACTAAAAATTTCAAGGAATAATCCTAGAAGGAACTTTGGAATCATAAATCTTTTCTTTTGTAAAAACAACCTATGCTACAAACACCAAACAAATATGCATAATAAAATGCAAATGCAGTTAATGAACTACAACAATTTTTTTTTATATATATGCTTAGAAATGAAAATAACAAGCAAATGATATTTTTTCTTTTTTCAAAGCATAATCAAGGGAAAGAGATGACAAAACAAATACTGACATAGACCCTAAGTCACTTCTTAAAATCAGGGATTCACTAGAATCCACAGGAGGACCTAAGGCTCACATGTTCACCCTTAACCTTGACAACAAACAAAAGAGATAAAGAAACAAAAAGATTATTTACAACTTTCAAGATAATCAGAGTCATGATCCCAACCAAACACAGTCAACAGAGACCCTAGAGAACTCATGAAGACCTGAGAAGCCAAGAGCTACCTAGCAAGAAAGATTTTTTTTTTTGAAAAACTCTTCCAAGACCACAAAGATGTGTGTTGTGCACGACCAGCCTACGTATGTACACGGGATATGTATGATGCAGAATGTGTATGTACACATGTTATACAGAGAACATGGCACATACACCTCTACAAATTTTTTAAAAAGAAAAAGTTTGGACAAACAACTTGGGCATGGGAAGCTCGTAGGCACCTCGAAGGTGACCAAAGACCCAACTTGACTTAGAACACTCAGAAAACTCAAAAAGAAACTGAAAATAAAATCAAACCAAGATCTCCCACTAATACACCAAAGAAACTCCCCAATGGAGCTGCCAATTCTGCTATGGGGTAAATTCCCCCTAAACTGGGTCTAAGGAATATGCAGAGCAATAACTCCCTTAAAAGATTGACTTATCTCTAATCTACCCCAAAATAATCTAGACTAAGTGATAAGAGAGAGGGAAGATAAGGTTAAGAAGAGAACCTTGAATCCTTTCGGTTGATGTAGACCTCTTCCACTTGATGGTGCGTCTTAGATCACATATATCCTCCAAAGTTGACCTGTAATAGACCAAGAACACAACACAATGACATTTACAATATCTAGTAATCACTTAAAAGCCTAAATATAGATGTAAATGATCAAATAGATAAGAACATGTACACATAAAGTTTTGGGACCAAGATAATCTCTTTTATTCCTAAACAAGATGAAAGGTTACAACCTTTGCTTGCTGACACCGCTCTATGGACCAAGTTCGGGCTCCTCTATCGTGACTCCAAGTGCATCAATGCCACATAGAATTCTCACAACCAACATGCCAACATGGGAAGAAGGAAGGGTTGCATAGGGAGAATGGATGGAAGGGAAAGTTGGGGATAAAACTCAAAGCAAGATGCAAAACTTGGGCAATGACAGGGAAATGATTTTGGCAGAGTTTTCTTATTCTCTTGTTCACATGTTCAAATGATCCCCCTAGAGCTCTTTTTATATGAGAAAAATATGGTTATTCGGTTTAGGGAAGGTCTACAGTGGGTAAAATTGTTAGGAAAACCTTCATAGCCTGTAAACTCCGCCGAAATACGCACAATTTTATATTTTTTGCATTTTTTGGAAGTAAGTGCAAGCTAACTAGCATGCAACATGCGTATGTACGCGGGCGGATTAGCATAAAGCACGCGTATGTACGCTAGATGATAGTGCAGCAGGGCGCGTACATTATCCAAAAAGTTGTTTTTTGAAGGAAACCTCAACAATATGATTTGGCAAATGATGCAAATGGATGGGCCAATGTCTTGGATGCATAGATGTGGCATTTTGGACTATAACAATTGTGCACACTAAATCACATTTTTATGTGCATTTTGAATCGAGGATGTGGAAACAATCTCCAAACCCATCAATTTTGAATGATGTAAGCATGYTAAATTCATTATTTGTCTTCGTTGTATAAGGAATGCCTCAMGTATTAGATCTTGATTTTCTTGTAGTCAATTATAGTGATTTAGTAGCTTTTGATGAGCATAATGATGCAAATTCAAGCAACTAGAAAGGATTTTCTTTGTCAACTTCCTAATAATACATTAACATGTTATGCYAATGTTTGTATCCAATGTGTGCTAAAAGGTTATCTTCTTCAGGTGGATTCARAATATCCACAATATTATTTGTTGTTTGTCAACGTTTTAGATCCATAACAATATCCATCTTCAGGACACAAAGTTYGAATTTGAGATGAGAAGAGGTGCAAGTATAAATACTAAATATAAYGAGAAAAACCTAGGAGGTCGGATAAAGATACAAAAACTTAAATAAAAGGAGAAAGGATTGAATAATAATTAATTAATACTTACATAATAATGATAACCTAATAGTTAGTTGTAAAGACCTAGTTATAATAGTAGTAGTAGTATTAGTAATGGTGATAATAGTTGTTATAGAAAGATTTGCCTCACCCCATGTAGTCTTGCACATAAGGCCTTTTTCCATTTCCCTATGCAGACTTGAAGTCCCTTTTTTACAAATCCCAGAGCTAATAATATAATTATTCTACATGTACTCACCTTGCCTACTATACAACATGCGTATACGCAGGTTGCACCACTACATCCCGTGTACATCGGGAAATGTGCCCAAAATTGAAAAATGGTGTTGGGTTTCCATGTCACATCATGAGATCAATGATCCTTGGCCTTCCATATACTGGAAAAATTTTGACTCGACCCTTCAGTTCCATTTGAAGGCTATAAATGGGCCAAATCTGAGCTATGGAAAAAAGAGAAAGAATTCAACTTTGAGAGCAAAGTTACTCTGGAGAAATTATTCACTTCACATTGAGTCCGCATCCCTTTTTCCTTTAATTCTAAACACATTGTTCAGCCCCCAAGCTCTTCCCTTACTAATTGAGAACTTCATTGTCTCTCTTACATGAGCTTGCCTTTGGTGGAGGATTGAAGTGGTGGAGGCCCAGCTGGAAGGAAATTTGTTTCTCGGTTCCGAACCATTCTGACACGGAAGTCTGTAACTTATTCACTTATGTTGATTATATCTTAATAGAAATACTATTTTCTCATCCAATTAACATCTTGCAAATATTTGAATTATTATTCCATGGGCATATTTGTTATGAATGTTGATGGATTATGTTATTGAATGTGCTAACATCATATATTATAACCATATGCTTGTGTTACTTGGTTGTTGAGGACTATTTGCAGGTATATTTCTTTGAGTCAAGTGCTCAATGGTGGACTTCATCGAACATCTGGACGAGGTAGGCATGTTATCTTGTCTTGTTAGCATATTTGTTTATACAACATACTTGAGATTAGAGTTGATTTTTGCAGTCATTTCCGTCTGTTGTGGTTTTCCCCTAACCATAGAGAGATTTTCCTCGTAACAGAATTGGAGTGTCATTTCCGTCTGTTGTGATTGAATCTTCTTTTTTGGGGTTTGGAGTGTTTTTCTCCTTGGATTGCTCTCGTTCATATTGAGTTTATTTTCGTATGATTACTTGACAGCCTCTGTTTACTCTGGGTCTGAGTCTTTCAACCTTCTCCTTAGCCTAGTTGTGTTTTGAAACATATACACGCATGTTGTCCTTCTACAAGCTGCGTACATATGTGATTTTCCCTTGAACAGTCGCGTACATCAACCTTTGTTGCTTGTTTGCTGGGTTTGGTGGTTGCTGGGTAGGTTTTGATGATTGTTGAGTCTTCTTGAGTCTCTGTAGTGACTGTTAAGTGTCCATGGAGTGACATGAAACCTGTCTTTGGTTGAATTTTTGGGCAGTGCCTTTCTCATCATCTTTTCATTTTGATTGTTTTTGCACCTTGGGCTGGGTGTTTTTGCTTCTTGATATCCTACTTGGGTTGTCTCTGTTTATACATAGTAGAGTCTTTATATCAAGTTGTTGCTCAGTCCTTGCATTTTCATTTCTCTTATATTGAAAATACAAAAATATTAGGCATTTTACATTGATTGGCATTTTGATCTCTTGAGTCTTTGTCATTTATCCTAGTGCATGTAAAGAAATATTGCATTTTTATTTAGAATTGCATAATTGAATTGAAAACTTCATTTTTAGGAAGCATATCATTTATTGGAAATTGGAGTTAGGACTTTGCATTGTATTCATATTCATTTATTTTACTTGCTGACTCATAACATCACTAGTTTCACGACCGCACCTTTTGAGTAAGCAAGGCCATTAAAATTAACGTAATTTAAAATTGATTAGTAACGATTTTATTTTCTAGGGTGCACAAACTAGCTTAGGATTTAGTGCCTTGGAATAGGATTTTGTGAGTAAACATCTCCAAGGCTATTAAATCAACATATGTGTCTCACTAAGGGAGTGGAGAAATCCATTGTATAATCGGTAATATCAGGAGGCTCCACTTACATCGGAGTTAAGAACGAGGTCGCCTGAGGTCGGTTGAAGGGATATCCCTCCGATACCTTCTTAGCGTCAGAGATATTTCTATGGATCTATTTGTATATGGGGATCTTGCTAGTGCCCTTACCTCTATGAGAGGAAGTGCTTTCAAGGTTTCGTGCTTTGCTACCCTGCCCATACGGTGGACCTGACTTACGACTGTTCTCCTGTGCATCGATTATACTGTGGTTGATTAGTTTCTTGACGTAGGTACCACATAGGTTACTTGCAGGGGTTATTTTTCATGTACCCTGGGTCAGATAAGGGTCGGACAACACACAACCTTTATGGAGGATTACCTCTCCTAGGGGATCTGACCAACTGGTTTTTAAGCCCACGAGGGCCCTTATAACCAATTCTGATATCCGATCTTAAACATGGTGTCTCAGGCCCCTCTTGGGCTAGGCATACCTACTTTAGGGAGGGAAGCCCCTTTCAACCACTTTATCCTGTTTGTATGCATATTGGTCGTTTGGTTATTTTTGGTGTGGTCTTTGATTACAAGTTGGCCTTAGGATTTGTTTTTTTTAATATCTTGAGTCTTAAGTCATTATGGAGCCAGACCAGCTTCCCCGCAGGTCTCACCACTTGTCATAGTTAACACCACATTTTGATTCTTTTCCTTCTAAAAGGCGTAGAGTTATTAAACATGGTACACACACCTCCACTTATCAGACTTGTGATTCTACAAGGATGATTACTGAACCGAGTCATCAGGATAATGGGAGCCCTTCAACTCCCACACCTACTATAGTCAATGGTACCCCTTCAACTCCTTCAACCACAATGGTTGTAGTATCGGGGGCACCTATCATCACCGTTGCTCGTCCCATAGTGAACACTCAACCTATTTCCATGAACCCATTTGGGTCTCTTGGTCACTCACCAGGTTATAATGTTCAGTCCATCCCGATGGCCTCTAGTCCTTTTTCCTATGGTATGTCGAATTTTACATCGCATTTTTCAAACTCCATCATAGTTGATGGCCCTAATGCTAGCATTGGACTTGGGGGCACATCTCCTCCTTATAATTCATTCTCTTTTGGTGGCTCTCAAGTCCTCAAACGACTCCTAACATGGGAGGAATTCCTTCTTTTAACCCCGGATCTAATCCTGTTACTTCTGGGTTGAGTAACCAACCTGGTGGACAAGCTATAACTTATGGTCCATACTTTACACCCACCTCCTCTTTGTTGATTCTGACCAACACATTTGGCATGACGAATCCACCTTTATCCTCCATATTCACACCTGAAGGAGGTCATTTTCACACCTTGGGCAACCCTCAAACATGAGCCACTTCAACTAGGGGTAGTTTTAATAACCCTCATCAGAACATTCATATTGGAATGATGCCCAACCAACCCTTTATGAATCATCCTGGAGGAGGGTATTACACTCCTGGACAGGTCCATGGTGCTTACGAGAACTATGGATGGGTTGTGATTACCCAAACACAATCTTTCCAGGGAGCGTGGGGCCAGATGCCGCAACCCCGTCTCCCTTTTTTGGCCATGCTCAATATTCCAGACTTGTCTAAGTTGATGAAAAACCCTGTGTGTCATGATCATACATGGCCCCCCATTCCCACCAAGCTTCCTTCGGATATTCCAAATTCAAAGGCAAGAATGGCGAGGATCCCGGTGATCACGTCCTTTCACCTATGGTGCTCTTTGAATTCCCTTAATGACGATTCCATTTAGTTAAGATTATTTAAATGCACCCTCACCAAGGTTGCTACGAAATGGTATATAGCTACCTAGAGGGGCATACGGGACCTTTATCCAGATGGTTTTAGTCTTCCTTAACCACTTCCAATTGCCAATTCGTTATGATGTTGGCCTAGAACTTTTGTTGACCTTATGCCAAGACAAAGCCACTCATATCTTGGATCACATCCAGGAGTTGTGTAGATGGAAGAGGTCGATCAAGACCTGCATACCCATGGAATTCCTATTAGAGTGGTTCGTTAAGTCTTTACAACCTCGTATTTCGAAGGATGTTGCTACATCTGGGATTACATCTGAGGAAGAAGCAATCTTCAAAGCTCAACAGTTAGATCTTATATATGCTTAGTCTGGGATGTTATACAAGATTCTTCCATACGCATTGAGGTCAAACTATGACCTTAGACAACAACCAAGACCTCATGTCAATGGCATTGTAGGCTCCGCCACTGTGAAATCCGCAGACTCGGTGACAAGCCATTTGAAAGAGTTGTCTCTAAACCAGTCTATCGGATGGCCAACTTCGTCTATGTCTTCCAATCCCACTCAATCGATGGATGTACATTCTGTGCAATTGTCGACCAACCCAAATGGTAACCAACAACCAGGTGGGAATAAGAAGAAAGGACGTAATAATAATTGTAAGGGTGGGAAGAATAATAATAAACCCAAGGACAATGGTAATAATGAGAGGACGAATAATAATGTTGGTGAGGGCAAGAAAGAAAGGTGTAAGGTGAAATTTTCCTGTAAGATTTGTACAGATGATCAGATTATTTATGCCCCAAACTTGTGGAAGCTGCGAGGCTCTTATCTCTACCATCTGTCATGTTGACGAATCCTTTCCCACATAACCAACACATGGCCTCAAGCTCCTCAAATTTTGGAAATGTGGCCGGCAGGAGTCAAAACCCACCGGCACAAGACGATGACCGTTTGTGCATCAATATGGTCAATTCTTAGGTTAATGTAGCCACCCGGTCTCTCAATTACATTTCTCCACAAACTGTACTTGGTCTATAATCTCCTCCTCCTCCGGATATCCCCCTGCAGATCAAAAAACCAAAGCCACCACCTCGTATTCCGAAAGGAGTACTCAAGCACTCTACCCACAATCCAAATGCTAGAGCCACCCAGAATTACTCTATTGTTGAGGACCTGGGTCAAACCCCTTGTGCGATGTCTGCCTTGGAGGTACTCCAGACGTGTCCTTCATAGAGGAATGCATTGTTATCTACGTTAGGATCTATAGACCCCAATGGCTCGAAAGTTATCAAGTTTGACGTCAGAGATGTGAATCCTCTCTTTCCTTACCATGTGGAATTACAAATCCATGTGGGTTTCTCAAAGTATACCATCAAGCGTGCAAGTGTTGATGAAGGCGTTTCAACATGTGTGATGTCTTTAATCTGTTGGAAATCTCTTGGCTCTCCGAATCTCTCTCAGTCTCCTACCATGTTGACTTCTTTTGACGGTCGTACATTCTACCCTCACCGTATTCTTCCTGCCTTTTTGGTCCAGTTAGGTGGTAAGATGGTAGAGGTGGATGTCGAGGTGGTTGATGCACCCCTTGATTATAACTTGTTACTAGGACGTAATTGGAATTATGTTATGACTGCCATCATATCGTCTGTCTTCCGCACTCTTTGTTTCCCTCATGATGGGAAGATCGCGACAGTTGACCAATTATCCTTTGTGTATGCTAGCCCCAGTGCATATGTTGGACCGTCGATCCTCGTTGTCGACAATTCTCAGCTGGAAAATGAGAATATCGGCGTCAAAATGTATTCATCCCTTATGGGTTCCTTTGACTTCATGGCACCGATTCACCATGTTTACGCCATGTCCATTAGGTCCATTTCGTCAGAGAGGTATGTTCCTTTCCACACTTCCTATTTTAATGATCCTTGGACCATACCTTTCTCGACTGTGTCTTGTGAAGGACAATTGCACGCTGGAATGGCCATGTCACTATCGACAACGGAGATAGTGTATCAAGTTGTTCTTCACTCTTCCATCGATCCTGATCCTATTACCTCATAGACGGATGAGGAGGATCTTGTTCTTAAGCCCGTGTGGGCCACTTCGTCATCTTATTCACATGATTGCCTCGATGAGGTTTTTACTTTGGGACGATATGCATCATCGCTCTTATTTTCTCCCAGAGCTTGCTAGAATCGAATAAGATGACTTTCGATCTACTCTGAGTGAAACAGTTGGTCACGACGTAGTTCCACTTAATACGCACGACATTTATGCCGAAGGAAATATGGCAAGTATCTCTCCTACCATCACGATCTATATCTCTCGTACCCTTGACAAGATTGAAAACATACACATCGGTGCAAATTGTTCGCCAAAAGAAATCTTGATCTACACCGAGCTCATCAAGGAATTATGAGGTGTATTTGCTTTGTCATATGAAGAGATGTCGGGAATCGACCCTCGAATTGTCGAGAATGAGATTAAAACTTACCTGGATGCTAAGCCTGTTCAACGACGTCTTAGATCTTTCAATCCTCGGAAGGCCCCTGCTATTAAGGTTGAGGTAGAGAAACTGCTTAATGTTGGATTTATCTACCTGGTTCCCTTGACTGAATGCGTATCCAATCCCGTTCCTGTGAATAAGAAGCAAGGAACCATCCATGTATGCATGGAATTTCATGATCTGAACAAATCTTGTCCTAAAGACAACTTCCTGACACCTTTCATCGATCAGATTCTCGACAAGTGTGCGGGAAGCGAAGTTTTTTCTTTCATGGACATATTTTCAAGGTATAACCAAATTCAAATTAAACCCGAGGATCAACATAAGACAATATTTATTTTTCCTTGGGGTACTTTCGCATACCAAAAAATGCCTTTTGGCCTTAAAAACGTCAGAGAAACCTTCCAACATGCTATGACTTTCGCATTCCACAATATTAAGCATATAGTTGAGGCTTATCTTGATGATCTTCCTGCTCACTCTCATAAGAGAGTGGATAACCCTAAGCACCTTCAACTAGTTTTTGAAAGATGTCGTCATTATAGAATCTGGTTGAACCCTCATAAATGCATGTTTTGCGTTAGGTCTGGACGTCTTCTAGGGTTTTTAGTCTCTAAGATTGGGATCATGGTAGATCTATTAAAGGTTGAGGTAATACTTCGATTGCCTCCCCCCCACACTATTCGACGGCTTCAAGGTTTATAGGGGAAAGCTAACTTTTTACGTCGGTTTATAGTAAACTATGCCAATATTACTAAGGGTTTCATGTGCCTTTTGAAGAAGGATGACCCTTTTATCTGGAATGAGCGGGCCCAGGAATCCTTCGATGCTTTGACAAAATCCTTGGTATTGACGCTTCTGTTGAAGTCTCCTGACTACAGAAGGGATTACTTGATTTATGTCACCGCGTCTGAAGAGACGATTGGTATGGTTTTGGTTCAGAAGGATGATGATCTCCGCGAGCACACCATCTACCATCTTAGTCAAAACTTAGTCGGTCCTGAGCTCAAATATTCTCACATTGAAAAGCTATCTTTGGATGTCGTCCATGCAGTCCAACGATTACGCCATTTTATATTTCTTTGCAAAACTACCGTGGTTGTCGATGTCAATCCATTTCAATACGTCCTTACCAGGCATATCATAGGGGGAAAACACAATAAATGGATTGTCATTTTACAAGAGTTCAATATCGATTTCGCTTCTGCGAAATCCAAGAAATAACTAGTCTTTGCAGAGTTAATATCTGACTTCCCACGATTGGATGAGGATGTTGTTCATGTTGATTATTTTGTGGATGAACACATTTTCCTTGTCTCGGTCGTTTGACCCCTGGTTAGAGACATTGTTCTCTATCTTCAAACTTTGAAGTTCCCTAAGCATCTCTCGCGAGATGACCGACGATGTGTATGATACCAAGCTAAGAATTACCTTATCATTGGTGACACTCTGTATCATTAAGGAATAGACAATATCCTGCATCATTGTTTAACTCACGAAGAAGTCGATTCAGTTCTAAGCGATTACCACAGTGGGGCTTGTGGTGGTCATCTATCTGGGCTTACGATAGCTTGGAAAATTTTGTGAGATGGTTATTTATGGTCATCTATCTTTAAATATCGTGTTGAAGTGGTTAAGAAGTGTCACCCCTGCTAGGTGTTCACTCAGAAAATGCACTCGCACCCAACCCCTCTCCATCCAATCATTACCGTCGGTCCCTTCACCAAGTGGGGGGTGGACTTTGTGGATTGCAACCAAACTTCAGTTGGGGGGCATCAAAACATTATCATGGTCATATAATACTTTACTAAGTGGACTGAGGCGATGCCTACAGTTAAATCCAATGGGAATATTGTTGCCTTCTTCCTATTCAATCAAATTATCTCTAGGTTTGGAATCCCGAGTGAGATTGTCATTGATCATGTCAATCACTTTCAGAACGAAATAATGGAAGAGATAGCATCCAAGTTGGGGTTTAAGCATGGTCATTCTTCCCCTTACTACCCCCAAGAAAATGGATATATAGAGGCCGTCAAGAAGTCTCTCAAGAACATTTTGTAGAAAATTGTCAGCGAGAACAAATCTGACTGGCATATTATGCTATATCCCTCACTTTGGGCATACCGAACCTCAGTCAAGACTGCCACCAAGTTTTCTCCTTTCCAGTTAATACACGGTGTGGAGTCGATCTTACCTATTGAATGTGAAATCCCTTCTCTTAGATTGGCAGTCACACTCCTCCATGACACTTCCGATCTCGAGAAACACCTCATACACCTAGATAGCCTTGACGAGCAGCGTCGAGACGCCTCTACAGTTATCGAAGCAACTAAGAGACATGTCAAGGTCCAATACGATAAGTCTATCTATCCTCAGTTGTACGTCGAGGGTGACTTGGTCCTTTTATATGATGAAGCCAAAGAACTATTAGGGCGAGGCAGCTTCAAACCCATGTGGCACAGTCCCTATATCGTGCGACGTGTCTTAGAAAAAGGATCCTATGAATTAGAATATTATGAAGGGAACATGTTTTCCGAGCCCAGGAATGGGCTCTATTTGAAAATATATTACGCTTGATCCCCAAGATTAGGCATAACTCTTTGTATACTAATGTAATTTAGTGTATATATCTTTTCCCTTTATTTTTGTCTTTAGCTTGCTTATCGAGTTTTCCCTTGGTTGGCAAATGTCAACGGAGTCTTCGGTCTACTTAGGATTCACAAACGGAGCCATTCATCATACATGGAACTTGGCTTCCATCGCTTGGGCGGTTTACTCAGCCGAGGGTCTATTGGTGTCTTCAGGTGGCGTTTTCCTAGGGCCATCCACGAATAATGTGGCCGAATATAGTGTTGTCATATAACTTTTGCAAGATGCCATTTCACATGGTATCTTCTCTTTGGAGGTTCACCTAGATTCCCAGTTAGTAGTATGTTAGTTGAATGACAATTACTGTGTGCGTGACCCTACATTACTCCGACGATTCCTACGGGTATTCCTTTTAGAACGATAGTTTGATTTTATTACGTATCATCACATACCTGGGAGTTCTAATTATGTATCTGATGCTTATGCTAATTTCGTTTTAGATTGGCATTTGTCACATAAATAAAGAAAAGAAAACAGTCTCATCAATGTACACATTGTAATATAAGTAAAGTTGAAGAACCATGTTTTATATATATTTCAAAAAAATATGATGTTTATAGTACAAAATTGGGGCCAACACCCTCAATACACATATACAATTGATAATAAAAAATCCATGACATCTACGCTTGTGGCACCAGATGTGTGTCATGATAATAAACTATGGAATTTTTGAGATGCAGAAAGAGTCGCACCCAATCTCTGGGCATGCCAACCACCTGCCGCTACATAGCCTGCGACAGATCCTCTACCTAAACCATTGGAATCCTATGTGTCCAACGAGACCAGTTTCCCTGCACGTTTTGAAGGACTCTCTCTGCTTATCCTCCCACCGCCTCATCTCCCCGGTGCCTCCAACGATGTCGTGGAAGCCCGTCCAGTCATCGTGGACCTACGTCTGCATCACATACGTGTCTAGTTAGTACTTAAACATCATCCAAAAATATTTTTGTTTTCCTATACAAAAATATTGAAAAATCAAATATTTAAAAACTTTGACATACCTATGTCCCCGTAGGCGGTCCCTGGTGGCAATGGCATGTCAGGGTCCCCTCTGAAGTTGATCCCTACATAGGAGTAGTCATCCAGAGCAATGACCTGTCGTCTCCACCAGTAAAAGAAATCATCATTGTAGGGTGTAGGCACCCTACCTCCCCCCTGTCGTCTCATCACCTCGGTCCACCGTGCCATGGCTAGATCGCAAGGTCCTCGAGGAATGATCTCAACTCTATGTCCCAAACATGGAACGCGCTGCAAGAAAAAGCTACACAAGATGGAAGCAAACTCGAAGTTCCTCTTATCACCCTGTTTTCATTCTATCAACTGGCTCTTCATATTAGCTAGTAGTGAGGTGCACCAATAGTACACCGTGGGTCTCAAACAATCTACAGAGTAGAACATAAGCAGCCTCGATGTCTGGTGCAACGAAGTCGATCCTGTGATCTAGTTTGAAACGAGGACAACAATCTCGAGGCTTAGATTTTTTATCGCTCGGATGGGAAGTTGACTCCCGACCTTCTCAGTCCCTACTATACAGTGAGCGTCTATGTACTCTTTTATCTTCATACCACTCCCAAATCCCCAGGATTTGAGGTTCACCACCTCACCCCGACGCGGAAACCCCGTCAAGAAATATATATCCTCGACTTCAATCCTTAATGGTTGCCCATCAAGGTTGAAGCTCTCACTCTCTGGATCCCAGTAATCCACGAGAAACTATAGAAACCTCACCTGGGCCCTCATCCCTTTGAGTGCCCAAAAATTGTACAACCCGCATATTTTCAAGGCCATTTGGGCTCCCAGATCTCTTTCCACATCAGAATCTACCTCTTCATGTTCCCTTTCCCTCCATTCTAGCACCATCCTGCCAGAGAAACATCACTTTTTGAGTTAGCAACCATCAAAAACTTTGTTTACGGAAATATACATGAGTTGCAACATTCACAGTCATGTATAGGGTTGAGTATACGTTGGTTGTATTTTAGACAACTGTGTATAACCTCGCGTATATGCAACCCGATGAATGGTAGCCTGTGTACACCTAAACTTTTGATTTGCGCCCAAGATAACTTAAAAATTAAAACCTAAATACAAAATGTAATCCACTAGAAAGGAAGAGGAGGGAAAGAGGAATTACCTGGTCCAGACGGTCGCTGATTCTATCACTCAACGCTCCCGCAATCACTAGTTGAAGATCGAACGTAATTTGGTCCAAAATTCACTATTTGGGTAAAAATGTCATATGACATAGTAAAATTTGGTTTTTATTACTATTTATAGTAGTTTTTACCCACTTTGCATAGTTTCATATCGTATTTTCACCTAATGGACTAATACAATAGTGGATTGAGTTGGTTTTTTTATTTTTCTCTAGTGATTCTTGCGGTTTTTAGTATTATGTCGATCGTTCGTAACTACAGATAGGGATTTTCGCTACCCAACATATAGGATAGGTATCTGTTCCATCATACACACTTGCATTGTCCTATAACTTTCACTCATATGCCTTAGGTACGAACCCATGTTTTAGAGACATAGAACCCTCCATCTGCTAAAAGACATGTCGTTATCAAATGGTAGAGACTTACCAAACATGGGTACTCTAGTTAGATCCTCTGCTTCATTTGGTGCCCATGCAGATATTTTTTCCGTAGGACCGAGAGTCCCTTATAGCTAATACATGACTTTATGTTGAGCCTCATTTCTCACTCATAAACATGTTGACCTATACCTAGAGGAATCCCAGGTGAGTTTGATTTAAGCTCTTTTCCAACTCGTTTTCAAAAAGCGAAAAGATTACTGAGTGAGCTTGTCTCTTTCACACTTGTAAATTGGATTTGAAAGAGCGTCTATTTGGTACAAGTTTATCCCTTTTTCAAACCAAGTAGACTAAGATTATGAAAAAGGAAATTTTTTGGCGTTAAGTTGTGATTGCATCTCATGCCCTTGCTTGCAGTATTGAGCCTATTTCAGGTTCTCTCTTTGTGTTATAAACCGTTTACCTAAACAATTTTGCATCCTCAACCAAGCAGAGCCTCGTTTATATACTTTGAAACTTGACACGCTATACCCAGGAGGGAACATTCCCCTGAGTGTCCATCTCTCGCATGCAACTCCTTACATTGAGCATAAGTATGTTCCACTGTTGGAACTAGTTTTTCTTACTTGTGACACTTGTTTCTTCCTCTGTATCATAGCATTCATTTGGCTATGAAAAACCAAAAAACGATGGGCGAGAAGGGAGTACTATCTTATATTGGCAGCAGTCGTGTCACCTTTGAACATAGCACAAAATTGTTGAGTCCACTTGTCATCATAATTTTGGGTTTAGCATGGCCTTAGGAAGTTGATCTCATTACAAAGAGTTTAATCCCCCGACTGGTTACTCTTCTAGTCCCTATGGATAGTTTGATTGATTCCTCCTA
Organism: Picea engelmannii; assembly: GCA_009831015.1. Lineage (NCBI taxonomy): Eukaryota > Viridiplantae > Streptophyta > Pinopsida > Pinales > Pinaceae > Picea > Picea engelmannii. Next base: position 24,726 of record ML778192.1, on the reverse strand, counting down.
TGTCTCATGGTTTCATCATTGAGTCTATGCTGCCAGAGTCTTCCATATGTCTCATGCTCTTGTTAAAAGGATGTTTATCAACCTGTGTCGGCCATTCCTCAGAACTGTTGACTTTGCATGTCGGCCATACCCTCAGTTGTCTCTGAATCACATGAAGTTGTAGTCCTATTGCGCACCCTACTCCTAATTTCCTCATTGGTAGGTAACCTTTAATCTAGTAGTCGAGATTTCATCATTGATCATTGACTAGGTGGTTTCCTTTTGTTCAACGACAAGACATATATTCACACATTGGGATTCATGCAATGTCTCAGATGCCATTATCCTTATTGGTGGTTTCCTCGCCTTTGTCAGTAGTTTTTCCTCATTGGATGTTATTCAGAGGGTCTTTTTTGTGTATCGCTTGCACTTGGCACACGCGAAAGACGCACAAGGTCATTGGTTCGTGAACATGTTCTTTGTCCGATTTCCTCCAAATCATCAAGCTCTTACTTTGTACCTCATGTTGAATGATGAGCGATTCCTTAATGCTCTCCTTTCAGCGTGTGTCCTTCCATCGACTTCATCTCATCTATTCTGGAAATGAGACCTAGAGTCCTATGAGTACCTAGAGGCTTGCAATCATTAGTGGCAGGTTCTCTTGCCATCGAAAGTTGGGAATACATTAATTTCTCCTGATTGATGGATTCTTCAAGTGTTCGACCCCGACTCCTTTATTCACACTTGTAATAATGTACTTGGTGCCTTGATACCTACTTTCATTATCGGTAGGTTGTCTCACATTTGTTAAGTGTATACCTCAATGATTGGTAATCAAACGAAGTCGTAATCAAACGAAGTCTCATTGTGTTCGACCTTAACTCCTTTATTCACATAATGTAGACTTGCACCTTTGGCGGATTGTGTAGAAGACTTGAAGACATCAGTTTGTAGCCACAACTTTCCTAAGTTGTTCCTACCTTTTCATTGGACCAATACCTATGTGACTTTAATGATCATGGGAGATTAGATTGTAATCCATTGTATACATATATCTTCAAATTGATTTTGAGAATAGTTTTAATGGGCCTTGTTCATGGCTATGACAACCTTTGGCATGTAACCACATTTGTATTTTCCTATTCATGGCCATGGACAGTTGTTTGGTATATTTTCACATGGATCTGCAGTGTAATTCAAATTGGCAACCATGTCTGCAAAGTCAGTACATATTGTAATGAACAACTAGTTCTTCTAGTTGGGTCCCCATTACTCCACTTCTGGGTTTTTATAATGTATTTTGGCCATCGCAGATACTCCTCTGACCTCACACATTAGGGGGCATCTTTTATAGCAAGATTTTCCTCACCCCATGTAGTCTTGCATATAAGGCCTTTTTTCATTTCCATATGCAGACTTGAAATCCATTTTTTAGAAATCCCATAGCTAAAAATATAATTTTTCCACATGTACGCACCTTGCCTACTATACAACATGCGTATATGTAGGTTGCACCACTACAGCCCACGTACATCGAGAAATGTGCCCGAAATTGAAAAATGGTGTTGGGTTTCAATGTCACGTCACGCGATCAATGATCCTTGGCCTTCCATATACTGAAAACGTTCCGAATCAACCCTTCAGTTCCATTTGAAGGTTATAAATGGGCCAAATCCGAGTTATGGAAAAAAGAGAAAGAATTCAACTTTGAGAGCAAAGTTACTCTAGAGAAATTATTCACTTCACATTGAGTCTACATCCCTTTGTCCTTTAAGTCTGAACACATTGTTCAGCCCGCAAGCTCTTCCCTTACTGATTGAGAACTTCATTGTCTCTCTTACATGAGCTTGCCTTTGGTGGAGGATTGAAGTGGTGGAGGCCCAGTTGGAAGGAACTTGGTTTCTCGGTTCCAAACCATGTCGACATGGAAGTCTATAACTTATTCACTTCTGTTGATTATATCTTAATAGAAATACTATTTTCTCGTCCAATTAACATCTCGCAAATATTTGAATTATTATTCCATGGGCGTATGTGTTATGAATGTTGATGGATCATGTTATTGAATGTGCTAACATCATATATTATCACCATATTCTTACATTACTTGGTTGTTGAGGACTATTTGCAGGTATATTTCTTTGAGTCAAGTGCTCAATGGTGGACTTCATCGAATGTCTGGATGAGGTAGGCCTCTTATCTTGTCTTGTTAGCATATTTGTTTATATAGCATACTTGAGATTAGAGTTGATTTCTGCAATCATTTCCGTATGTTGTGGTTTTCCCCTAGCCATAGAGAGATTTTCCTCATAACAATAGTAGTATGACTGACAATAGTAGTGTTAATATTAATAATAATAGTATTAATAGTAGTATTAATCGTAATAATAACCTAATAGTAATAATAATAATAGCAATATTAATAATGGTAATAATGGTAATAATAACCTAATAGTAATATTAATAGTAAATATAAAAACTTGATGATAATAGTAGTAAAGACTTAATAATAATAGTGGTATTAATAATAATAAAGTCCAAATGATAATAAATAACAATGATTAGTAGTAGTAGGGTTATAAGGGAGATGTAGAATGGTAATATTTTTAATTTATGATAATAGTTTAGTTTAGTTCTAATTGATAATAGTAAAAATATTAAGGTGCAAAGGGAAACGTAGAATGATAATAATAATTAATATTTTAAGGGAGAGGAACAAGAATAAGAAGGGAGAAAAAAGAAAAACAAAAGAGTTACAAGAACACACAAAGAGGAAAGAACACACAAACAAACCGAAGAGTTTAATAACAAAGATCGGAAAAGGAGAGGAGAGAAAAACCTAAGGAGGAAAAGGTTGGGGGTAAACCTGTTAAGCTTTACCTTCTTCTTATTAGAGGAAGCCAGTTCTCACTAATCTCTAGCCCTCCATCCCTATTCAAGTTGTTGGGGTGCCTAATAATCTCCATAGCTTCTCTAATTTGACGTTTGAGAAAGTGGTCTTCTTTTGCCAGGATTTTGGTGTTCTCTAAACACATGTGGTGTTTGGTAATGAGAGAGTGTCTTGCTAATGTTGAGGTGCAGGTGCGCTCATTCTTGATGTCAGCACCATGCTCTTTACTCCTGGTTTGAAAGGAACGACCTGTTTCTCTCCAATGTAACATATGCCACATGAGCATTCCACCTTGTAGACTCCTTTGTATTGACGTTGGTCAATGTTGTCTTTGACGTCTTTGACATATCTCAATTTCTGTTTGATGTTTTATGATGGCTTGAAGGCGGTTGTGATCTCCTTCTTTTTTAGTACTTTGGCAATTTTGTTAGTGACCCCTTGAATGTAAGGGAGGTAAGTTTTTTTACAAAAATAAAGACAGAAAAAGCTTATGATAACCCTATATAAGCAGAATATAAAATCATGTTCATTTTAATATAAAAATCCTAAAGATAAGACAAAAATAAGTCGTAGCCTAAATGTTCTACGAAATAATTCTTTTTCGGCCATATTTTCTGGGGACCTTTGCCCGAAATCCGGTGAAAAATTGTTAGATCCGCAAATTTGAGTGATTATTTCTATATAATCCAAGTGCCTCGGAGGTTTTCAGCATGCTGAATCCATTTCTATATTCAAAAATGAATTTTAAACAACAAAAATTATTGATTTTATGCATATTTATATAGTTGAATTCAAAAAAAAAACATTTAGTAAAACAATTAAACAACATCTAAAAATAATATGAAAAATATCAAATAATACACCAAACCAATCTATAAAATAAATAAAACATGAGAAAAAAATAACACGAAAATATCAAATAATACACCAAACCAATCTATAAAAATATATAACACTTTTATCGTAAGTATCCTAACAACTTTCATGAAAAACTCAATGTCGGTGGGACACAAATTTCCTTTATAGAAAAAATGCAATCCACTAAAAAAAATATTTCGCTTCCTCCGATTTTTAAACTTAGTTATAATAATTTAACTTATAATCTTAAAAAAAAAATACTTCAAAAAGCAAAGATCTACCCAGCAATAATGTGGGGATATTTATATGAAGCTATCTGTTCTTATAAACTCTTAACATGCTCTTATATGTCCAAAGAAATGTGGGCATATGTAATTTCTAGTTTATTTATAAACTCTTAACATGAAATACATATTCTTAACTATTAAAAAACAAACTCAAATAGAATATTTAAATTATACTAATTAATTATATTAAAACTTATTAACTTCTCATCTTTTCACAAAACTCTTAGCTTTACTTTTCTTTGGGCGTAGATACATTTACAGCTATGCACTAACAGAAAATGTATACAAATTACAGTTGAAAATCCATATGCGTCGTGCATGGCATTAGCAAAAAATGAGAAGTGGAGGGTATACAAGCACATGCAGTCGACCTTGTTATACTCGAAATAAATATTATACTATACAGAAAAAAATCATGAAGTACAGTATTAATAGCTGAGTCAAAGCTGATGTTTTTCGTACTTGTAATTTGAAAATGGAAGCTGTGCGTGGCCGGTACTCACGTGGTTCACGTGACTATACCTTGATATGTTCCGAGTTCGAGTACTCAAATGCACTTTAATGACTTGGATGTGTTGTGAGGAAGCTGATGCGGTACTATATAGTACTCAAATGCATTTTAATGAACTGTCCTTAACATCGATATTTTAATTAATCTGAGTCTCAGCAAAACCAGGGCTTAAAAATTACGTTGTCGACAACCATCTTGCTAAAAAGTTAATTAATTAATCTAAGATCAAAATCAGGGTTTGTGCGCACCCACTCACACCACAGTGTGCAAATATTGAACAAAACAAAAGAAAATCATATTCATAAGTCAAATACAATAAAATGCTAAATAGGGTTAACTCCATTCATTTTCATTATTCAAGATATATGTCATATATATACCTATGTTCTTCATTATTCAAGATATGTGTATATGCACATATGTTGGTTTCTTCATCAAAGCCTCTTCATTATTCAAGATATGTGTATATACACATATGTTGGTTTCTTCATCAAAGCCTCAGATCAAGTATGATTACTAGCTCGACCAACGGGAGAGGAAGGATGGCTCGCCTGACATAAGGAGGGTGACATAAGGAGGGCGAGGAAGACGAAGTCGTCCCCATAACTACAAGAATACAGGTACTGATGGAAGGAAGGCGAAGCCGTACATCCATGTTCTTCATTATTTAAGATATATGTGATATATACACATATGTTTATATGTGATATATATCTCTATATTCTTCATTATTCAAGATATATGTGATATATACATATATGTTCTTGACAAACATATGTTCTTCATTATTTAAGATATATGTGATATATACACATATGTTCTTGACAATATTATAGGATTTAAAGTCCCTTCAACATTTTCTCCTCAATATTAAAGTCCCTTCAACATTTTCTCCTCAATATTAAAGTCCCTTCAACATTTTCCCTTTCAAGTCAAATTCCTTCTTGAAATTATGGACCAGCGTATGGCCAGGGCAGAGGAAATGCATCAAACTCGGGAGTCCCAATATTCTCATGCGACAACTGGAACGATTGTACCCGTCCTCCCACCTCTAGTTCTAGACTGATGCTGCACATGAGGGACATCAATTTCTCTTTCTTTGTTATCGGTTTTCTTTGTCTATTTTGGCTTCTTGTAGTTATTTTGTGCCTAGTTTTCGCACATAGTTCCTATGTCATTAAGGCTACCAGGCTATGTACATATTCTGAAGAACTAAGCAGCTTAGTTTTGAACACTAAGTTGGAGAAGAGTCTGTTTCCAGACATGGTGACTCTAGCTCCGACAAACATTTGATATTTGTGACCTCACAATGATCCACATGATTTAATGTTGATGATTCATTTTATTTTTAGAATAAAAGTAATGGAATTGAATGCTTTGTGCAACATCTTCTAAAAGCATAATAACAAATGAAATATTTGCAAATTAATGGAAGAGTAATTTAAATTAGACGATTTGAGAAATATGATTATATGAAATGAAATAATGATGAATACCACCACAAAGTTTGAAACCATAACATGGTCTTTGCTAATGGATTCAACTGTTATCTCATGAGTATAGTAAATTATGAACTCCATTAAAAGGTTTTAGGCACTAAGGATAGGTATTGGACTTTTAGACATAGTCAGAAGATGAAAAATGTTAGTAGTTTACTAGGGTTCATGGGTCAGGGGTGTTCTACATTAGGGGATTAATGGAGAAGGTGGTTAATGGGCTAGTGAATTATTGGTTAGGGGTTAGAACTGAGTGATTAAGGTCTAGTTTAGGTGTTAGTGGAGTTAATAGTTAGGAGGTTTGGGGATTTATGGGTCAACAATGGTGAATGATGGTTACTATGTTCAATGGCGGTCAACTATGGTAAAAAATGGTTAACCATGGTCAATGATGGTTAAAAGGATAATAATTTTCTAGGATTTTTGGGTTTATATGCTAAAGGGTTTGTTGGTTAGGGGTTTAGGGGTCAATGGGGTGGATGTGTTATAAGGATTAGGGTTAATGTGTCAACTATAATTAGCCATGACCAATATGGTCAATCGTGGTCAACAATGATCAATCTGGTTAATGAGGGTTAACCAGTCATTAGGTTACTAGTGTTCATGGGTTATAGGGTTTATGTGTTAGAGAAATTGGGTTAGGTGGTTAATTTAAGATTAAACACATTTCATAAAAAAATGGAATTAAATAATGGATGCAAAATTTAGACCTTTAGTTAGAGTGAGTGTTTCAAATAGAGAGAAAAAAGTGTTTAATTCACAAACTTGACTTCACCATTTTTTGTTATTATATTATTATTATGAGTTATAGAGAATCAAATTTACATAAAGTTGAAGTAAACCTTCCACTAGTTAAAAACTTGGATTCCTTACATTATTTATATTTTCATATTAAAAGTTAAGTTCATCTCTTTCCCCCCATGACAAGGTTAGTAATGATGATGAGCCCCTACCACATTAACACTTGCTCCCTTATGCATTTAAGTCGATGGGCCATGGATTTAATATGCAAGCTCTGTATCCTAATTACAGTTTAAACATTCCTCCGACATGGGCATTAATGAATGTTATGATGGTTATAGTGTGGGATGTTTGTGGGCTTAATAGATTTATTGCTTGGGTTTGGAAGGAAACACCAACCAAATTTGCAACTACAGGTTCTTTTTGCAAGCACGAGCACTAAGAGAGCTAGTGCTTTTGGTTGGCCCTCATGATATTGTTTTTGTTATCGGGAGTTGATTTTCCTTTCCTTGTTCCACCTTTCCATGATACAATCCTAGACTATGAATTTGTCAAGTGGGAATGGGGGACCTTTGACTCTAGTGCATGTAGTTTACGGTGGCAAGACTAGGTCTAGGCTTAGCCTATCTATACATGTTGAGGCGCTTTTTTCACACCAAATTTTGTTTTTCTAGGCTCGTGGTGTGTCCACCCATTAGGGAAGGTAGCTATTGGGGATTTACGATGGAATATTGTCATTATTGGAGTGGTTCCTATGTGTTGTGTGAATTTAAGGAAGTGAAAAGAGGCCTGAAGAGTTGTAGCAAGGACACTAGTGAAGCAAATTGTAGCATTATGAATTGGACTTTGAGGTGGAATAGATGGAAGGACGAATTTACAATCTAGATTTAGAAGGAGAATGGTGCTCAAGGCAAGTGTTTTGTGGACACAACAAAGCATATCTTCGTAGTTCCAAAATGGAAGTGAGAGGTAAATGCCTTCATGATAGAAACCCACCTTGGCCTTCCAACCCAAGTAGTTTCCTCCACTACTCCTCTTTATTCTATCCCCTTAGAGGACCCTTTAATTTGTGGTCTTGCTTAGCCTCAAGGAGCAATGGGGCCATTATATACCCTTAAGACCTAGAACTAGAACAAGGCACAATTGAGGTCCATGTTATTGCTTAATTTGTGAATGAGGACCATATGGAAGTTGAAGGAGTAGAGCCCCAAGAGAATATGCAAGATGTAGCCTTACATGGGCCATATTTCTAGTAAATATTTATAGATACCTTCAACTTATTTTGGAGCTAATTTTGATTCACTTTTTTATTTATTAATTTGATGCAATTGTTGAAATGGTTATGATACTTTAGGTTTCTAAATGATTTAAATTTTACACCCGGTATGAGGTTTCCCTTTATCTAATTTTCAAAGAAGTTTTGATAGTGAATCCATCATAAGGATGTATATGATTTGAATCATATGTTCAATACAATGGATGTTCTCAAAATGCAATATCATGCATATGAAAAATTTATGTTCTTTTCATATTGAATATAGGTTTAATAGACCAAGTTTAGAATATGTTACTTATAAGTGCATTATTGGACTTGCTTATCTAATTTTGATGGAGAGAGAAGTGTGCTACATTAAAAATCAATGAATTATAATAACTTGATTTTTTAGATATAATAAAAAAGAGAGAAAAACCCACTTGAGTTATTGCCAATGTTATATATCATATAAGAGGTTGTAGCCGATGCTCACAATAATATTACAAAAATGCTAGCCTTAGAAATTGAAATCTTTTGATTTCTAACAAAGATTATATCCACCAAAACTACATTCCAGAGTTTCTTGCATGAGAAATTTCTAACAATTGCTTACATAACAAATACAAAAATGAAACATGTCTAGATTGGATTTCGTGCCCAACTTCTTGTCACCAATGACTATGCTACTGAAGGTTTTTTTTATTCTTTACTACTATTGTCCAAGTTTCATTGCTTTCGATGAATTTAGTGGTGCTCCCTTCAATCCTAGATTGCCTTGGGCTGGAGGTTCTAGATTTTCTAATGTCTCCTCTTCTTTTTCCTAGTCTGCTCAGATTGCCTTTCTCTGTGGGTTAAATGTATTTCATGCTTCCTGATCCAAATATGGGGGAATAATAGAGTCATCTTTCACCACATCTTGTGGTACCACATCTTTCTCTTTTGATGGGGTGTCCTTATTTATTCTGATTCCACTTTTGACTCATCCATGGAAAGGTCTAGGGGTAAGAGTGGTCTGTGCACATGGCTAGGGTAGAATCCTAGTCATCACTTCCCTTATCCATCGAGAGTTTCATAGAGAAAAATACTTTAAACAATATTCACAATACTTAGTGTCCATTATTAATAATGAAGTGTTTGAACATATTATATTAAAAAGAATGTTAATTAGCTACTGCGATAGTTTTAATGAATCAACTATACAAGATATTAATTTTAAGTGTATCATTAGACTTGATTACCTAATTTTAACGGAGTGAGAAGTTATGTTGATCTATATAAATCATTCATTGAAATTTGTAATTGTCAAGTAAAATATTGAATGATGTCATGTAATTACCATAAAGTATCATCGCATCAATAGATTGAAGTTGTATTGAATTCCTTACATAGTAAAAATTAACCAAAAATTGGGTTTCAATAACATTTTGTGTTTGTTTGCTTTCAAAGAATTAAAATGTATTATTAAAAACTACATGTCAAATTAGAAGAACCATGATGAATATATAAAGATTTACATGTCTATATTAAGTAATTTTAAAATCTTCAAAAAACTTTGTGAAGATAATACATTGAAAAATGTTTCTTCATAAATATTAATTGATCTTTCAAAGGAGAAAATATAATCCATGAATCATTTCCATCTAATCTAATTATATCCTCAAGGAGATGAACTACAACATCTACCCCACATTTATTTATCTTGATTTTCTTGCAATCTTCTTTCTTTATCGTCCATGCCAAAACTATGGTATCAATTGAAATAAATCCAAGTTCTGTGTTGTCAAGATTTGGTACCTAATATTGTTCTAATACTTTTACTATGTATTTCCTTGAACTAGGCTTCCACCAATCAACCTTAACATGAATAATATCACTCACATGATCCCAAAATATATGTTGGGGTGGTTGTTTCCATCCAAATCATATCCCATCCATCCTCATTTCCTGATGTGATAAGCAACATATTTCCTTTCTCAACATCATCAATATGATTGAATGTTGGATTTGGTATGTTGCACTTGGTTCCAACATATATAGGTTCACCTATCACATTTTCCCCAATACTTGATATTACATGGAGTGAATTATTCTATGCATTGGGGTTCCTTGTCTTGGGCTAGAATTTCTTAGAAAATGAATTTATTCCATCCACTATTGCATTATCATTGTAAACTTCATTAAAACTATTCAAAACTCTTTCCCAATACTCTATCTCATTTTTTCGATTGATCTATAAAAATTATAGAATCCTCACTATGGATGGTGTCTTTCCACATTCTTATGTGTACAATGTCATGCAATTCATTCCTTTAGTTCTTTAAATAGTCATTATTTTTGGATGTAAAAAAATGCTATCCCTATGGGGATTTTAGGTTGACCTTCATCATATATATCCCACAACTCAATTTGTTTTGACCATTCAATATCTCTAATTCCTTGTACGTTAATACTGGAACACCATTGTGTACAATAAACTAAAATTATTATACAATACAATTTATGAATAGAGTTTTGTTTTTGGTTCCTTGATGTATCCATTAGGGAAACTTAAAATCATATGCCTTGTTAATTAGTCCATGTGAAAAAACCTGCCTTTCTTCAATTGTGTAGTATGTATCCATCATCTCAGCGAAAGAATATATATTTTTACTTTACAAGTTGGAAGAAATCCTTCCGTAGTTTACATATATGTCTTCATGGGTGTGTCCCATAAGAAAGAACACAACCTCGATAGTGATGAAGACACCGATCATAGTTAGAAGTGATATAAACATGAAAATACAATGATTCTTATTATCATTTGTTACATTGTCCAACTATAAGAACAAATGCGGAGGAAGAGATTTAAATTCAACATCCTGTTTTGTGGTCTTCCATGAGATAAAACATTATCCTTGTACACTCCACTTTTTGAGTAAATCAAGGTGTGAAGTAATGCATCTACAAATGGATTTATTGAGCTTCCACTCTCATAAAGGAGACCACCATACACATCCAAGTGTGCGTCTTCAAGGTCCCTCAAACACTTAGAGAGGGACATAATGGTTAACTATGATCCCATATGTAGAAATAGTAGTGAGAAAGGAACGAAACCTCCCATGTTATGCCCACATGTTAGAATATATGTCAATGACAAACCCAAGTTTGTTCTTATGATAGATTTTGACTTGACACATAGCCTTGGAATTGAAGTCATTGTTTGTCCATTTATCATAATGCTCAAACATTCCTTTGGAAATTGTTGTGATGGAATTCTATGGGCATAGTAGCAATATAATCCACACATAACAATCTTCTTATGTTCAATCTAGCACATGCATTTTCTTCCAACTCTTTTGTAGTTGTTGAATTCACATGTATTTTCAACATGATACATTTACTAGATTTATTGAATTGATGTTCTTTTAAGAAAGACACATCTCGAAAATGAGTATTCTAGTGTAATGCCCCATTTTATTTGACTATTGATATAGACTAAACTATATTTTTTGAGGGAATTTGTTTACAAATGACCTAGTTATTTGACCAATATTGTGATGATGGAACATGAATTTTTTACTATCTAATTGAGTTTAAAAGATGATGATTGAATGGTTTAATTATAAATTTATATGATATCATATATGAAATAATTATGCATTAACATGATGCAACTGATGATATTGATTTATGTGATTTGAATAATTTGAAATGAAAATGTGGAAGCATTGATTGTTAGATGTTATTAATGGTTTTCCTAGTGTGATAGGAAACCACATGGATGCATTGATATGGGATTGCACCAACATTTTATTTGACTTTGGATTTAGTCAGAGAATAGTAGAAATTATGTGATTATGGTATATTTGAACTATGAAAATGATTATTGCTTTGATTATAGAGTGTGTAGGCACGAGGAATATTATTTCCAATTGATCTACACATAGGTATTGGAGTTGTATTCGAAACATGATGAATACCATTAGGAGAGGAGGAGGAGCATTCATTTTTCCACCTACTAGCACTCCTTACATAACTTGAGTTGAAAATATATGGATACTTTTACTCCAAGGTTGCACGTTACCATGGGGGTAGTCCACAAACTCAATCACTCATGAGGATTAAATAAGGAGTATAAAATAGGGTGATAACCTTATTCTTCAGTGACCACTAGTCTCTCAACAAAGGGCAACAAAGATGAGTTAATATTGTCTCCACTATTGTGTCATTTCCCCGCCAAGAAAATTTTGATACTTGAAGGGTATGTAAATCATGACACCATTAGAAATACAATAATGTAATTCTTGAAGGGCATGAGATATGTGGAAATAAAATAATGTAATTCTCGAAGGGCATGAGTTGAGCAAAACATACGAGAGTGGTATTTTGTGAGAATAAAAGAGAAGGAGATATTATGTAGCAACCATATGTGCCACAAGTCAAATGAAACTCCACAGAGAGTGCCCCTTTCTTTGTACTTGCATCATTTCTATACCAGAGAAAAGAGAGTAGAGAAACCTCACCTTCTAGCTAGGTTTTTTCCCATATTGGGTTTCCCATGTCATATCTTGTGGTTTTTTTTTGGATGGTGTGATTATATTTTACTATTCTCCATTTTTTTGCATTTTATCTATTTCATGCATAAGAAGAAAAAATCAATAACTAAGTATTATGGAAATCTAAAGGAAAATAACCTTAATAATAAATATTTTAGTTATTTATCAAATCTATTGTGACAAACTATTCCAGTGGAATATCCACAACAATTTAGAGATCATATTGGTATCAGAGTAGGTTTTTCTTTTGGGTATTTGTGGGAAGTTGTAGGATCTAGGAATCAACTTAAAGAGAAGTTGTATAAACCCTAGCCATGACAAATGAGTATGTTCATAATAACCCTTGAGATCTAGTAGAAGAGATGTCTGAGTTGTTGGAAGCACAAGTTGTTGACATCAGCCACAATATGAACCTCCTCATGGCGGCTCTGGCAAGCAAGCTCGGACTATTTGGAGATGATGGAGGCTCCAACTTAGAGATCAGATAGGAGGGGAATTTGGGAGATCAGGAAGACTCGGGAAATGAGTCATGGAAGGAATCTGAGAAAGAGTAGCTAAGTTTGAGTGATGTTAACCCTTCACAATCCCTATTCAATATGGAAGAAAAAGTGGACATAAAGCCATACCAAGGTGAGATCAATACATTAAAATTGAATCATTGGTTGCAACAACTAGAAGTTTATTTTAAGGCTCACCATATAGATGAAGGGAGGGAGATTTCATTTGCTAGATTGAAGTTAGAGGACCATGCTTTAACCTAGTGGGAAAGCCACATGGAAACACTTAGGCTAGAGGGTGATCCACCAGTAACTAAGTGGGAGGACTTCAAAACCTTCATCAAGTCCTAATTCTACCCTATCAGGTATGTAGTGTTAATGTTTATCCATTATTATAGTTATTTACAATTCAATAGATAATAGCAACATAAGAACAAGATCACTGAGAAATACACATCCACAAGAGACACAACATTTATCCTGGGAAACCCTCTAGGGGAAGAAAACCCAGCAAAACTTTCTTAATATAAATAGCCAATATAATGCCAAGAAATCTTATGCTAAAATAGAAAGTCCTCTCCCAAGATATGTGCCACTCTCTCTCTCCTTGCCAGTAACATATCAGAACTTGTCTCTCAAATTGAGCAAGTGTGTTATGATCAAATGAGGTGCTAGCCTCCTTTATTTATACAAGTTCTGGCACGTGTGAAGTGTCTCTTCATTGGCAGGGCCAACTTCTTCATCTGGGTGGGTAAACCCACCTTTATTATATTTCTGGGTCTTCTTATTAACTACTGGGTCCGACTTCTTGTTCTATCTATTATAATTGTTTGTTGACCAATCCGCAAAAGGGGATTTGGTCCTATTACAATATCCGACATGATCAATCCACAATGGGGATTGATCCTATAAATAAAATATCAATAATAACAAGAATACTCTTTGCAGTTACATTATTTCAACACTCCCCCTTAACAAGAAGGGTATTCTTCGACAACATCATGCGAGAAAGAGAGGACAACATCATCAACAACATCAGGTAAGAGGACAACATCATCAATATCATCTTGGATGGCGTATTTATAAATCATCGGAAGTTTTCTTCATCAACAGCATCATCATTCTCAAAGGAATGCCATATGTATCAATATGTATCAATATGTATCATCATCTACATCAATATGTATTAGTATAAAAACTGATACATCATCACAGCACTAGGCTGGCACATCACAGTACTACACTAGCTCAATGTCACAACTGTTAGGCTGGTAGCTCAGTGTCAGTCACATCTTGCTTTATGTCTAACAACGAGGTCAGAAGCAAGGATTCATCTTGCTTTACATCTAACAACTAGGTCAGAAGCAAGGAACACATCAACATCTTGCTTTACGTCTAACAATGAGGTCATAAGTAAGGAATCATCTTGCTTTACGTCTAACAACTAGGTCAGAAGCAAGGAACACGTCAACATCTTTCTTTACTTCTAACAATGAGGTCAGAAGCAAGGAATCATCTTGCTTTATGTCTAACAACTAGGTCAGAAGCAAGGAACATACATCGTCATGATTTACATCTAACAACTAGGTCAGAAGCAATGACTCATCTTGCTTTACGTCTAACAACGAGGTTAGAAGAAAGGAACACACATCATCATGCTTTACATCTAACAGCGAGGTCAGAAGCAATGACTCATCTTGCTTTACGTCTAATAGCAAGGTCAGAAGCAAGGAACACACATCGTCATGCTTTACGTCTAACAGCGAGGTCAGAAGCAATGACTCATCTTGCTTTATGTCTAACAACGAGGTCAGAAGCAAGGAACACACATCATCATGCTTTACATCTAACAGCGAGGTCAGAAGCAATGATTCATCTTGCTTTACGTCTAATAGCGAGGTTAGAAGCAAGGAACACACATCGTCATGCTTTACGTCTAACAGCGAGGTCAAAAGCAATGACTCATCTTGCTTTACATCTAACAGTGAGGTCAAAAGCAAGGAACACATATCGTCATGCTTTACGTCTAACAGTGAGGTCAAAAGCAATGAATAATCTTGCTTTACGTCTAACAACTAGGTCAGAAGCAAGGAATTATATATACTCCCCCTTTCAGGGAGCGTCCTTTCGAACTATACCAAGCTTATCTCGAAAGTGTTCAAACTTTACACGAGATAGAGGTTTGGTCAACACATCATCAACCTGTTCATCCGTGCTAATGTACTGGAGCTTCAAGGCTCCTCTCTATACCATGTCGTGGATGAAATGATAACGGATCTCTAAGTGCTTCGACCTATCGTGGAATAAAGGATTCTCTGTCATCTTTATGCAGTTCTGGTTGTCACATAGGATCATGGTTGCTTCCATCTCTAGGTTAAATAGGTCGGTCAGCAACTTTCGAAGCCATATAGCTTTGCAGCTAGCAGAACATGTGGCAATGTACTCTGCTTCCGCTGTGCTGAGAGTAATACTGGATTGCTTCCTACTCTGCCACGAGATCATGGCTGATCCTAAATTGAAACAACATCTGGAAGTGCTTTTTCTGTCAGCAATGCTTCCTGCCCAATCTAA
Organism: Picea engelmannii; assembly: GCA_009831015.1. NCBI lineage: Eukaryota > Viridiplantae > Streptophyta > Pinopsida > Pinales > Pinaceae > Picea > Picea engelmannii. Next base: position 9,106 of record ML778192.1, on the reverse strand, counting down.
ATCAATGTATCCACTCAGTGTGAAGTCATGATCTCCATCATATCTGAGACCATAAGGTACCTCATCACATATTTTGCAGCCATTAGGTGAACACGTCTGGGCTCTACCAGAAACTGACTCAAGGTGTTCACTGCAAAACAGATGTCTGGTCTGGTGTTCATCAGGTACATTAGTGATCCAATAATCTGTCTGTACAGTGTGGCACCTATCAAGTCTGACGAAATATCGACCAGTAGCTTCAGCTTCGTTTCCATGGGTGTATTCATGGACTTACATTCTAGCATGTAGAATCTCTTTAATATTTTGACCGTGTACTTCCCTTAGTTAAGGAAGATCCTCTCAGGATTCTGCCATACCTCAAGACCTAAGAAATAATGCATTATGCCAAGGTCTTTCATTTCAATTTCCGAGGCAAGTCTCCTTTTACATTCAGCAATGAGATTTTCTTCTCCAGTTAAGAATAAGTCATCCACATATAGCAGTAAGATTACTGGCTCATTATCCATAATTTTGAAGTAGAGATTTG
>ML778191.1:2248514-2260027 GCA_009831015.1 Picea engelmannii | reverse complement strand
ATTCAACTTCATGGTTTGTGTTATTTCTCTGTGTATTGATGTTATGCTCATGAATATTTGCTTCCTGTAATGCATTTTATTTTATATGCTATGTGGGTGATTTCATGTATGAATTGAAGTCTGAGAGGAAGAGTGAATGAGTTTCAATTGTTTCTCTATATGAGCCAGAGAATTCCTGGAAGGAGTGCAGTTGAAGTTGTCTGCAAGGAGTGTGTTGACAGAAGGGCTCAATTAGAGATAGCTTTTTTCTCATTTCCTTCGAAGGTATAGTTGGACACAGTGTCGTGCAAGGAGTGCACAGGCCAAGGGGAAGCCTCAGGGTTGCGAACCTGAGTGAAGTGTTAAACGACTACTATTGTAGGTATGCGCAGAGTCAAGTGACTTCAACACTTAGGCGACATTGAAGAGTTACCGCAAGGAGTGCGAGAAAAGAGTCTCTTTGAGAAGACTAAAGTCGTGGAAAATCTCAAGAGGAGTAGGCCTTCTATTCGAGGAAAGAGTGCACAAGAGAAGTGGGGAAGCATTTTGTTCATTTCGTAGAAATCCATAAGGAAGAACGAATGGCCGAAAAACTTTGACGATATTTCACAAAATTCCGAGGGCCATTGGATCTTGCAGAGGTGCAAGGAGATTACGGCGAGAACATTCAAATATTTCCAAGCTCAGGAGGGGCAAATCCATCGATCTGAGTCACAAGGACCGTCGGATCTACACGTAGTATCGTGTATCGGGGATTCACGAGTCAAAGCTCCAAGTTGTTGCAAAGAGAATTGCGATATCGTGAGACACGATATCCCGACAAGATCCAAACTGTTCATAGTGAGGATGTGTGTCAGGAGAACCGAAAGAGTCGGGGTTCGGCATATCGGGGGTTTTGAAGATGAGATACACAGACATTGTGGAATCGCGATCCGTGAAATCCCGATGGGAGAGTTGTGTGGGCCACAGTCGGAGCTAGTGGAGGACAGGTGGCACAGTATCGGGAAATCAGGAAATCGGAGTTCCTAAGGTTGAAGGACATGGAACATCAAAAGTATCAAAATCCCGACAGAATCAGGACCGTCCCTCTGGAAGGACGCGGGGCAACCATCAGCGTTATCGGGAAAGTCCCGACGGGAAAGCATCCATCGGATTTTGGTTCATCGGGATATTAGAGATCCCGGTGACAAGTGGTTTGTGCACATTGGAATCGCGAAATGTGAAACCCCGATGGGGAGATTGACCACGGTCATGGTTTAACGATCATATGAGCCAAGTGCTATAGACAAAATAGCTAGCGTGGAAAAGGTGCATCGGGATTTAGAGAATCGCGAGTCTTGAAGGCATGAGTATTTCAACATCGCAAACCCTGAAACCCCGATGGGAGTTATAGCTACGGTCTTATAGGAGCCGGTCGTGTGGACGGAAGGTTTAGTCGGTTGGGGCTAAAGAAACAAAAGGAGCGCATCGGAGATCGGGGATCGGTGATCCAAGTTGGCCGAACATCACGGTTGTCAAGATCCTGATAGAAGGAATCCTGATAGAAGGAGGGGAGTCCCTGAAGAGATTTATGTGGGTGAAATATTTCCCGATAGGGAAATAGAGAACCTTTGAGTTCTTTGGGCCGAGAGTGGAAGAAGATCCTGAGGGAGTGGGTGTGCCTGCGGGTGCGACTTTCGTCAAGTGGTATCAGAGCCCGAGGTTAGACTCTTTGTTTTCTGTAGAAGAGAGAGAGAGAGAATTCACCATCCCACCCAGAAGAGAGAGACAATCACCCGATCCAGAGGATAGGGAGGTGCAGAGAAGAGGCAGGCCAGTAGGAAATCCAGAAATGGAGAGACAGATGCATGATCTCTGAGCAAGACTCGAGGAGATGGAGACAACACAAAGACGCACAGCTAGTGCAGGGGATCTGAGTGATTGTGGGGATGAAGTCGAGGTTGAACGTGAAGAGGAAGTTGTAAGTCGAGGATGGAATGAATGAATGACTGATTAGAGCTGTTGCCAGGATGGGTGCAAAGGAAAAGATGGACATTCCATTTTACGAGGGAAATCTAGATGCATAAGAGCTTCTGGATTGGATCCGAGCTCTTGACACTTACTTCAATTATGAGGATATCGAAGAGGATAAGAAGGTCAGGCATGCTATCACACGCTTGAAGGGACATGGAGCATTGTGGTGGGATGAGCTACAAGCAGATAGACGCTGCAAAGGCAAGCAGAAGATCAAGAGTTGGGATCGAAAGATTGAAAAGATGAAGACAAAGTTCATCTCGAGAGACTATCAAATTAATCAGTTTAGGAGGATGCAGAACCCGAGACAGAAGATGATGATAGTGAAAGAATACACTGAGGAATTCTATCGACTGAACATTAGGGTAGGTCATCGGGAGAGCGATGATGAGAAGGTTGCTAGATATCTGAATGGTCTGAGATACGACATTCAGGATGAATTAAGTATGGCGACCATTCAGACTATGGAGGACGCCTATCAGATGGCTTTGAAAGCTGAAGAAAAGCTAAGCCATAGGAAAAGTCAAAGGGGCTGAGGCAGAAGTCAGCCCAGAGGCAAAGCAATTGCCCAGGATAAGTACCAGAAGCCCAAGGAGGAATGGAAGAAACCTCAGGGTAAAGTAGAAAAAGGTGGGACCTCACAGAGAGGACCATACATTGAACAAAGGGGACAACATAATGAACAGAGAGGAGATTATGCTGGCGCAAACACTTTTCCTCGTACCAGAGGTAGAGGAAGAGGGAGAGGTGGAGTAATCACTTGCTTCACGTGTGGGAAAAATGGGCACAAGTCATTCGAGTGTCCAGAGAAAAAGAAGGACATTGGATAAGCTCACATCGCCGAAGCGCAGAAGTGGGATGTTGAGGCCGAAGACACAGAAGGCGGAAGGTCACTGATGATGCATAAAGTTCTCTTAACACCCGGAAAGGAGGTGGAGGACTCAGCTCAAAGGACCACACTTTTCAGAACAACTTGCAAAACTAGGGATAGGGTATTCAAGGTTATTGTGAACAACGGTAGCATGGATAATCTCGTATCTACAGAGATGGTAGAGAAGCTGGAGCTGGAGACAACTAATCACCCGGGTCCATACAAATTTTTATGGCTACAAAAAGGACACCAGGTAACTCTTACTAAACAATGTTTAGTTGAATTTAAAATAGGAGGGTATAATGATAAAGTACTCTGTGATTTCATTCCTATGGATGTATGTCATTTATTGCTGGGTAGACCATGGCAATATGACATAAATGTGATTCATGAAGGGAGAATGAACACATATACCCTTGACAAGAATGGGAAAACCCATATGTTGCTTCCGATAAAGGATAAGGAGGTGAAGCCGGAAGTGAGCAACATAGTATCATGAGTGGGAAGGAACTTCTTGCAGAGGTGAAGAAGAAAGAAGATCCACAATTCTTTGTGGTCAGAAAGTCGAGGATCGTCCTGACTAGCACAAGAGTCGATGATTTACAAGATGATATTCAGGAACTGCTGGAAGATTTTGCTGACATCGTGGTAGATGAATTACCTCGTTCGTTGCCACTGATGAGGAGTGTAAGTCATCATATAGACCTCATACCAGGAGCTAGTTTACCGAACAAAGCTGCGTACATATTGACGCCGCAAGAAAATGAAGAGGTCAAGAGGCAGGTCCAGGAGTTGTTGGACAAAGGATTAGTCAGAGAAAGCTTGAGTCCATGTGTTGTTCCAACAGTACTCAGTCCAAAAAAAGATGGAGGTTGGAGAATGTGTACCAACTCCAGAGCCATCAAAAAAATTACCATCAGATACAGATTTCCATTGCCAAGAGTGGATGATCTGATGGATTACCTAAGTGTGGAAAAGTACTTTTCAAAGATAGATTTGAAAATTGGATATCACTAGATTCGAATGAGGGAAGGCGATGAGTGGAAAACAACATTCAAGACAAATGAAGGGTTGTATGAATGGCTAGTCATGCCGTTTGGCTTGACAAATGCACCAAGTACCTTTATGAGGTTAATGAATGAAGTCCTGAAGGAATTCATCGGAAAAAATTTCGTCGTATATCTGGATGACATACTGATTTTTAGAAAGACGAAGGCTGAACATCTGAAACATTTGGCGATTATGATGAAGAAGCTACAGCAGGAGAAGCTGTTGATAAACATGAGGAAATCTTCATTCATGAAGACAGAGCTCATTTACTTGGGTTTTTTTATTTCAGCGAATGAGTTGAGGATGGATCCAAATAAAGTGGAAGTGATCAAGAATTGGCCATCACCAAGAAACTTTTTCGAGGTGAGAAGTTTTCATGGTTTAGCTAGTTTCTACTGGAAATTCATTAGGAATTTCAATGGAATTAGTGCAGCGATGATGGATACAGTGAAGAAGTGACATAAATCTTTTCACTGGACAGAAGAGGCTGAGAAGAGATTCAATCTATTGAAGCGGAAGATCACAGAACAACCAGTTTTGGTGTTGCCGGATTTCTTGAAGACATTTCAAGTGAAATGTGATGCAAGCGGATTTTCCATGGGAGCGGTCTTGAGTCAGGAGGAGAGACCAATTGCATATTTCAGCAAGAAGCTCGATGAGGCAAAGGTGAAATACTCCACGTATGATATAGAAATTTATGCTATCATACAGACATTGAAGAAGTGGAGGCATTACTTGATCCCAAAAGAATTTGTATTGTACAGTGATAATCATGCATTGCAGTTTGTGACTCAACAGGAGAAGTTGAATCANAAACATGCTAAATGGGTAGAGTATATGTAGAACTTCACATTTGTGATTAAGCATATTTCAGGTACTGCTAACAAAGTGGCTCATGCTTTGAGCAGGAAGTGCTTGTTGTTGCAGGAGTTCAGAGTCAAAGCATTGGGTTTTGAAAATCTCAGGAACATGTACGCAGGAGATGCACATTTTGCAGAGGCATATGAAGCAGCTGAGAATCCAATTCTTAGAGATCAGAGTCCTTGGATAGATTATATGATCCAAGAGGGATTGTTGTTCAGAGGTAATCAACTATGTATTCTGAAATGCTCCATGAGGGAGAACTTGTTAAAGGAGAAACACAGTGGAGGCTTAGCAGGACATTTTGGCCATGACAAGACATTTGTGAAGCTGAATGAGACATATTTTTGGCTAGGAATGTGAGAAGAGGTCAAAAGATTCGTTGACAGGTGCATAATTTGCCAGCATTCGAAGGGGAGGAAGGAGAATGCGGGTTTTTATCAGCCATTTCCCATACCAGAGAGGCCATGGGAGGTGATCCGCATGGATTTTGTATTGGGGTTGCCAAGGACACAAAGAGGGGTTGATTCAATCTTTATGGTAGTGGATAGGTTTTCCAAGATGGAAAATTTCATCCCATGCCAGAAAACCAGCGATGCGACTCACATCGCAAATCTGTTTTTCAAGGAGGTCATTCGACTTCATGGATTGCCAAAAAGTATAGTTTCGAACAGAGACACGAAATTCACAGGTCATTTCTGGAGGACCTTATGGAAGAAGCTAGGGACTAACCTGGCATTTAGTTCTGTTTATCATCCACAGACAGAAGGAAAAACATAAGTGGTCAACATAAGTCTGGGAGACTTGCTGAGGAGCTTGGTGACAGTGCACCATAGAAGCTGGGATAATATATTACCACAAGAAGAGTTCGCATACAATGACTCGGTGAACAGGAGTACAGGCCGAAGTCCATTTCAGGTTGTCTACGAGATGTAGCCGAGGGGAGTTTCTGAATTAATGGATTCAAAACAAACTGCTACTAGAAGCGCTAGTGCAGAAGATTTTGCTGAGGCAATGAATGAACTTCACAGCAGGGTGAAGGAGCGACTGTTGAAATCAAGCCAAGAGTACAAGATCAGAGAAGATCAGCATCGAAGACAACTTCAGTTTGAAGTTGGTGATCTAGTTCTGGCACATTTGAGGAAGGAAAGGTTCCCAAGGGGAACATACACTAAGTTGAAAATGAAGAAAATCGGGCCATGCAAGGTTTTGAGAAAAATCGGAGAAAATGCTTATGAGATTGAGTTGCCGGATGGCATCGAAATATCTGCGATATTCAATATCGCAGATTTATACCCATATGAAGCGGGGGAAGCATAAACTGGAGCCGAGGAACCAGTGATCCAATGGATGAAACAATTTCCAGTTGCTGAGAAGCCACAGATGGAGTGCATATTGGACAAGAGAGTGAGAAAAAAGACCAGACGAAAGCAACACTTTGAGTATCTGGTCAAGTGGAAAAATCATCCAGTAGAATATGCCAGCTAGGAGGATGAAGGAGAGATACAGAAGCATGGACATACCGTGCAGGAGCTCATGGATAGAAGCCCATGAAATTTTTCAAGCCAGGGAGTATGATGCGGGAGCATCGCCAACTCATCAAGAGAGCCAACACATCAAGAGGAAACCAGCTGGAAAATCCAACATAAATTTTGAAATGCTTTGGGACTGTTGCGCAAATCTTAAATGAATCATTTATGAAATGGCGCACTTGTATATTGTATTGGACCTTGAGCATATGGCTCTCGTCCTTTGGTAGATAGATGGCATTTAATTTAGTTAATGATGGTAGATAGGAATTTTAATTTTAGATTTGATAGCTTTAGAGTCCAAGAGGGAAACTGGATATAGACACCCTCCTTGTATTTTGTAACATTATCAATCCAGGAGAGCAAGAGCATACAGAGAATTGTATGAAGAACACCCATGTACAGGCATTTGAATTAATAGAAGAAAGCTTTGATTCAACTTCATGGTTTGTGTTATTTCTCTGTGTATTGATGTTATGCTCATGAATATTTGCTTCCTATAATGCATTTGCTTTTAAATGCTATGTGGGTGATTTCATGTATGAATTGAAGTCTGAGAGGAAGAGTGAATGAGTTTCAATTGTTTCTCTATTTAAGCCAGGGAATTCCTGCAAGGAGTGCAGTTGAAGTTGTCTGCAAGGAGTACATTAACAAAAGGGCTCAATTAGAGATATCTTTGTTCCCATTTCCTTCGAAGGTGCAGCTGGACACAGTGTCGTGCAAGGAGTGCACAGGCCAAGGGGAAGCCTCAGGGTTGGGAACCTGAGTGAAGTGTTAAACGACTGCTGCTGTAGGTGTGCGCAGAGTCAAGTGAATTCAACACTTAGGTGAGGTTGAAGAGTTGCCACAAGGAGTGCGAGCAAAGAGTCTCTTTGAGAAGACTGAAGTCGTGGAAAATCTCAGGACGAGTAGGCCTTCTATTCGAGGAAGGAGTGCACAAGAGAAGTGGGGAAGCATTTTGTTCATTTCGTAGAAATCCATAAGGAAGAACGGACGGCTGAAATCCTCTGAAGAGATTTCGTGAAATTTTGAGGGCCATTGGATCTTGCAGAGGTGCAAGGAGATTACGGATATACACGTAGTATCGCGTATCGGGGATTCGCGAGTCAAAGCCCCAAGTTGTTGCAAAGAGAATTGCGATATCGCGAGACACTATATCCCGACAAGATCCAAAGAGTTCATAGTGAGGACGCGTGTCAAGAGAACTGGAAGAGTTGGGGTTCGGCATATCAGGGGTTTTGAAGACGAGATACACAGACATTGTGGAATCGCAATCTGCAAAACCTCGATGGGAGAGTTGTGTGGGACACAGTCGGAGCTAGTGGAGGACAGGTGGCACAGTATCGGGAAATCGAGAAATCGGAGTTCCTAAGGTTGAATGACACCGGACATCCAAAGTCTCAAAATCCCGATAGAATCGGGACCGTCCCTCTGGAAGGACATGGGGCAACCATCGATGTTATCGGGAAAGTCCCGACGGGAAAGAGTCCATCGGAGTTTGGTTTCCATGTTTCTACTCTATTTCCATATTTCTGATTGAATTTTAAGGTTCTATATCTAATCAAATGAAATAATTTAGAACACAAATGAGATCTGAATAAAAAAAATTCTAACATTTTCATATATATTAAATTGGTTAGTATATCCACCCTTTTAATTCAATTTAATGTTTTTTATATGAATAAATGAAAAAAATATTAAAAAAATCTTTAGAATTTATTATATTTATATTCATATTAATGAAATCAAATCAAATAAGTTTTAGAGTAATTCTAAATTTTGATTGAATTACACGTTCTCAGTTTAAGGAAATGAAAATCCCCAAAGGTAATAAGAGATATGGGTAGGAGTGGTTGTGATATTTGAATAGATCTTTTCAATGGATGAAGCAATGGTCTAGAACTACTTGACCTCAACTGCAACAAATTGTCCTATAATTTTTTATCCATCTTCCTTTAGGATGCCAAAAAAAACATCCTCTTCAATGTAAGGCACAAAGTTTTCCTCATCCTTTTAGATGAGTTGATAATTATAGATTAAATCTCTCTCACTTATAATTACTAAGTTTCTAATTTTCAACTCTTACACTCCCCTTTGTGGGCCTCCCGCTCTATTCCCCATATGTCTTCCTCTAACTGAATCGGCTTGGGATCCGTTTTTTTTCAAAATAAAAGGCTAGTTATTGGCCATATTTGGCTTAGGTGGAAAACACTATGACGTATGAAGAAAACCATATCCCTACGAATGGATATGGCCGTGACATCAAAATTCAAATCTTATCCTTTATTATTAATAAAATTAATAATAAAATTAGGTGGAAACTATTGTTTATATTTTTACTTTGATTCTTTTTTTTTTTAAGTAAAAAAGGGTTGGAGCCTATTATATTATCATTGACAAAGTACAGAGCTTATGGTGATGCCAGCTGGCCTGCCTGAGCAGGAAACCAGGACAGCTGGGCATCCATGTCCAGGTGTCACCATTGTTGCAAAATAAGCATAAGTTAACAAAAGTCGCACTGCTACTTCCCGCCCGTGGGAAATCAGGATTGGCAGGTGTTAGTATTAGACTGGTTTTTCCCTCTAAAGCTATGAACTATAAAAAACTAGTTGTTCTATGACATAGACCTTTCAAACAAAACCACAAGCAGAGTATGTATAAGAGCATCAGAAAACCTCGGAGCCAGGATGAGTGTCGTCGACCGCAGTGTGCCTCCAGCGTGCTGGGAATGCATAAGGTCGGGCACAGGTCGGGCATTGCTTCTTTAGCGTGGCCCGAGAGTGTGATTCATAGAACATGTCGAGCCTCTGCTCAATCCTTGCCATGCGAAAGTTCTGATCTTCTATCAAGTTCCTCATATCGAAGATGAGGTTGATGTAGCTCGCGTCGACCAAAGGTGGCTACTCCATGTCTGCGCCTTGCTTCTAATACCCCGCTGCTCCTCTGGTGGCATTGGGAGGCACTTCTTCCTCCACGTAGCATGGAGAGTAAGGCCTTTTTGTGCTACTATCGCCTTGAGTACGCATGCCACTTGCCACCTGCTGAGTTCCAATCAAGCCAAATGTCGAGCGGGGGTTCCAGTTCTTCGGGACCATAAATAAGGTGCGTTCTAGAGGGCTTGCCAGGCCACCTTCCGGAATCTCCTCTTCAACAACCACCATTGGAGGTGTACGAGGTTTTTCTCTTTGCCTTCTGGCAGCTATCGCCACGGCCTTTTCAAATGCTTCCTTTCTCTTTTGTCTCGATTCTGCAGTGTCCCCCAAATTCTTGGCATGATGAGTGTTCGATGGCTGAGCTCTGAGCGGTCAATTGAACTCGAAATGCTGTTGAGGATAATCAGGGCGACCTGGAGGAGCGACAACACCAGAGGGATGAGAGAACTCGAGCTGCGCTGCCGGAGCTTCTGCGAGACGGAGGTTCTCGGAAGCGCTCTGAGACCAGGAGTCCCAATTCGCATAATGAGCTTGAACCCCATACCAATTAACATAACCACAGCGATCAAATCCACCATTAAAACCTGAGAAATAATGTTGGTACCCTTCCCTTGTGCGAGAGGGTCCGGTTGTTGAATGCGCCTGTGCAACATTAAACCGAGTTAATGAGCGGGTGATGCGAGGTGGTAGGCATCATGCCACCGCATCCTAACTCGTTTCCACGTGGTTGCATCGCCCGTCCTATCACCCCATCCGGGGACTTTGATTCATTTTTACTTTTATAACTCTCCCTTATTTATTCTTACATTTTTTTAATTTTTCAGGATATAGGTGAATTAAAGGGAACATATTTATATATATCTCCCTTATTTATTTTTACATTTTTTTTAATTTTTCAGGATATAGGTGAATTAAAGGGAAAATATTTATATATAGATTTGTTGAGTCTCTTATCTTGTATAGCTCTTTCTTATTTAGTTTATATATATATATATATATATATATATATATATATATATATATATATATATATTTTATTTTTTTTAAGATATAAGGGAATTTGAGAGCTCATATTTTATTTTGTATAACTTTTATTTATTTATTTATTTTTACATTTTTTTAATTTTTTAGAATAAAAGGAAATTAGAAAAACTATATTAATATATAGATTGGTTAGTTTTCTTATCTTTTAGCATTTTCATTTTTTATCTTTCTAAATTAAAATCACAATATTAATATGTAAAATTAATTTTTAATGTAAATCTATAATTATAATCCACCATTACCATTCTTACTAAAACCCTTTGTAGGGATAGAGTTGTGGCCATCACTCATCCCCTCAATGATATTCCATTTAGGTAATGTAATGAATCCGAATTATATTTGATTGGGGTATATATATACAATAATTGATCGATAGAAGCCAATCCCTACCTCATCATCATTATATTTGATTAAGAAGTCAATCCTAACCCGATAAGAACTTGTCATTTCAAATCTATAGAGTTGAAAAGACAGAGCGTCAAGTTTAATTTATGTCTCTTGTGTGCTTGTTGTAATTAATTTTGTTTTCGAAAGTCAATGTTTTGTAAACATTTTCTTAATATAGTATAAATTTCAAACATGCCTTGTTGTTGTAATTGATTTTGAGTATAACAAAAAAGTGTGTTGTGTAAATCTAAGTTAGTTTTAGGTTTTTTTATCAAAATATATATATTAGTTGCACATGCTTCCTTGTTGTAATTGATTATGTTTCCTTGTTGTAATTGATTTTGAGTGTAACAAAAAACTGTGTTGTTTAAATCTAAATTTGTTTTAGGTTTTTTTATCAAAATATATACTAGTAGGTGTAGTAGTATAAGGTAATTTTTAATTTTGATTCGATCTTCTTTTTATTTTATGAAAATGTGAATCATAGTGATCTTTTTCTAAAATTAAATTATTGGAAAATAAAAAATAAATCACTTCAGTTTATTATTGATTTTATTAATAAATTTAAAGTTAATTTTATATTCTCACCAAAATACATCTATCAAATTGTTATTAAATTAAAATTAAAAGCTAGTCATTACTATTTTTCACCACACTAATTTTATTTATAAATTTTAACTTAATAATTATCAAATTATTATTTAATTAAAATAAAAAACTAATCATTACTATTTTTTCACCTTACAACAATATTAATCTTATTAATAAACTATCTAAATTTAACATTAATTTATTCATAGATTTTAATTTAATTTATTTATCTCTATACAAATTTTGTTCTCACTA
>ML778191.1:2229054-2240550 GCA_009831015.1 Picea engelmannii | reverse complement strand
AGGATCAAAACAAGTGTCACAAGTCCTAGGAAAAATAAATAAGTCATGAAAAGGGAATGGGACGCCATTCCAAACAGGTGAATTTGATAGATTTGGAAAGGCTACGATCATACTGAATTGACACAACAAAATTATACAAAGATTACACATAAAATGGAGCTTAGAATTCTACAAGTGGCCACATAAGAATCCCCCTAGATTCTAAACTCATCTCAGGGGTTCTAGGGGTGAAAATGATTGATGTAGGAGCATCGCCAACTCATCAAGTGAGCCAGCACATCAAGAGGAAACCAGCTGGAAAAGCCCGCACAAATTTTGAAAATGCTTTGGGACTGTTGCGCAAATATTAAATGAATCATTTAAGAAATGGCACACTTGTATATTGTATTGGACCTTGAGTGGATGGCTCTCATCCTTTAGTAGATAGACAACATTTAATTTAGTTAATGCTGGTAGATARGAATTTTAATTTTAGATTTGATAGCTTTAGAGTCCAAGAGGGAAACCGGATATAGACACCCTCGTATTTTGTAACATTATCAATACAGGAGAGAAAGAGCATACAGAGAATTGTATGAAGAACACCCATGTACAGACATTTGAATTAATAGAAGAAAGCTTTGATTCAACTTCATGGTTTGTGTTATTTCTCTGTGTATTGATGTTATGCTCATGAATATTTGCTTCCTGTAATGCATTTTATTTTATATGCTATGTGGGTGATTTCATGTATGAATTGAAGTCTGAGAGGAAGAGTTCACGAGTTTGAATTGTTTCTCTATTTGAGCCAGAGAATTCCTGGAAGGATTACAGTTGAAGTTGTCTGCAAGGAGTGCGTTGACAGAAGGGCTCAATTAGAGATAGCTTTGTTCTCATTTCCTTCGAAGGTGCAGTTGGACACAGTGTCGTGCAAGGAGTGCGTAGGCCAAGGGGAAGCCTCAGGGTTTCGAACCTGAGTGAAGTGTTAAACGACTACTGTTGTAGGTGTGCGCAGAGTCAAGTGACTTCAACACTTAGGCGAGGTAAAAGAGTTGCCGCAAGGAGTGCGAGAAAAGAGTCTCTTTGAGAAGACTAAAGTCATGGAAAAGCTCAGGAGGAGTAGGCCTTCTATTCGAGGAAGGAGTGCACAAGAGAAGTGGGGAAGCATTTTGTTCATTTCGTAGAAATCCATAAGGAAGAACGAATGGCCGAAATCCTCTAAGGAGATTTCGCGAAATTCCGAGGGCCATTTGATCTTGCATAGGTGCAAGGAGATTACGGAGAGAACATTCAAAGATTTCCAAGCTCAAGAAGGGTAAAGCCATCGATCCGAGTCACAAGGACCGTTGGATATACACGTAGTATCGTGTATCGGGGATTCGTGATTCAAAGCTCCAGGTTGTTGCAAAGAGAATTGCGATATCGTGAGACACGATATCCCGACAAGATCCGAACCGTTCATAGTGAGGATGCGTGTCAAGAGAACCGAAAGAGCTGGGGTTTGTCATATCGGGGGTTTTGAAGACGAGATACACATACATTGTGGAATCGTGATCCGCAAAATCCTGATGGGAGAGTTGTTTGGGCCACAGTCGGAGCTAGTGGAGGACAGGTGGCACAGTATCGGGAAATCGGGAAATCGGAGTTCCTAAGGTTGAAGGACATGGGACATCCAAAGTCTCAAAATCCCAACAGAATTGGGACCGTCCCTCTGGAAGGACGCGGTGCAACCATCGGCGTTATTGGGAAAGTCCCGACAGGAAAGCATCCATCGGAGTTTGGTTCATTAGGATATCAGAGATCCCAGTGACAAGTGGTTTGTGCACTTTGGAATCATGAAACGCGAAACCCCGATGGGGAGATTGACCACGATCATGGTTTAACGATCATATGAGCCAAGTGCTATAGCCAAAATAGCGATCATGGAAAAGGTGTGTCGGGATTCAGAGAATCGTGAGTCTTGAAGGCATGAGTATTTCGACATCGCAAACCCCGAAACCCCGATGGGAGTTATAGTTGCGGTCTTATAGGAGCCGGTCGTGTGGACGGAAGGTTTAGTCGGTTGGGGCTAAAGAAACAAAAGGATTGCATAGGAGATTGGGGATCGGTGATCCAAGTTGGCCGAACATCACGATTGTCAAGATCCCGATAGAAGGAATCCTGATAGAAGGAGGGGAGTCCCTGAAGAGATTTATGTGGGTGAAATATTTCCCAATAGGGAAATATAGAACCTTTGAGTTCTTTGGGCCGAGAGTGGAAGAAGATCCTGAGGGAGCAGGCGTGCCTGCGGGTGTGACTGTCGTCAAGTGGTATCAGAGCCCAAGGTTAGACTCTTTGTTTTCTGTAGCAGAGAGAGAGAATTCACCATGCCGCCCAGAAGAGAGAGACAATCACCCAATCCAGAGGATAGGGAGGTGCGGAGAAGAGGCAGGCCGGTATAAAATCCAGAAATGAAGAGACAGATGCATGATCTCTGAGCAAGACTCGAGGAGATGGAGATAGCACAAAGACACACAGCTAGTGCAGGGGATCTGAGTGATTCCAGGGATGAAGTCGAGGCTAAACGTGAAGAGGAAGTTGCATTCAAGTATGCAGCGAATGAACGATTGATTAGAGCTATTTCCATGATGGGTGAAAAGGCAAAGATGGACATTCCATTTTACGAGGGAAATCTAGATGCAGAATAGCTTTTGGATTGGATCCGAGCTCTTGACACTTACTTCAATTATGAGGATACAGAAGAGGATAAGAAGGGACATGCAACATTGTGGTGGGACGAGCTACAAGTGGATAGATGTTGCAAAGGCAAGCAGTAGATCAAGAGTTGGGATCGAATGATTGCAAAGATGAAGGCAAAGTTCATCTCAAGAGACTATCAAATTACTTTGTTTAGGAGGATGCAGAACCTGAGACAGAAGTTGATGACAGTGAAAGAATACACTGAGGAATTCTATCGACTCAACATCAGGGCAGGTCATCGGGAGAGCGATGATGAGAAGGTTGCTAGATATATGAATGGTTTGAGATAGTACATTCAGGATGAATTAAGTATGGCGACCATTCGGACTGTGGAGGACGCCTATCAGATGGCTTTGAAAGCTGAGGAAAATCTTAGCCGTAGGCAAAGTCAAAGGGGCCGAGGTAGAAGTCATCCCAGAGGCAATGCAGTTGCCCAGGATAAGTACCAGAAGCCCAAGGAGGAATGGAAGAAACCTCAGGTTAAAGTAGAAAGAGGTGGGACCTCACAGAGAGGACCATACATTGAACAAAGGGGATAGCATTATCAGCAGAGAGGAGATTATGCTGACGCAAACACTTTTCCTCGTACCAAAGGTAGAGGAAGAGGGCGAGGTGGAGTAATCACTTGCTTCACGTGTGGGAAAAATGGGCACAAGTCATTCGAGTGTCCAGAGAAAAAGAAGGACATTGGAGAAGCTCACATCGTCGAAGCGCAGAAGCGGGATGTTGAGGCCGAAGACACAGAAGGCAGAAGGTCACTGATGATGCATAAAGTTCTCTTAACACCCGGAAAGGAGGTGGAGGACTCAGCTCAAAGGACCACACTTTTCAGAACAACTTGCAAAACCAGGGATAGGGTATTCAAGGTTATTGTGAACAACGGTAGCACGGATAATCGCGCATCTACAAAGATGGTAGAGAAGCTGGAGCTGGAGACAACTGATCACCCAGGTCCATACAAAGTTTCATGGCTACAAAAAGGACACCAGGTAACTGTTACTAAACAATGCTTGGTTGAATTTAAAATAGGAGGGTATAATGATAAAGTACTCTGTGATGCCATTCCTATGGATGTATGTCATTTATTGTTGGGTAGACCATGGAAATATGACAGAAATGTGATTCATGACGGGAGAATGAACACATATACCCTGGAGAAGAATGGGAGAACCCATATGTTTCTTCCGATAAAGGATAAGGAGGTGAAGCTGGAAGTGAGAAACACAATACTTCTCATGAGTGGGAAGGAACTTCTTACAGAGGTGACGAAGAAAGAAGATCCACAATTCTTTGTGGTCAGAAAGTCGAGGATCGTTCTGACTAGCACCAGAGTGGATGATTTACCATATAAGATTCAGGAATTGCTGGAAGAGTTCGCTGACATCGTGGTAGACGAATTACCTCGTTCATTGCCACCGATGAGGAGTGTAAGTCATCATATAGACCTCATACCAGGAGCTAGTTTACCGAACAAAGCTGCGTAGAGATTGATGCCGCAAGAAAATGAAGAGGTCAAGAGGCAGGTCCAGGAGTTGTTGGACAAAGGATTAGTTAGAGAAAGCTTGAGTCCATTTGTTGTTCTGACAGTACTCAGTCCAAAAAAATATGGAGGTTGGAGAATGTGTACCGACTCCAGAGCCATCAACAAAATTACCATCAAATACATATTTCCATTGCCGAGAATGGATGATCTGATGGATTTTCTGAGTGGGGCAAAGTACTTTTCAAAGATAGATTTGAAAATTGGATACCACCAAATTCGCATGAGGGAAGGTGATGAGTGGAAAACAGCATTCAAGACAAACAAAGGACAGTATGAATGGCTAGTCATGCCATTTGGCTTGACGAATGCACCAAGTACCTTTATGATATTAATGAATGAAGTCCTGAAGGAATTCATCGGAAAAATTTTCATCGTATATCTAGATGACATACTGGTTTTTAGCAAGACGAAGGCTGAACATCTGAAACATTTGGCGATTATTATGAAGAAGCTACAGTAGGAGAAGTTGTTGATAAACATGAGGAAATCTTCATTCATGAACACAGAGCTCATTTACTTGGGTTTTGTTATTTCAGTGAATGAGTTGAGGATGGATCTAGATAAAGTGGAAGTGATCAAGAATTGGCCATCACTGAGAAATTTTTTCTAGGTGAGAAGTTTTCATGGTTTAGCTAGTTTCTACCGGAAATTCATCAGGAATTTTAGTGGAATTAGTGCAGCGATGATGGATACCGTGAAGAAGCGACATAAATATTTTCACTGGACAGAAAAGGCTGAGATGAGCTTCAATCTGTTGAAGCGGAATATCACGGAACAACCAGTTTTGGTGTTGCCGTATTTCTTGAAGACATTTCAAGTGAAATGTGATGCAAGCGGGTTTTCCATGGGAGTGGTCTTGAGTCAGGAGGATAGACCAATTTCATATTTCAGCGAGAAGCTCGATGAGGCAAAGGTGAAATAGTCCACGTATGATAAAGAATTTTATGCTATCATACAGGCGTTGAAAAAGTGGAGGCATTACTTGATCCTGAAAGAATTTGTATTGTACAGTGATAATCATGCATTGCAGTTTGTGACTCAACAGGAGAAGTTGAATCAGAAACATGCTAAATGGGTAGAGTATATGTAGAACTTCACATTTGTGATTAAGAATATTCCAGGTACTGCTAACAAAGTGGTTGATGCTTTGAGCAGGAAGTGCTTGTTGTTGCAGGAGTTCCGAGTCAAAACATTGGGTTTTGAAAATCTCATGGACATGTACGCAGGAGCTGCAGATTTTGCAGAGGCGTATGAAGCAGCTGAGAATCCATTTCTCAGAGATCGGAGTCCTTGGATAGATTATATGATCCAAGAGGGATTGTTTTTCAGAGGCAATCAATTGTGTATTCTGAAATGCTCCATGAGGGAGAACTTGTTAAAGGAGAAACACAGTGGAGGCTTAGCAGGACATTTTGGCCATGACAAGACATTTGTGAAGCTGAATGAGACATATTTTTGGCCAGGAATGCGAGAAGAGGTCAAAAGATTCATTGACAGATGCATAATTTTCCATCATTCGAAGGGGAGGAAGAAGAATGCAGGTTTTTATCAGCCATTGCCCATACCAGAGAGGCCATGGGAGGTGATCCGCATGGATTTTGTATTCGGGTTGCCAAGGACACAAAGAGGGGTTGATTCAATATTTGTGGTAGAGGATAGGTTTTCCGAAATGGCACATTTCATCCCATGCCAGAAAACCATCGATGCAACTCACATTGTAAATCTGTTTTTCAAGGAGGTCATTCGACTTCATGGATTTAAAAAAAGTATAGTTTCGAACAGAGACACGAAATTCATAGGGAATTTCTGGAGGACCTTATGGAGAAAGCTAGGGACTAACTTGGCGTTTAGTTCTTCTTATCATCCACAGACAGACGGACAAACAGAAGTGGTCAACAGAAGTCTGGGAGACTAGCTGAGGAGCTTGGTGACAGAGCACCATAGAAGTTGGGATAATATATTACCACAAGCAGAGTTCGCATACAATGACTCAGTGAATAGGAGTACAGGCCGAAGTCCATTTCAGGTTGTCTATGGGAGGCAACCGAGGGGATTTTCTGAATTAAGGGATTCAAAACAAACTGCTACTAGCAGCACTAGTGCAGAAGAGTTTGTTGAGGCAATGAAGGAACTTCACAGTAGGGTGAAGGAGAAACTGTTGAAATCAAGCCAAGAGTACAAGCTCAGAGAAGATCAGCATCGGAGACAACTTCAGTTTGAAGTTGGTGATCTAGTTCTGGCACATTTGAGGAAGGAAAGGTTCCCAAGGGGAACATACAATAAGTTGAAAATGAAGAAAATCGGGCCATGCAAGGTCTTGAGAAAATTCGGAGAAAATGCTTATGAGATTGAGTTGTCGGATGGCATCGGAATATCTGTGATATTCAATATCGTAGATTTATACCCATGTGCAGTGGGGGAAGTAGAAACTAGAACCGAGGAACCAGTGATCCAATGGATGAAACAATTGCCAGTTACCGAGAAGCCACAGATGGAGTGCATATTGGACAAGAGAGTGAGAAAAAAGACCAGACGAAAGAAATACTTTGAGTATCTGGTCAAGTGGAAAAATCATCCAGTAGAATATGCCAGCTGGGAGGATGAAGCAGAGATACATAAGCATGGACATACCGTGCAGGATCTCATGGATAGGATCCCATGAAATTTTTCAAGCCAGGGAGTATGATGCAGGAGCATCGCCAACTCATCAAGCGAGCCAGCACATCAAGAGGAAACCAGCTGGAAAAGCCAACACAAATTTTGAAATGCTTTGGGACTATTGCGCAAATCTTAAATGAATCATTTAAGAAATGGCGCACTTGTATATTGTATTGGACCTTGAGCAGATGGCTCTCATCCTTTAGTAGATAGATGGCATTTAATTTAGTTAATGATGGTAGATAGGAATTTTAATTTTAGATTTGATATCTTTAGAGTCCAAGAGGGAAACCGGATATAGACACCCTCCTTGTATTTTGTAACATTATCAATCTAGGAGAGAAAGAGCATACAGATAATTGTATGAAGAACACCCATGTACAGACATTTGAATTAATAGAAGAAAGATTTGATTCAACTTCATGGTTTGTGTTATTTCTCTGTGTATTGATGTTATGCTCATGAATATTTGCTTCCTGTAATGCATTTTCTTTTATATGCGATGTGGGTGATTTCATGTATGAAATGAAGTCTGAGAGGAAGAGTGAATGAGTTTCAATTGTTTCTCTATTTGAGCCAGAGAATTCCTGGAAGGAGTGCAGTTGAAGTTGTCTGCAAGGAGTGCGTTGACAGAAGGGATCAATTAAAGATAGCTTTGTTCTCATTTCCTTTGAAGGTGCAGCTGGACACAGTGTCGTGCAAGGAGTGCACAGGCCAAGGGGAAGCCTCAGGGTTGCGAACCTGAGTGAAGTGTTAAACGACTACTATTGTAGGTGTTTGCAGAGTCAAGTGACTTCAACACTTAGGCGAGGTAGAAGAGTTGTCGCAAGGAGTGCGAGTAAAGAGTCTCTTTGAGAAGACTGAAGTCGTGGAAAAGCTCAGGAGGAGTAGGCCTTCTATTAGAGGAAGGAGTGCACAAGAGAAGTGGGGAAGCATTTTTTTCATTTCATAGAAATCCATAAGGAAGAACGAACGGCCGAAATCCTCTGAGGAGATTTCGCGAAATTCCCAAGGCCGTTGGATCTTATAGAGGTGCAAGGAGATTATGGCGAGAACATTCAAAGATATCCAAGCTCAGGAGGGGCAAATCCATCGATCCGAGTCACAAGGACCGTCGAATCTACACGTAGTATCGTGTATCGGGGATTCGCGAGTCAAAGCTCCAAGTTGTTTCAAAGAGAATCTTCCTCTAAGTCTTCCTCTAACTGAATCGGCTTGGGATCCGCTTTTTTTCAAAATAAAAGGCTAGTTATTGGCCATATTTGGCTTAGGTGGAAAACACTATGACGTATGCAGAAAACCATATCCCTACGAATGGATATGGCTATGACATCAAAATTCAAATCTTATCCTTTATTGTTAATAAAATTAATAATAAAATTAGGTGAAAACTATTGTTTATATTTTTACTTTGACTCATTTTTACTTTTATAACTCTCCCTTATTTATTCTTACATTTTTTTAAATTTTTGGATATAGGTGAATTAAAGGGAACATATTTCTATATAGATTTGTTGAGTCTCTTATCTTGTATAGCTCTTTCTTATTTACATTTTTTTTAAAAGATATATGGGAATTAGAGAGCTCATATTTTATTTTGTATAACTTTCTTTTATTTATTTATTTTTATATTTTCTTAATATTTTTTTAGAATACAAGGAAATCAGAGAAATTATATTCATATAGAGATTTGTTAGTTTTCTTATGTTTTAGAATTTTCATTTTTTATCTTTTTAAATTAAAATAACAAAAAAAAATATTAATTATAAACAATATTAATATTTAAAATCATTTTTTAATGCAAATCTATAATTATAATCCACCATTACCATTCTTGCTAAAAACCCTTGTAGGGATGGAGTTGTGGCCATCACTCATCCCCTCAATGATATTCCATTCAAGTAATGTAATGATTCCTAATTATATTTGATTAGGGTATATATGTATACAATAATTGATGTATTGATGGATAGAAGCCAATCCCTACCTGATCATCATTATATTTGATTAATATGTCAATCCTAACTCGATAAGAACTTGTCATTTCAAATCTATAGAGTATATTAAATTTCAAACATGTCTTGTTGTAATTGATTTTGAGTATAACAAAAAGGTGTGTCGTGTAAATGTAAGTTTGTTTTAGGTTTTTTTTATCAAAATATATATTAGGTGCACATGCCTCCTTGTTGTAATTGATTATGTTTCCTTGTTGTAATTGATTTTGAGTGTAATAAAAAAGTGTGTTGTTTAAATTTAAGTTTGTTTTAGGTTTTTTTATCAAAATATATACTACGTAGTATAAGGCAATTTTGAATTTTGATTCGATCTTCTTTTTATTTTATGAAAATGTGAATCATAGTGATCTTTTTCTAAAATTAAGTTATTGGAAAATAAAAAATAAATCACTTCAGTTTATTATTGATTTTATTAATAAATTTAAAGTTAATTTTATATTCTCACCAAAATACATCTATCAAATTGTTATTAAATTAAAATTAAAAACTAGTCATTACCATTTTTCACCACACTAATTTTATTTATAAATTTTAACTTAATAATTATCAAATTATTATTAAATTAAAAAAAAAAACTAATCATTACTATTTCTTCACCATACAACAATATCAATCTTATTAATAAACTATTTAAATTTAACACTAATTTATTGATAGATTTTAATTTTATTTATTTATTTCTATACAAATTTTGTTCTCACTAAAAACAACTCCACCAAATTGTTATTAAAATACTAGACTTTTAGRWKTGAGTATATTTAACAAAGACATATGATGGTTTTAATGAATTTAAGGAAGTAGATGGTAAGAACTAGATTTTTAGGATTGAGTGTATTTCACAAAGACATATCACAAAAGAAAGATTCAAATTAAATAATTATAAAATTGATGGTTTTTAATGAATTAAAAAATTGAATTAGAAAAAACATAATTTTGTATGTTTTAAATCTTTATAAAAAAAAGTAAGATTATTAGAGGAAAAAAAATTTAACATCAAAAACAATAACCATAATACATATACTTAAAAGTTCTTAAGTAGTAAATACTAAAGTCTACCCCTAGATGGGGTGACATCGAGTTATCATGAAACACCCAAAATACCTCCGCCACCCTTCCACCTCGTCAAATCAACTTGGTATTGTGTGCCTGGACATGAAGGAGGTTTTAATGGCCCACACAAAGAAATAATCGAGGCTTATCAAAGAAGGTACGAGGAAACTCAGTGCCATCACTTCAGTCTTTATGTAATCTTTCTCTATCACTTCGATTGTTATAAAGGCAAGGCATCGCAATTATTATTTCATTCTGGATTTTCATTTAGTTTCCCATTTCTCCTGGTCTTTCTCCCTTCTGGTGTTGGGCTATTGTTATCATACGTGTCTCTCCAATGCTGCATGAACAGGGTTAGCCAAAGCACGGGCTAGCCTATTACAGTTTTGTGGCCCGACACCGTCGACCTAGGCCCTTTTCGACCCACTCTCTGACCCCCATCCCCTTTATCAGCCAAGTTGGCCCTCCCTAGTCTGAGCATAATTGGATTCATGAACCACTGTGCACTGCGTCGAGCCCTCAAGAACCCCTGTTGTTGCTTCCTCCACCGAAGACCTGTGCGAAGATGGTACCAGTATCGGTTGTTCATTCCCTACTGCATTTGGTGTCTCTTATGATGGGTGGCACAATCCATGCAAGGCTGATAGCATTTGCAGGATTTGTGTCCCCTTCATGTCCAAGACCTCCAAATGAAGACGTAGGTCATCCACTTCCTTACGCATTTCAAACACCAAGCCTTGCAGAATTGTGAGGCCTTCTTGTACTTTTGTGCAGGTGGAAAAGTCTGAGAAAGAGTGGGGTTTCTCATGTTGTGTCCATGGCAACCAAAGAAACCTTCACTTGATCTTGGACTGGTGGCGAATGGACTGATGAAGGCTGAGGTGCCAAATTCTCAGGAGAATTGGGAGGAACGACTGGAGCTGGTTGCGAAGAGGAGGACAACTCTGAAATTGGCGTTGGGTTGAAGCCCAAAGAGTTTTCGAGGAGCGTGAACCATTCAATATTGCATGCATAGGGAGAAGAGAGGGGTAGAATACCATTGAGTCTATGGGTGGACTGCTTCGAAGAGGTTAGAGAGGAGGGTGATGAATTGTGAGAGGGTGCAGGGGTAGGCGGGGGTCGAATTGCCAAACGCGATCAATTTGGTTGCCACACTGAGCCACGTTTGGACTTCCCTCGTTGTCTTGACATGACTAAAGCGTAGCAATGGCAAGCATGCACAGGAAGAAGATGAAGGAAGCCAAGGAGCAACAGGGGAGGGCGCGGACTATGGTAGGGCTCGGCCAAAAACGAATGGAGCTGAAAGCGAGGTTGGTGAGATTCATGATGTAAAGACCGTTGGTGGAAGAGGACGCACATGTGAAGAGTAATGGTGTTGATTTGGTACCTGAGGAGGTGTTCCCCATGTGTTATCCCCTCTTAGCACATGTGGGAGAGACATTTGCCTTTGTCCTATGTACTTTATGTTCTATTTTGTACTTGACTTTGGTTAAAGTGCAAAATGTCACTTTT
>ML778191.1:2119081-2130782 GCA_009831015.1 Picea engelmannii | reverse complement strand
AAATAGATGGCTTGCCTATAGTTATAGTTACATCGTATCCCTTTGAACTTGAACATGCACGAATTTTAACCATAGATTGATTTCCCTTGCCCTACGAAAATATCATGTGGTTTTTGTTAAGTGAAGTAATTCCTCCAGTACCTGTTTTGACAAACTCTGACAGATGACAGGCATCTTAAATGCACAGACAACATAGGTAAGATTGCATTTATTAGGTAGGTGAAGGATGGAGTGTTCTAGAGAGTTATCTCTTATCATGTATTTTGTAATTTCAATTTCATGTGAATGTGAATATGAGCTAAATAGCTCTATAGTTTCTCTGTGTGTGTATTCTCTATTCTTCTCATGGTTGTCTATGCTTGAGCTTGAACATGGTATCAGAGCAGGACTAAGACCCTTTGAATATAGGAGAGAAATTTGTAGGTTACTGCATATAAATTTAGAGCTTGGTCAACCCACAGCAGGAAGAGGAGCATTTGAGGCCATTCAGGTGCAAAATATTGAGCAAAAACCCTTCAAAAAATCATGTTTTTGAAAGCGGTCATCCCCTTCATGTGTACACAGAGTGACTAGGAAAAGGAGGTCGCCCCCAGAGAGTGGACAGGGTGCGACCAGGTCCCGACACTTGCGAAATTCAAATGTATGCGCTTGGTCTCCTAGAGGGTGTGGATAGGAAGCGACTAGGCCGAGAAAAGTTATGGATTTTGTCTGTTTCAATAGAAGAAAAGGTTTTTTTGGTCGAGATATAAGTCATAAAGGGGGAGCCAACTTTCAACAATAGATTCATGGCATCTAGTAGCAACGCGATGTTATCAAGAGGACTGATTTTAATAGGTAAAAATTATGATGTTTGGTCTATAAAAATTAAAAAAATCTTTGATCTGAAGATTGTTGGGAAGCAGTAGTTAATGGGTTCACAGAACTAGATCCAAATGATCTACAAGCAATGACAAATGTGCATAGCAATGCTCTCGGAGAACTTAGGAAAAAGGACAAAAAATCCCTATGGCTCATCCAACAAGGATTAGAGGAATATATTTTCCCCAAAGTTGCAGCAGCAAATCATGCCAAATGGGCATGGGATACTCTTGAAATAGCCTATCAGGGGACTGACAAAGTCAAAAATAAAAAGATGCAGACACTCGAGAAGAATTTTGAAACTCTTAAAATGAAGGATTTTGATTTTGTGGATAATTTCATGACCCATGTCACGAGCATTGTCAATCAGATGCGTATGCATGGAGAATACATTCAAGATCAAAAATTCATTGAGAAGGTACTTAGAAGGCTTCCTGATAAGTTTAATATGGCCTTGGTCACTATAGAAGAGTCCAAAGACCTGTCAACATTGACAATTGAAGAACTCATGGGATCTATGTTAAACCATGAAAGTAGATTCAGTCAAAATACCGAATATTTGGAGAATGCATTTTAGTCTCATGCCTCCATAAGTAGATGCAGAGGTTGAGGGAATAGAAGCAGAGGTAGATGAGGTAGAGGTCACTCTCAAACAGGAGAGAGAGAAAAATCAGAATTTTCATAAAAGATTGAACACTCATAACAACCACAAAAACACTCTCATAACAAAGGGGGACAGAAAGAAATTCCAATCAGCCAAGGTGGACTGACAAATCAATAATCCAGTATTATTATTGCAGGAGATTTGGTCATTATGAAAGTGAATGCAGAAAGAAGCAAGCATATATGAATAGAGGTAAAGCAAATGTTACTAACATTGAAGAAGGAGCATTTGAATCAATGTTATTCTCATGCCAAGTTATAGAAGAAGCAAGCAATAGTCATTATCTTTGGTTGTTGGATAGTTGTTGCATCAATCATATGACARGTAACAAAGATTTATTTTCTAGTTTAGATAGCTCTCTCACATCTCAACTTAAGTTGGGAGATGATTATAAAAAGAAAGTTTTATGCAAGGGTGCAATTTATGTATTGAACAAGCAAGATGAAAAGAAGGATATTCATGATGTTTATTATGTACCTGGTCTTAGATATAATTTTATGAGTGTAGGCTAGATGAATGAACATGGCTATAAGGTCATATTTGAAGGTTCCAAGTGTACAGTCTTGGACAAACCACCTAGAAAGAAAATTATAGCCACAATACAAATGACCAAAAATAGAATGTTCTCTTTGATATTGAGAAATGTAAGTTTGTCACGGTCATATGCCCAAAATGTATCAAGCTCGGATGAGACTTGGATGTGGAATATTAGATATGGTCACTTACCATTTAGCAATCTTAGTCTTTTACAGAAGAAGTCCATGGTCAAAGGTCTGTCCATTATAAATGAACAGGAAAACTCCTATGAGAGTTGTATTTTGGCCAAACACTAAAGGGATAGTTTTATCAATGCTTCCTACAGAGAAAATGAACACCTTGAACTAGTGCATACAGACCTTTGTGGTCCAATGAAAACTCATTCAATAGGAGGAAGATTTTATTTTCTAACATTCATTAATGATTTTAGTAGGAAAGCATGGGTGTGCTTTCTCAAGCACAAATCAAAGACATTTGAAAAATTGAGAATTTAAATCCTTGACAGAGAAACAGAGTGGAAATTACATTTAAGTACTCAGATCAGATCGAGGAGCTGAG
This sequence comes from Picea engelmannii, assembly GCA_009831015.1. Classification (NCBI taxonomy): domain Eukaryota; kingdom Viridiplantae; phylum Streptophyta; class Pinopsida; order Pinales; family Pinaceae; genus Picea; species Picea engelmannii. Next base: position 2,128,165 of record ML778191.1, on the reverse strand, counting down.
TATGACTCAAAGGAATTTGCAACATATTGCAAGCAACATGGAATCTAGAGGCAATTTACCACAAGATACACTCCACAACATAATGGAGTAGTTGAAAGGAAGAGTCAAACAATAATGAATATGGCCAAAAGTATGTTAAAGGCCAAGAATTTTTCAAATGAATATTGGGGTGAAGCAGTGGCATGCTCATTTTATATTTTAAATTTATCACCAACCAAAAGTCTAAAAGATCAAGTTCCTCAAGAAGCTTGGTGTGGTATGAAATCTAGTGTTTCTCATTTTAAAGTTTTTGGTTGTGTAGCTTATGCCCATGTTCCTGAAGAGCAGAGGAGATGATAGAAGTGAAAAATGAATATTTGTGGGATACAGTGAGCAGTCTAAAGAATATAGGTTGTATAATCCTATACCAAGAAGTTGATAGTAATCAAAGATGTAAAATTCCAAGAAGATAAATCTTGGGATAATCAAACAAGTGAAACACTTGTAGAAAAGATTATTTCTATACAGGAAGATAAGAAGGTGGAAGCTACAGAACAACAAGCTTCTCCACCAAGACTTCCAAGATTACATGTACAGGTTCAAGGAGAACAAACAGAGCATAATTCTTCTTCTTCATATAACAATGATTCAGATCCCACTATAACAAACTTAAGGAACCAAAGACCAAGAAGCTTGAGAGAAATTTATGAGCAGAATGATGACATGGATCAATAAGCACACTTTGTTTTGTTATCATGTCAACCAGTATACTTTGAAGAAACAGTAAAGGAAGAAAAATGGGTTGATGCAATGAACGAAGAAATTGAAGCAATTGAAAGAAACAACACATGGGATTTTGTGGATATTCCCATATGGAAAACCAACATTGGAGTTAAATGGGTGCATAAAACAAAATTCAATGAGAAAGGAAAAGTTGAGAAGCACAAGGCAAGACTTGTAGCAAAGGGGTTTGCTCAACAACCTAGTATTGACTATGGAGAAACATTTGCTCCAATAGCACATTTGGATATTGTTAAAGTAGTTTTGGCAATTGTAGCTCAAAACAAATGTCCAGTCTATCAAATGGACATTAAATCAGCCTTTCTAAATGGATTTTTAAAGAAAGAATTTTATGTGGATAAACCACCAGGATTTCAGATTAGAGGTAAAGAGTACAAAGTGGACAGATTGAAGAAAACATTGTACGGTTTGAAGCAAGCTCCAAGAGCTTGGTACAGTCGCATTGATACTTATTTTCTCAACAATGGGTTCAACATGAGCAGCAATGAGCCCACACTTTACACCAAAAGAGACTAGAGAAGTAATATTTTGATAGTTTGTCTCTATGTTGATGACATGATTTATACAGGAAATTTGTTGTTGAGTGAATTCAAAGAAGCCATGCAAAGTGAATTTGAAATGACTAATCTTGGTGTCATGAAATATTTTCTGGGAATTGAAGTTGAGAAAATATGAAAAGGGAATTTTTATCTTTCAGCGAAAATATGCTCAGATATTTTGAAAATGTTCAAAATGAACAAATGCAAGCCAACAAATACACCAATTGCAATAGGTACAAAATTAATTAAGCGAGATGAAGGAACATAAATTGATTATACTCTCTATAAGAAGCTTGTAGGAATCCTCATGTACCTTATAGCTACCCGGTGATATATTATGTATGCAGTAAGCTTAATTCATAGATTTATGGAGAATCCCAAAATCTCTCATTGGAATGTTGGAAAAATAATTTTGAGGTATATTACAGGTACGACGAATTATGGAATTTGGTATTCTACTTCAGAAGATGACTCACTTGTTGGATATACAGATATTGATTTTGCAGGCAATATTGATGATACGAAAAGTACTTCTGGGTATGCATTTCTATTTGTTACAGGCTTGATTTTGTGGGCTTCTAAGAAACAACCCATCGTCACAATTTCTTTAGCAGAAGCAGAGTATGTGGCAAGAACTTTAGCATCATGTCATGCAATTTGGTTGAAAAGGATCCTTAGTGATCTAGCACATGAAGAAAATGAGCCAACTCCTATATTTGTGAGAAGTTCAACAATTGCATTATCTAAGAATCATGTGTTTCACCGCAAGAGTAAACACATAGACACTCGCTATCATTTCATCCGCGAGCTTGTCAATGATGGTAGGGTTATGTTACAGTTTTTTGGTTCGAGAGAACAATTAGCAGATATCTTCACCAAACCATTGGGAAGAAATACTTTTGAATTTCAGAGACAACACTTAGGCATAGTTTGTGTTGATTTTTGTAATGGTCAAAATTAAGGGGGAGAGTTAAGTGGAGTAATTCTCCCATTACCTGTTTTGACCAACTCCGATAGATGTCATGCATCTTAAATGCACAAACAAGATAGGTAAGATTCCATTTATTAGGTAGGTGAAGGATGGAGGCTCTAGAGAGTTATCTCTTATCATGTATTTTGTAATTTCAGTTTTATGTGAATGTGAAGAAGAGCTCAATAGCTATACAGTTTCTTTGTGTGTGTACACTCTGTTCTTGTCATGGTTGCCTCAGTTTGAACAGATTTTCCATTGAGAACTTAGAGAAATTTAACCAAAATGTTTTTTTAGGTGATTTTCTTGACTGAGAATATGTAACATTCTTTCTTTCTATAAATTTGTCTTCCATTCATCTATTGATAGAATGTTTTTCCTAATTTTGCATGACTACTGCATTTATTAGATCAGTGGAGATAAAACAACAAATGATGCAAAAGGTGTTTTAGTCGATCAGGTTTTCAGAGGACAGGTGGACTAAAATTTTGCTCATGTCAATCATCAGGTTGAGGGTTTAGTAAACAATATCAATGAGAGTCACGAATGAGTGCAGAAATTGTTTTCAGTAAGCATTCGCTTCAATTATAGCAAAATCCATTGAGCAATTGTGCACAGTTTAACTCACATTTTTTAACACGGGAGCAGTGAATCTTTACGATATTTTATCGAGGTCTTATTTTGATCCGAGTAAAAAAATTAATACATGAATTTTTAATCATTTTGGCTTCTACGGAGTGTAAAGCTTGATTTGATCTAAGTAAAAAAATTAATGCACGCAGGAAAAAGTGAATAGAAGGTTAACTCTGATCGAAGGTGCATAGAAGATCGTCTTCAAAAATCTTTGGCTCTAGATGTTGTTGGTTCAATCTTTGGCTTGGATAGTTATGGAGCGTGAATGGTGTGGGAAACGGCTCCTCGGAGGACAATCTGGTAAAACATGAATCAAGTAATCAGTTATTTTTTTTTAAAGCAGTTTTTATGTTAAATTAAATTGTTACAGCTAATTAAATCAATAGGTTAGGTAAATGTGTTAAGTTCCTAATTTTAAAAAAAGAGTTTAATGAAAACATGAAATGTAAAAACAATCATGTTAATAGTAAAAATATATAATAAAATCAATACAGTTTAGTTTTAACTTTTAAACATTCATAGTTAATAATGCCATGCTTTAGATTTGGGTCACAACTACGGAAATAGTTAATAATGCCATGCTTTAGATGTGTTTGACAACTACGAAAAAGAAATAGAAATAGTTATGTTTTGACAGCTATGAAAATAGCTAGTTAAAATAAATAGAAATAAGTTACTTTCAAAACAAGGCCAGCTGTGGATCTTGCACTTATTGATCCTCCATTTGATAGATGCTTCATTTCCATAATTGCATTTAAGTTTAATATCAAAATATTGTTTTGATTGTAATATCAAAATATTGTTTTGGATTCTCTTGTTTCCAAGAGAATGGTGGCAATCTACTATTTACCCAGAACCAATCCTTGAACGATTTTTTGTGGGAGAGGTGTCATGGATGACAGCGCCAGACAGACTAACAACTTGCTTTTCACAGAGAGATATTGATCATCACATAGTTCAAAGTATTGATCATCACTCAGTTCAAAGCATGGCTACACTCAACATGGTTGCTCTTTGGGAAGTGGGACGAAACATTAATTTTATCATCAATGCAAAAATTCTCAAACCATGTGAAACTTGTAATAACGCTTCAAAATTATCAACCAATCAAATGTTTAAAAAATCTATTATTTTATATATTAAAAAATAAAAATAAAAATTATTTTCTATATTTAAGATTAGATTTGACAAAAAAAATTTAAATCAATGAAGATTAATATGACACTTGATTAATATGACACTCAAAACAAACTCATGGCTATGCAGTACAATAATGATGTGTATTTGTTATCCAATTTAATTGTTAAATGGTTAAAGTAAGTGTCAATTCAATAGTTCAATAGTTGAAGTAGATTTAACATTTACTTATTGTTATAATCTTAATTTTTTATTTTAATGTTAAAATTTATATTTTTTTAATTTATGGAGAACTTGTTAAACGGTTAAAGTAAGTGTGTTTCTAAATATTTTAATCTTTTAAATTCCAAATAAAACTAAACTGCTTTGTTTTATCAACCTATTTTTAAATATTTTAATCTTTTAAATTCTTATATATAAAGAAAAGTGATTTTATTATTAAGCTGATAGGCCTACACTTATTGGTAATGGGCACAATTAATGACCTTTTAACCTTATTTAACCTTAAACCCTAATCTGATGGATACACATTCAAAATGTTGGCATATTCTTACTCGTCCTCCAAAATCAATAACATGTTTATTTTTTTACATTTACCTAAGAATACTTAAAAAATTACTGTGAGCATATATAATTGACACGTTTAAATGATTAAGAATATAATTGACACGTTCAAATGATTAAGAATGATTAATATGTATGCATGCCACGTTTATATCACTCCACAGTTTTTATGTTAGAGCACCATTTGTTTATGATCCCACGACCTCCATGCATTACCTCCCACATTATGAACATTCGACGACCTAAACCACCATGCACTATGTGAGTGTTTGGGAATTTAAGTTTTTTAGACACAGCGGCATGCATGCAAAAAATTACATGGCGCTTTATAGATAGCGGCATGCATGCACGACCTTAATCGCCACACATTTTTTGAGCTAGCCATACGCATTCTCTGAGCCACCCATTATGTAAACGTTTGTCAATTGAAGTTTTTTAAATTTAGACTCAGTCACATGCAGGCAAAAGAAGTATTATTCTTTACAGTGGGGATGGGTGCTCAAACTTTTTGGCCAAAGCAGTCGGTATGTAAGAATTATAGTTTTTTAAATTTATAGGCAGTTGCATGCATGAATTAGAGACAACTGTTTGCACGCTAATGTTTTCCTAATGTATATGTGCAGGTCTCTTAAGTATCTCGGCCCTCATCTCAAAGGTGGCAACATCAGTCTTGAAGAGGAGCATTTGATTATCAAACTCGGTGGCCTTTTCTCGAATAGGTATGTTAAACACGGTTTACTATAGTGAAGAATCTGGTTTTCAAACCTTAGGATGGTTCATGGACTCATTGAGTGAGGGGAAACTGCAATTGGCAGTATCATAACGTAATAATTGAAACCTTTTCTTTGAAGTTCCATCATCCACCTTTATGTCGTTTATAATTTTGGAAGATGTTTCTCTTGAATTAGTTTGATCCTCCTCCTACGACGTTGGTGATGGATTCTCTTCATATTGCTCTTGCACTGTTAAAAGCACGTTTTTATTACAGAAACGACCCATTTCACATGTGAAATCATTCTGAGCTGGTGCGCCGTATTGTTCTGCGATCCTTGGCCCTGGCCATGTTTTCTTGAAAACTCGGCATAAAGCATAAGCATCTTGTGGGTTTTACATCAAATTGGACATATTTATGGTTTTACATCCAATTAGACATATTTAGATACATCGAGGTACTTTAGAAATCAAAATTTTGCAGCTTTTCAAGAAGACAATGTTTAGTATTTTTTTTATTTCGTACGGTTTCATAAATTATATTCTCTGGAGCATGCCAAATTATGGCATACACTTTACGAGTTCATGCAGCTCAAAATATTCAAACAATTAATTAGATTAGCATATATTTATCAATTTTTTTCCGATCAGATGTAAGAGCATCTCAATTTTCTTTTGGTTCTTCTTTACAGTAGCTCTAAGAGCATCTTTTCGTGCAATGATTAGCCATACAGTACGAGACATTCAAAAATACCAAAGGAAATATCGTTATTGAAACCGTAAACAAGTTCATATCTGTAAAGTCTGATGTTTAATAGTATTAACTAATGGTTATGTCTTTTTTACTTGTGCCTCTCAAGGGCTCATTAATTGAATCTAGGTGAGCAAACACAACTAATTTCATATACTTTTTCTTATGAATTTCATTCCTTTGGTCCCTCGGGAAAAGACAAAAACATGATCAATAAAATTGACGTACCAGCACAGATGCCGAGGCTTCGCATTCCTTCTCGTTCAGACGATATTCATGCATAACCCAGTTTGTTTGAGAACCATGAGGCACCAAACCTCTATAAAATACAAGAGTTTTCTTCATTCCAATTGCATGCATATGAGAGCAAACTTTACAATCTTTTCCGGTAGCCTTCCAGTAACCAACTTTCGTGGCTCTGTTTGTTCTCGACCCATTTGGGTACTTCCTATCCCTAGGGATAAAAAAGTACCACTCCAGATCTCTTCGAGGAAGAAAGGATTTCTCTGCACACAACAGGAAATGTCACGACAAACTCTTGAGCTCAATATTTTAAGACAGTGAGATGAAATACTCAGAAATCTAAATTTATTTAGATCTTTTTAGGCAAATAGGTTTACATTACTGAATCCTTAGAATACTATTCATAATCAACAACAAAGATGATGTAACTTACCAGGAAATTCCCATGGCTCACACCTGTAGATTAATAACTTCATGTTTGAAATCGAAAATATACGCATTATTGTCTAGGCGGTGTATCATCTCACGCCAATTGAATTTCGAACTCCATACAATTTTTAGACTGAAGGGATGCCCATCTAATTGGTCGTCGCCAGAATCACATACATTGCCTAAATCCCAAATACCGCATAGCAGAATAGTATTTTTCCTGGCAGTCTGGCTGTTGAACGTCGAAAGGCGAACACCAATATATTTTTCAAGTTCTAAATTATTTTTTTTCCCATCAACCCATTATTGAGATAATGTGGTGGACGTGAGGTGAGGCCTGTAGAAGTGTTTTTATTGTTCGTACAGCCAACCTCCCTATGTTCGAGTCTGCGGAAGTGACAAACATCCGGATGAGCTTATTACCCATAGCCACTCTGTAGACTTATTTACATATTACCACTATAGCCACTTTGTAGACTTATTTACATTAAAAACTTGTTCCTTTCATCAGTTTATAGAGATAATCATATTTTTAAACTCGTAAATTTGATTTGTGTTAATGGCTATTTTAGTCGTGTTAGGACTGTCCTCTATAGTTAATGGAAAATGCTTCAGATATTACATTCAATATATACGACGAAATATCTGGGAATAGTATCTGGCTGGTGAACGTCGAGTGGCTGGAGAACGTCCAAAGGTGAATTAGAGTTTGTTTGTAAATCCTCTTAACTCAGGTAAGCCATGAAACTTTATTGTTTATAAAGTATTAACCTAACTTTATTTAAGCCAAAAGTATTAGGTTCGCATATTTCAAAACCGGTAACACCATATTTTAATGACAATAAGCCACATGTCATTATGGTTATTATATTGTCATTATAACCCTATATTATAATAACCTATAATGACAAAAGTCTGAAATATAATGGCTTATAGTTTTATGGTAATAACCTGAAATATGGATATAGTTATAGGTTAAAATAAATGTTCATGTCTTTTCCTAAATGTTAAAGTTTTAATTTTTTATGATTTCTAATTGTTGATGTCTTCTCCTAAATGTTAAAGTTTTAATTTTTAGTTTTAATATTTTTTTATGATTTTTAATTGTAGTCAAAATTTAAATATTTTAAAATTTTAATTTAAATATTGTAAAATTTTAATTGAAATATTTATTTATTAGATATTAAAATTGAAATTGGGGTTTGTAAATAATATTAGGGTTTGTAAATACGCAGTTGAGAATGAAAATGAAAATCTAGATATGACTTGCACAATTAAGTTGCATCAAATGGTGATGTTTTTAATTTTTAACTGTTGAAATGGTGATATTTTTAATTTTTAATTGTTCATGTCTTATCCTAAATGTTAAAGTTCTAATTCTTAGTTTTAATCATTTTTTATGATTTCTAAGTGTTCATGTCTTCTCCTAAATGTTAAAGTTTTAATTTTTAGTTTTAATAAATTTTTATGATTTTTAATTGTAGTCAAAATTTTAATATTTTAAAATTTTAATTTAAATATTTTAAAATTTTAATTGAAATATTTATTTATTAGATATTAAAATTGAAATTGACATTGTAAAAAAAATGATGTATAAAAAAAAGATGAAAAAAATTAAATGAAAAACAATAAAATTTAAAAAAAAAAAAGATTAAATAATCAAAATTCTTTTAACATTCATGTTTCCAAATAAATGCTTTAGAAGGAATGTGACATCATAAAAGAATTTAAATGAAGAATAATGAAATTTAAAAGAAGATTAAATGGTCAAAGTTCTTTTAACATTAAGTTCACAAATAAGTGAGTAATGAAAGTGAGAACATAATAGTCATTAAATTTATTACACTTTTCAAGTTTATCATGTAAGTTTGGATCCTCCCATGAAACCTTTTAAGTTCACAAATAAACCAGTGATGAAAGTGAAACCATAATAGTCATTAAATTTATCACACTTTTCAAGTTTATCATGTAAGTTTGGATCCTCCCATGAAACTTTTTCCTATTAGTATGGGAGATAATCAACTTAATACATGTAAGTTTGGAAACAATTTTTTAATAAGTGGCTAGGACACTTCAAATATTTTTCAAAGAAAAAGAATTAGGCATTTCTCATTCTCATAAAATGAAAAGTATTTGAAAAAAAAAAAATAGATCTCTAAACATACAAAATATCATAGGAAAAGTGTTTAAATATAAAATACATAGAAAAAAGTACATTCCAACCATTGAAATCAAATGGTAAAGGTGAAGCCACATACAATTGGAAATATGCCCTTTCCATATATCCCTAAACATACAAAATAACTATAGGAAAATCATCTAAATAT
>ML778191.1:2088639-2098829 GCA_009831015.1 Picea engelmannii | reverse complement strand
ATCTGACAGGGCACATCATTAGCATTCATGTCGAGGGAAGGTGTTGAGGGAATTTTCAGAAGAATGCTAACTTTATACTCAAAAGTTGAATAATTTCGAGGGTGGCCTGAATATGGCCTATGTTTATGCATCCGAGTAGCCGAATAGAAAATTTCCTCGAGAGCTCGAGATGTTAATCCAAGCATAGTCGACTTTATACTCAAAAGTCTCATAATTTCATGTTCCATCTAATGGTGATGTTTGTTTCTATCCAGAAGTTGCATATCTGAAAGGGGGTTTCAAGAGCTATTATGTAATCCTTTCTTTTGTATTCTTAAAGCATTGAAGATTAATAAGAAGCCTTCCCCACTAATACAAAGTCCCAAAGACGTAGGAAAACTTGTACTGAACTCTATTATCAATCTTGGTGTTATGGTTTTTTGTTTTTACTTCTTATATGGCTACAACATTCTTTCATTAAGCTTCTTCTCTTAATTCTTAAATGGTAAATAAACCCATGCATAAAATTAACCATAGTCTTTAAAAGACCAATTACAAATCAAGTGGTATCATAGAAGTTTGGCAGTTGGTTGTTTAAGTTTGCATGATTACCAGGGAAAAGTTAAGTCGTGGTGAAGGAGATCTTGTGGAAGGAGATCCTGAGATTGGATCAAGAAAGAGGACATCCCAAAGTGAGAACATGGCATCAGAAGAAAAACTTTCTCAAAATGAAAGAGAGTTTCAAAGAAATGTTTTTGCCATGTCAAAGAAGGTATAAGTGTTATATGATGATTACTTGGAACAAGAGAGACCAGTTCAAGGGGAATCTTCAAAGAAAGCCAAAAGTGAAGAAGGAGAGGAGCCTCCTAAAACTTCTCCTTCACCTCCTTCATCTACATCATCTTCTTCTTCTTCAAGTACAAGTTCAAATTCTACTACAAGAAGACATTCTCATAAACATAAGCCTGATATGTCATTACTTAAACTTGATGTAAAAATTGTTTTACCTATGTATGATAGCGAAGTTAATGTCGATAAACTTGATAAATGGGTTAGACAGATGGAGGTATATTGTAATGTGCAGAAAATCAAACATGAGGCAACCAAAATCAGATTGGCATCACTTCATCTTGAAGGCACAACTCTCATCTGGTGGCAAAGTAAGATGCAACATGGAACTCAGCAAGTTGGTAAGATTTTTTCATCATGGCATGATTTTATTTCCGCACTTAGAAAACAGTTCTATCCATTGGGATATAAGGAAAAGGCTTTAATTAAATGGAAAATTCTTAATTTAATAAAAGGACAGTCAGTGCAAGAATACACAGATGATTTTCATAAGATGGCTTTGATGTTAGATGTTCCATTGACTACACAAGCAACTCTTGTGAAGTATATAGGAGGTTTTCCTGCTTATATTTGTAATACTATATTTATGTTTGGACCTAGTAATATTGATGAGGTTTTTGTTCAAGAAATGTATATTGAAGCAGGGAAAACTAGAGTTGGTGTATTAGGGGAATCATCTTCAAAGAAATATGGAAAATGCAAAGGGAATGGGAAGAAAGAAAATTCAACGATAGTAAAGGAAGAGAAGCTCTCTTGCAAGCATTGCAAGAAAAAGAAGGGCACGATGATGAGCATTGTTGGAAATTACACCCAGAGAAGAAACCGAAGTGGTTCAAAGAGAGGAAAGGGAGGCAAACAACTGCAACAGCAACATGACCAACAGACTTGGGGTATGATTTAGGTGATGATTCTAATATTACAACAGTTGGTTTGATAGGTAAAATTGGTGATGATTTTGATTCAAGAAGTAAATTGTTTCATATAAGGGTCATAATGAAACATACTGAGATCAATACATTGATAGATAGTGGATCTCAATATAACTTAATTTTAGAAGAAGTGGTTAAGAAATTGGGATTAAACACTAAGATGCATCACAAACCCTATTCACTAAATTGGATAAGAAAATATCATAAATTTCCCATAACAAAGAAATGTATCATAAAGTTTGCAATTACATCTAAGTTTGTGGATGATGTAACATGTGATGTGGTGCTGCTATAAACATGTGGAATGGTCTTAGGAAACCCTTATTTATATGATCACAAAACAATCTTCTACATGGAACATAATCAATATCACTTAACTAAAGAAGGCAATGAATATGTTTTACATGCTCATCACATAAAACCAAATCAATCTCTTCTAACAATGGAACAATTAAAGAAGGCAGCTTATGCAAGAATTACACCTATAATTGTGCCAAGTAAAGAAGTTGAGCTTAAGAATGAACATGAGATGGTTGTAGGATGGGAATTCAATCATACTTTGATTCAAGATAATTTAATGTCATGCAAGCCAGTCAAACATATTGGTTCATTTATAGTCATATTTCCGATGTTATCGTTGCTAATGTTTTCTACATGGATGGTAATGGATTCAATAAGATGTGAACGAGTTCAAGTGGCTAACAATATGCTTTCAGTTGTCATGGTTATTATGCAATTGATTATGATGCGACAGATGCATAGGACATAGTTTAAAGACGAAGGACAAGTGGGCAGGCCTATCCCGCACTTGATGACTGGTTAATACCCTTTTAGAGGACCAAAAAGTCTTAGTGGGGAGGAATGATCCAAAATGGATCCAAAAAGGCCTAAAAAAAAAGTTATCATAATCAAACAAAACCAATGCCATTGTGTAGGGCTTGTCATGTCGATTCTAGACATATATATTTTTTTTTTAAATGGACACCGTATGCAAAAGTTGTCGCGATTTGAATATCAAGTCAAATAGGCAAAAAAATCAAAGCCAAAGTCAACGATGACGTTAGAAGTACGTCAGCATGACTTCATGATGACATCAGCAGGGTGTCGTGGTAGCATGAGAAGATGACATGTGTCAGTCAAATTTGGCATTTTGGGGCTGAGTTGGACTAGTACAGAAGTGATGCGTGGCACCGTATGGATGCTCACATGTGGCATTGTATGGATGCAACACATGGCAGTACGGAAGGATGAAGTGGCATGGTATGGGTGAGACATGTGGCAGTATGGAAGGATGATGTGGTAGATGACGATGTGATGATGTGAGCATGATGACATGGCAGCACTAGGATCCGACATGTGGCAAGCATTTTTGGCGTTTTCAGGTGTTGATGTGGCATTGACATGGAATGTACGGACTGACATGTGGCAGTCTGTACGATGACATGATATCCCGTACGGATGACATATGGAAGTCTGTACGATGATTGTGTAGGATGAAATGGAGGGAATTGATGTGGCACGGGCCAATGGTGAGGTGACACGTATCCCAATGAGGAGGCACCATGTGGCACCTTCTAGAAGGCCAAATATAGCAGTTACCACCAAATCTAGCAGAGATCCTCCAAATCTAGTGAAATATCACTAAATCTGTCTAACTGACGCTAAGTTTGGAAACTGTCACTAAATTTGGTGGAGTCTAACTTATTTAGTCGAGCATGGAAATCAAGAAAATAAAAGAAAAAATTGGCACGCAAATAGAGACTGTATAAACTGTACGGATCTGACAGGGTGCAGCATTGGGATTCATGTCGAGGGACTGTTTATAAGTAGGTCAACTTTATACTCAAAAGTTGCAGAATTTCGACGAGAGTCTGAATATGGATTTTTTTTCTGCATCCAAGCGGTCAAATAGAAAAGTATCTCCATAGCCCGAGATGTCAATCCAAGCATAGTCGACTTTATACTCAAAAGTCTCAGAATTTAATGTTCCATCCAATGGTGATGTTTGTTTATGTCCAGAAGTTGTAGATTTGAAAGGTGGTTTTAGGAGTTATTATGTAATCCTTTCTTGAGTATTCTTAAATCATTGAAGATTAATAAGAAGCCTTCCCCACTGAGACAAAGGCCTAGGGATGTAGGAAAACTTGTGTCTAACTTCGTTATCAATCTTGGTGTTATGGTTTGTTGTTTTTACTTCTTGTATGGTTGCAACATTCTTTCATTAAGATTCTTCTCTTAATTCCTAAATGGTAAACCAACTCTTGCATAAACTTAACCATAGTCTTTAAAAGATCAATTACAGATCACTTTCCATGGTGCACCTACTGCACTTCTCAGTTTGACTTTCTGTCAAAGTCGAAATTTTAGGGTTTAATGACATTTTCGTGGACATTGAACTTTCTCCTATCTTGATTTTGTGATTTCCTCATGTATTGATGGTGTCCAGTTTCATATTAGAATACAAGCTAGATGGTGTTACAAATTTCATAGTTATGCACTTATAAATGTTTCCAAGTTATATTATTTAGCAGAGTATGAGGGTGTTTGCAGGGGATGTACAAGGTACCTTGTCCAAGCAATGACCCAAAGGGATCATTGGATCTAGTGCATTCAAAGGAATAACGCATTGTCCCTAGCAATTAAGACTCCATTTTTTCATATCATGTTTGATACTTCATATTGTTGCATCTTAAGTAAATGTTGTAACTGGGATAGGAGTCTTTAGAGATCTATTATTGCTAAGTAATTTTTTTATCAAATTTTTTGAATATTGTTAGTACAATGGTCATTGTGTAAATGTTCATTGTATAGTACTAACGATGCACTTATTTACAACATGAAATTTATCTCTTCTAGGAGATGTTCTTGGTTATTGTATTTCTCCCGAGAAAGTTACTATGGAGGTCACAACACTAGAAAAGTGTTTCTATTGTCTTTTTTTCTTGTTTTGTTCTGGGCAGGTTACCACGGAGGAATCATTGGTAGCAACACTAGAAAATTGTTTTTCTTGTTTCCCATTTTTTATTCTTGTTTCAGTTTCCTTATCATAAGAATATTGTTAGATTGTCTGCTATTTTTTTTTATTGTGCTTGTTCAAGGCGGGTCACAGGTGATAGCTCTAAGAGGGAGCTATAGTGACAGTTACAAGACACAATAGATTAGATGGTATCTAGTTTGAGACATAGAATTGTATACATGACAGTATACATCCATATACCGAAGGCGAAGAAGACAAAGTTAGAACCTTATGAAAACAATGATACTTTTGTGGGATACAGAGTGTTCCACATGGAGATTGAAAATAAGGAGTAGATGGATCCACTAGTGGTGAATAAGGTATCCCCACCAAGTACCAACTCAAAATTAGCTCGAGTTCAGAAGGAGCCAACCCTCAGGATCGAGTAGGGAGGATCAACCCCCCCAGGAGAGTTCATAGGAGATCAAACTTCAAAGGAAGTCAGCAGATGCAAAGGGAGATTGTATAGACTCAAAGGGATTCAAGCTTCATAGGGAGCATGTAGACTCAGAATGAGAATGATCGTAGAGATAATCAGTTGGCTAAGAGGGAGAGCCAATCATTCATATGGAGTTCCCCCTCAGATCAAGTTAGGAGAGATACCTCTCTTAGGACTGACAGACATGTATCATGAGTTGAGGAGGCCAAATAGAAGATTTAGAGGAAATAGGCTTCTAGGAGATGTGATCTTGGCATAGTGACAGAGGAGGCAGCCAACCAATAGGAATGGTTATAGATTTTGTCTCACTCACAACATGACTTATTCTAGTGACAGAGGGAGTTGGACTCAGATTTTGAGATGGAGGATCTTGGCCAAATGTACTCTTGGGATTAGAGGTGTAATAATATCAAATGAGATCTTCCTCATTCAGGGGATACTGATGAGATTCGATATGATGGACTACACGTCTATGACTACACCTATGATGACAAATCTGAATAAGTTGAGTGAATCTACTTCATATTCATATTTGGTGGATCCCACGATGTATAGACAATTGATTGGATCCTTGATGTACTTGGTTAATTCCAGGAAAAATATTTTCTTTGGACTGAGCACACTAACCCATTATTTGGTTGAATCCAAGAGAGTTCCAGTGAGTGGAAGCGAAGCATGGTACAATTGGATATGGTTTGTCTCAGGTGATGACGTGAGGCTGCAAAGATATACAGATTCTGATTGAGCGGGGAGTACAGTAGACAGATTGAACACCTCAAGGTGTTGCTTCATCTTGGAATCAGTTACGATTTCTAGGATAAGATGGAAGCAAGATTCTATAGCACTCAGTACAATAGAGACAAAGTTTTTCATAGCCACTGTTGTGATTCATGAAGTGGTGCAACTTCAGAATCTTCTCACGGGAATTCATCTGAGACATGATACAGAAGGGAGCAATGAAGCTCCAATTCATATCCACAAATGAGAAAATTGAAGATATCCTATGAAAGTGGCCATGATGACTTGGTTGAGGAGGATGATACTCAGGATTAGCCATGCTGATTTGGATAGTGATTAGTGTTAATGTTTCAACATCGGGCAGACATTCTCCCAAATTGGTCATACACGGGGATATATTAGTGTTGATATTACAAAGGGAGAATGATTCATTCACTCACGGGGATCTGCTAGTGGTGAATTGCCCAAGTATGTTGATGTTCTCCAGGAAATAGCATCGGGCAGACATTCTCCCATATTGGCCATGCATGGGGCTATGCTAGTGCTGATATGACCAAGGGAAAATGATTCATTCACTTACAAGGTTCTACTAGTAGTGAAGGGCCCATAGCATCGAGAAGACATTATCCTAGATTGGTCATGCATGGGGCTATGCTAGTGTTGATATGACCAAGGGTAATGATTCATTCACTCACATGGCTTTGCTAGTGGTGAATGGCCTAGGTATAGTCCTTCTATTGAAAAGGAGTGGATGGACTCGACATGCTATCACATGCATATTCTAGGATGGAATGCATGTGCGCAGCTGGCACATCAACATGGCTCATGAAGACAACCTTTATATGATAGAAGAAATCCAAGTATGGAGAATGTCTCCCTCGTTGAGGGGGAGTGTTGGATATTTTCAACTTCGGGTAGTCATTATCCACAAGAAAGTACAAGAAGACCCATATACACCATTATAGAATCCACAAGAAGAATTTGAATACCTAGGAATAAGTTGAAGACCTAGGAATAGAAGTCAACCCCACAGGAAAATAATAAAGTGATCAAAGACCCATAAATAATAATTCGACCCCAAACTAGTGCCCAAATTAGTATAAATACAAGGAAGTTGTAGTTGCAGTTGTGCTATTTCGCTATATCTTGATTCTAGTTATCTTGGAGAGTGCGCCACACTTGGAAAAGCTCTTGATTGGTTATTCTTGGTCATCTTATTGAGGCACTAGGTATTGGTGATGTTATCCATGAGGAGGATCTTCTATGTATGGTATTTTGGCTATTGATGATGATGTACTGGTAATATCTTCGACTGAATTCTTCTAGAGAAAAGTTGTTGGCTTTTCTCCCAAGGTTGGGTTTCCCATGATTAATTCGTGTGTTCTTGTGTTGTGTTCTTGTGTCTACTATGCATGATTAATATTTCTAGATATTTGTATTTCCGTTGCATTGTTATAGTTGATATTTTCAGTGTATATTTATTCTATGATAATTGATGTATGAAAGTGAATCTTGTTATTAATCATAAGGAAATAACTATCAGATCTGAGAATGATATAAAACACCAACAACATAGGCCTAAGGGAATTCTAAAGTTGGTGCATAAAAGATTCCCTTGATTTTTCTTATTAAATTCTCTTGGATTTTGTTATTCTTGTGCATTGGGAAAGGAATCAAAATTAACTTCTCATTAAGTACACATATGTCTAAGGGAATTTAAAAGAATCAAGAGTAAGTTTTCATTGAACTTGGGTATAAGGGAATTCTAGAGTTATCCCACTTTGATATTTGTAGGCCAATGCAAATTGTATCCATTGGTGGGCTAAGTTATTTGGCTACTTTCATTGATGACTTTTCAAAGATGTCATGTCTCTATTTCTTAGAAAAAAAAATAATTATCATTGATGTCTTTAAGCAGTTTGTGGCTATGGTAGAAGGGAAATTGGTTATAAGGTTTTAGTAGTGATAATGGTAAAGAGTGTTGCTTAAGAGAATTTGATGCATTTTTCCTTGAGCGTGGCATTGCAAGACAAAAGACCACTATCTACTCACCACAACAAAATGGAGCCGCAAAACCATTGAATAGGATATTATTGGAAAAGGAAATAAGTATGAGGGTAGACATTGGATTGAGAAAGGGGTTTTGGATTGATGTTGTAGCCAAGACACGTCATTTGACTAATAGATCACCTAGTTATGTTTTGGGTGATAAGACTCCCTAGGGATCATGGAGTATGAGGAAACTATATGTGGCACATATCAATGTGTTTGGGTGTGAGGCCTATATGTATGTACAAAAAGAAAATAGAAGGAAGCTTGATAGCAGATCAATGAATTTTTTATTTATTGGGTATGATGATGGAATCAAAGGATATAAGGTATGGATTCCTAATGAGCACGTGATTTTTTATAACATAGATGTGATATGTAGAGAGAACAAATTTGGAGGAGATACATAACCCAAGAATCGCCTAAGAAGTTCACTGCACATGAAAAAGGAAAAAGTTATGAACCATGAGCATGGAATCAAGTTGAGGAGTGTAGTGACCTAATAATTTAAACAACCATTTATTTCTACAACATAGTAGTAAAATTCAAAAAAAATCTTTATATTGAGAAACATAGTAAAATTTATCAAATTCCTTTAATTGAGCACATTCGCATATAGATTTAACAACGAATATTAAATTTTTCTAACATAATAAAAACAATTACAAAATTTTAAATACCTGAGTCTGATGCTAATAACCCTCTGTTTGTCCACTTGCTGCTACCCTGTGTAAACACTGCCCAAAACCTAGTTCCTCCCTACCAACTAGGTAACTTCCTAGCTCCAGGATATCATATGGATATCCTGGCCCCCCGTGCCCAAAACCTCCAGCAACCCTGGTGCCAGTACTAATGCAATCCCACTCCAAAACTCCACTCCTCTCTGCAAATCCAAGAGCCCCTCAAAATCCCTCCCCCATCTCCCATAGAATGGTCCTCTCGTAAACCTCCTTCCCCTCCATATCTCTCCTTCACCGACTCCCCCCTCATTTACTCCCTACCTAACCCATTTATTACCTTATTATCCTTTCGTCGTTAATGCCCCTTATCCCCTTTATTATTATTTTATCCTATATTTAATGTCTTACCCCTTTGAATTAATATCTATCCCTTTCCGTGTACGTAACTCTTAATTTAATAAAATAATTTATTAACCCCCCTTTAATCCTTTACTTAATTAATTAATCCTTGACAATCATGAATAATTAATTACTAATAAATAATTAGTTAATGTTATTTTAAGAAATAATTATTGTTTAGCTAATCTTTTAGGACAGTTAGATTATTAAATTAATTATAATTAATAATCATATACATCTATTTAAGCAAGGTCGTTACATACACCCACCCTTCAGGAAACTTCATCCCGAAGTTAAGGTATCTTATGGTACAAAGGACAAGAAACATGGTTCACACATTCATAACAAGTAACTGACATTATTAGTAAGTCAAGAAAACTCATACATACTAGTGTATATGTACAAGAAATGCATGTGTAGCTAGTACATACAAGTCTCGTGCATGTACTAATAATCAACACTCTCATCCTTTAGTAATTTATGTATGCATCCCATCCAGTCAGCAAGACTAGTCTTTTTATAAAAGACAACAACCAATCAATTGTTTCAGAAATCCTTTAATTACTATTATCAGGTTCGACAATGTTATTTTAAACAACTGTGGTTTAGTTACGAAATTATGAATATTCATATATATACATTTCTCTCTTTTTTTCTTTTTTTTTTTTTGAAGGTAAAACATTAAATTCCACCATAAGACAGATCTCCATACTTTCTCAACTATTAATACTCATCCTTCCTCCCTAACCTACTTCCAAATAGAACCCGTAAGCGGAAGTGTTGCTATCTCGACCAAGCTTCCCTAGCAGGCATCTGACAGTCATCATCACACGTCTTGGGGAGCGTGAACTAGCACCGTCCTCCCATGAATTCAGGTTTTGGAGGATACATGGTGGGAAATCCCTCCACCCATCCTAATAGGACTAGGGTCCACAACCTACAATGGAATACACAGTGGCACCATTTTGTTGGAGGTTTTGTCATCGTTTATTCGGTTTTGGGTAGTGTCATCACCTGAAATCATGCATTGGTCCACATATCATAGCAATGCATCCAAACCAATATAAATTTCACATACAATATTCATACCATAATGTTTCTCGGTTAGTGGT
>ML778191.1:1994170-2042271 GCA_009831015.1 Picea engelmannii | reverse complement strand
TTAGTTAAGATCTACTTGGTCTAATATGTCGTTAGGTAAAAGTGTGTTTCTTTAGTATGCATTAGTATGCATTTGTAGTTAGGCAATCTGACGGTCACGATATGTTCCTGACATAGAGTGATCCGACGGTTCATACTCTCCTCAATCTTAATGGCCATTGATCCATGGCTTAACACCTGATTGGTCCACGATCTCTATTTAAAGAGCATGGAGGGTCATTTGCCGATGATCGATTGTGAGAAACTCTCCTGTAAAATCTCTCTGTAATCTTTTTCTTTGCATTAATAAACTGTTCCAAGTGGCCGTGTTGGTTGGGGCCGTGGATGTTTCTCCGTAGGGTTTTTACCATGTGAAAACATCGGTGTGTTGATCTTTGATATGGTTATGTGAGTGGTTACTGAAGGTGTTTGTCCTCTGTTGGAATACCTGTGTTTTCGAACACTAATGTGTATTCATCATCATCTTCATTGGTAGATTCATCATCATCTTCATTGGTAGATTCATCATCTCTTTAAGCTCTGACTTCTTTCTTTTTTTATGTGTATTCGTATTTCACTACAATGCCTGAAAGTACAATCTCTTGAACATATTCCTTATTTACCTGTCCTTATTTTATTTCAGTTATTTTTCAAACCTTTCTGTATCTGACATCTTTATTTTTATCTGCACAATTTTCTTCATCTCGTTTTATTGTCAATCTTGTGATCTTTGGGATATGGTCTTGGTTCACCAATTCTTCATGTTTTCTTATCCATATTTTCTTATATCTGATATCAATGTTCTCTTTCATGGAAGTATCGATCATGCTTTTATAATCACTAGCTATGTGTCCATAGTTATGAAATTTGTAACATTCAATGTTACGTGGGGCCACATATGCACTTCTTGCTTGAACATTTATTTTATAATCCCTGCAATCTGCAATCTTATTTCCAAAATTAGTACAATAAAAACAATGACCATAAAACAAACTTGCTTACCTAGGAGTGAATGATCTTCTTTGTGGTGTAGTACTTCTGAATTTTTTTCTTGGCTGATCATGATCATGATTGAATCTTTTTTGTGGCTTGAACATGAATGGTCTTCTTGAAGATATATCTTCAATAGTTTCCTTAGATTCTGGTTGACCATGATTCCTTCCTTTCAAAACTTCTGCATAACTCTTTCTATTTTATTCATTCTTTTTTTCTAGCAACCTTGAGTGCTTCTCTTCATTCTCTATACCTGATGTGGATGTTTCTATCTCTTCAACGTTCTTATTGAGCTTGACGATTTTACTTCTCAATGTGACAACATCTTCTTCAAGCTTCTCAACCTCTTCTTATGTCTTCATTATCTGAGACTTCATGATTTCTTCTGTTCTTTTCACTTCTTCAAGATGAATTTTTAATGTGATTATTTCTTCTTCAAGTCCTTTATCTTCTTGACCAAACTCTATCTCAAGATGGTTTAAATCATTAGTTCTTTCCTTAATATGACTTGTCAATATCTTCTCTCTCATTTATGCTTCTTATTTTTGTGCTTCTATGTTGGCTTCCAAATACTGCTTTTGATATTCAATATTTTCTTCGATCTTTCTGGCTTATTCTAATTGTTTTCTTAAGTTCTCGGTGACATGTTGGGCTTCTTCAAAAATGTGAACACTTTCCCTTTGTTTCATCAATTCTTTCTTTAGTGACTTGTTTTCTTCTCTTAGTTCATCTAAAGCGCTAATCAATTCTTCGGTGATTATGTACTCTTCGTATTCTGAATTTGTTTGACATGGTGAACATAATTCTTCTTGATATGTACTCGCATATTCTTTGGCATTTTCTGAATCTGTGATGGGTGAAGAATATATGTCATATAACTTATCCCAAAGTTATTTGGATGATGAACATTTACCAACCTTTTCTCTTACTAGATTAGGTAATCCTTCCCAGATGAAATCCATTCTTATTTTGTTATTCTTATTCAATTCCTTCTTGGCTACAGTCTTTTCCCTTTTTGAACTATCATATCCTGTAACAATTGATAGCCAAATATAATGTCCTAGTGCCTTTAAAAATACTTTTGTCCATCTTCTCCACATATCATACTTAAAACCATTATTAACAATAAACATTGGTATTAAATTATCAGAATAATCCATGATCTCCTTCCAGTGGTCAAACTGTTTCCTGAAGGAACCAACTGAGATACTAATTGTTGGATTACTGAGAGGGGAGGTGAATCAGTAATAGAGCAATTTAATTTTTTTCACCATAAAATTCAAGTGTTATATCAATGTAGCATTATCATCCAATAGTTCTAGAGTAAATAAATAATGAACAAATGAGCAATCACACACATACATAGTACACCAGTGTTTTATGTGGAAACCTAAAGTGGGAGAAACCAAAGAATGTTTTTTTCTTATATGTATTTAAGAATTACATTCATTGGAAGCACCAAATTCCTTTGTTTTCCAGCTGCACCTGGAAGGAGGCTCCAACCCCCTATTTTCTTAGGCTACAACCCGAGGGAATTTCCAACTCCCCAATTCTCTTACTACAACAAGAAAGAGGATACAACCCCCTATGTTCTCCGGACACAACCGGAAGGTCGCTACAACCACTTGTCCTTGCCCCGTCCAACCACCCTGACGTATTACTGAGAGGGGAGGTGAATCAGTAATAGAGCAATTTAATCTTTTTCACCATAAAATGCAAGTGTTATATCAATGTAGCATTATCATCCAATAGTTCTAGAGTAAATAAATAATGAACAAATGAGCAATCACACACATACACAGTACACCAGTGTTTTATGTGGAAACCTAAAGTGGGAGAAAACCACATAATGTTTTTTTCTTATATGTATTTAAGAATTACATTCATTGGAAGCACCAACTTCCTTTGTTTTCCAGCTGCAACTGGAAGGAGGCTCCAACCCCCTATTTTCTCAGGCTACACCCCGAGGGAATATCCAACTCCCCAATTCTCTGACTACAACAAGAAGGAGGCTACAACCCCCTATGTTCTCCGGACACAATCGGAAGGTGGATACAACCACTTTTCCTTGCCCTGTCCAACCACCCTGACGTATAAGTAGAATGATGGAACCACTGTCACACTATCACTGTGAGATATATTGTTGTAAACATGTACCAAACAACATGTACCAATAACCTGAACCATGCATCAACCATGCATCAACATGTACCAATAACCCGAACCATGCATCAACCATGTATCAACATGTACCCCAACCTATAATCAACTTGTACCATAAAAAAATGCATAAACCATGCACCAACCTGTACCAAACAACCTGTAATCAACCTGTACCATAAAAAGTGCATCAACCATGTACCAACCTATACCTCAACCTGTAATCAACATGTACCATAAACAAGTGCATCAACCATGCACCAACGTGTACCTCAATCTATACCATCAACAAGTGCATCAACCATGCACCAACCTATACCTCAACCCGTGCCATCAAGGAAAAATATGTACCAATCATGCATCAACTACACATCAACTATGAATCATCAATATGTACCAACATCATCAACTATACACCTCATGTATGTGCCAACTCATCAACTACTTATCTCAACCATGTACCCAACATGTACCTCGACCAAAATACCTCATCAATTTCATCATCCAAATCATATTTGTAACTCTGTAATAGACCTCGTGTTTATGATCACATACCTGCAAACCTTCCTTAACTTTAACAACAAGAGACTAGAATTTTCATCAAACTTTACTTTAGTCTCACATGACTAGTTTTGGATTAGTCAACAACCTTAACTTGAAATAATTGTAACTATGTACATGTAATGAATAAAGATCTGAAAATAGTATGCAATGGTGTTTAGTGTGTTTTATTCAATTCCTCTAGGTGTCACTACTTGGAACCTCTCAGAAAAGGAGTTATAGAAAAAATGGCATACCTTGTTGAATTATGGCTTATTTTAGAGAGCGAACTTGTAGAACATGCCCAAATATTTGTTGTATGAATATAAAAATGGTACATAGAATACTACAAACTGTACTGTAACCAAAACATTTGGTATCACTAAATTTGGATCTGTTATGAAGAATTTATGACGTTTTTACCCAAAACACTTGTTTTAGACTAGTTTTAGGACTAGCCACAAACCTTATTTTCCACGGCATGTAAATACAAAAATACAATGAACCACAAGATAAAATTTGTACCATGTCTACTTGGATATTTTTCTTCAATGGAATACCAATTTCACAGTCTGAATCACTCTAGAAAAAAAATTATTGTGAAAATGGTGAGATGACCTGTAAATAACATACCTTAGAAAGCATCATCAAAAGAATTTATCCTCCCTTGAATTTCGGCCTTCTTTACTTCACCTTCCCTATGAAATTAATCTTATATATCATTTGGTTACCTCAATCACCTGTAGATATTCAATATGCTCAAGTGTATTTAAAATGAGAGAGTTTTGCCTCTTATTTATACTTTCATGTAGCTTCCTCAAGAGGTTACCTTTTAACCATCTTAACCCACTTTTCTTATTTTAGGGTTAACCCACTTCTAATTTCTCCATTAACTTTATTATTTAAATAATTTATTTTGTATTCACTTTGAATTATAGTACACTCATCACTTCACTTTATTATTTACCTTCTAAAATCTCTTAAACAACTTTGACTACTTTGACTTTTTTAGGCTTCTAGATGACTCGTGAGGGTTCTCCAACTTCACATGGCCATAACTCTCTAACCATGAGGAGTTATGTGACGTTTTGCATACCAATGGAAATGGAATGACATGTACTATCCATATAGAATAGTCTTTTCTACAAATATATCAAAACCCATACCATTATACATCAAAAAAACTTGGGTCCATTACACAAACATGGGTTCTCCAACTTCTCATGGCCATAACTCTCTAACCGTGAGGATTTATGCAATGTTCCACATACCACCAAAAACAGAACGACATGTACTATCCATATAGAATAGTATTACCTTAAAATATATTAAAACTCATACCATTATACATGAAACAAACTTGGTTCCATTACCCAAACCTTTGTGCTACCGGAATTCACCACTGGACTTTCTCCAAGGGTTGACATCAATCTACAATATCACTCTCCAATGGTTGACATCAATGACATCCAACAATCCATAACCAACTTTCCATCAACCTAATCCAATTTTCTGAAACCTAGAGACTTGATGGTTTCACCATTATTTCATTGGCACACCTCACATTCAGTGACAAAAAGAAGGATGTCCTTCTTCATGCCTTCCCAAAAGAAAGAATGACGGGAAGAGAATAGGTATTTTGGAATAAAAAGTGGCCAACAATAGCATATGAGGGAGGATTAGGTATAATGAGGGATGAATATGGTGATAAAACCAGGAAATCATTATACCTAAGAATATTGCCTTGCCAAGTGTAGCTGAGGGGAGGATTAGGGTCCTCCTAAAGTGGATGAATTATCTTGGACATAGTAGGTTGTGTTAGCCACTCTTGTCATACTTCCTCAATCCACTACGGAATAGGTAAGGATAAGGAAAAGAGGGAGCCATCCTCCTCATGTTGTTGTGACAAGGCATCCGCCACTATATTGTATTTTCTCTTTTTATATATGATTTCATAATCATAACCCAACATTTTGGTCAACCACTTGTTATATTATGGGGAGGATAACTGCTTCTCTAAAAAATACTTCAGACTATGGTTATCTGTTTTGATCTGAAAATGGCGTCCCAAAATATATGGTCGCCACATGTGCATGACTTGGAGAATGACCATCATTTATTTTTCATACATAGATCTTCCCAAATTACGACCACTCAACACCTGGCTAGTAAAGGCTAGAGGTCGACCATCTTGTGTGAGCACTGCGCCAATACCAATGTCAGAAGCATCTGATTCTACCACAAATGTTTTGTTTAAGTCAAGAGTTGCTAAGATTGGAGTGGTGCACATGGCCCACTTTAAGTCTATGAAGGCTTGCTCAGTGGCAGGTGTCCAATGAAATGCATTCTTCTTAAGAAGGTCAGTCAAGGGCTTAGAAATATTTCCATAATGTTGTTTCCTGTAATATCATGTGAGACTGAGGAAACCCCAGAGGTGCTTTAAGGTCGTGGGTCACTACCAATATTGCATAGCTTGTATCTTTTTGGGATCCACTCTTACCCTGTCTCGACCCAAAATGTGTCCCAAGTATTCCACTTCGCTAGCCCCAAAGGAACATTTGGTGTTTTTGACAAACAATTGGTTTTCCTATAGCAAGAAAAGGACTTTGTCCACATGGAGAAGGTGGGAATCCCAAGTGCGGTTGTAAATGAGGATGTCATCAAAGAAAACCAGGACAAACTTCTGAAGGTAAGGTTTCAATATTTTATTCATGAGACTTTGGAAGGTGGATGGGGCATTGCAAAGGTCAAAATGCATGACCAATAATTCATAATGTCCTTCATGAGTTCTGAAAGCAACCTTTGGTATATTTTCTACCTTCATCCAGATCTGGTGATAGCCTGAGTGAAGGTATGATTTTGTGAAGAAACATACACCCTGGTGTTAATCCAACAGATCATCAATGAAAATAATGGGAAACTTATCATTGATAGAGAGTTTAGTCATGTTATAAAAATCTGGACACATGCGACAAGCACCTTCTTTATTTAAGACCATCACCAATGGGGACAAATAAGGGTTGGTACTTGGGTGAATTACCCTCACCTCCAGTAATTCCTTTACTATCTTTTCTATTTCATTTTTTTGAGAAAATGGATACCTGTATGGGAACACATTGGGGGTTTGACTACCTAGAAGAAGAGGGATGCTATGATCATTCTCACCCTTGCAAGGAGGTAAGTCTGTTGGAACTTCAAATACCCTGGGGTACTTGTCCAAGATTAGTTGCAGGCTAGGAAGGACTTCAGGAGAGTCATGATCGGTGACCTAGATGGCATTAAATTGAGAAATCACACCATGGTGTCCTTTCTTTGAAAATTTTCCACCCTGTGAGAGCTGATGATTTCGTGTGGGCCAGCTTGGAGGCCTCGAAGGGTATAGGAGTGAGTCTCTTGGGTGAAATTCATATATAAATATTGGTATTCCATTATAATCGATCCCAAGGTGCGAATTCATTCCACACCCAAGAAAATATCATAGCCACCCATGGAAATAGATAACATGTGAGTTTTCAAATGATAATCACCCATTTAGATTTTGGCATTCTCACAATGGCCCCCACACTTCATCATACCACCATTAGCTATGAGGATTTGAAAATTAGAAACTAGGCGGAAAAATCAATGGAGCTCCTCAGTGAGACTGTGGTGAATAAAATTATGGGTTATACCACTATCAATCAACACCACAACTGGCCTATGTTTGATGTGTCCCTTCATCTTCAATTTCTGGGGGCCTGAAATGCCCGAAAAGGAATGAAGAGATATGTCAATTTATGTTGGTTCCACAGGGGTTGCAACTGAATCTTAGAGGTTGAAACTTGGTTGGGTGTCCTCTTGGTTAGGAGCCTCATCTCATGGGATGTCTTTAGAGGAAGTAAAAGTTGATACATCAATCTGGAATAAAAAAATTTCATGACATTTATGGCCCGGCAAATACTTTTCATCACAGTAATAACAAATTCCTTGCTTACGACATTCTGCCATTTTTGGTGGAGATACCTTTTGGAATTTCAATGTTTGTGTTGCAGTTGAGGTAGCCCCTCGGCGAGGATGATTGGGCACTACATTGCACAGGGGTTGGGCCTAAATAATGGTCTCCACTTCCCTGGATAATTGGGACACTTGCAACCAAGTGACCGGATGATGCATGAAAACTTGAACCTTAATGGCATCCTTTAAGCCATTGATAAAACATTCAAGATAGAACTCATCCAATAAGCCCTCATTGCGGATGGCCAACTGTTCAAATGCTATGATGAAGTCAGCCATAGAATCTATTGGTTGAGCTTGGTGAGTTGACCCAAAAAATGGGATTCCCTATCAAAACAGGCACAAACCTATTTGGTTAACATGGTCCAAGTTGGTAAGCTTGGATAGCATTTCTTATGCCATTTTCACCATTTCCATATTTCTTGATCTATGTACAGAACCCCCACATAGGGTTTGGTCTCATCATCCCTAATATCATGGAGTGAGAAGTAGTGTTCCATTTGTGAAACCCATCCTATCGGGTTAGATCCATAAAATTTATGCATCTCAAATTTAGGCACCTTATACTAGGAATGTGGAGGACCCCAATGGGAGTGGGAAGAATGAGGATGCTTAGAATCGAAGTGAATATCCTTAGAGTGGGACTCAGGGTGCTTCCCTTTGATGAGTTGTGTCAATGTGTTGAACTTATCCTCAAGGGAATCCTGGAATTCTTGGTGGAGGGTGGTCGCGGTCGTGTTCAGTGAGGTGACCCGACTTTCCAAGTCTTCCATGGTCTGAGCACGAGTCTAAGTAGGGAACATGGGGAAAAATTGGGGAGAGCATACAACCTAGGATAAGGAGGTTGGTGGGCTAGGGGGTGGGAAAGGGGTCAGGCCACAAAAAAATAAGGTTAAAAATGATAGGTACCATGCTAATCAAGATGAAGAGAGGAATCAAATGGGATAGGTCTCAAATAGTGGGGGGCGGGAAAGCGGTCAAGCCATAGAAAACTAGGGTTAAAATTTCTAGGTACCACTACAATCAGGATGAAGAGAGGAATCTAATGGGATAGGTCTCAAATAAGGGTGTCAGTGGCCCTAGACTTTGTACTTTTTTATTTTTATTTTATTAGTTTTACTTATGTGGAGTTATACTCCGATCTGAAGAATAATGTAGTGTTGAAAGGCCCAAATTATTAACAGGAAAAAATGTGTAGTAATTTTGCAAACAGAATGCAAGAGGTAAAGTTGCACAACAATAGATCTTATATGTTTTGTTTATGTTTCCTTCCCAAGGGTTAGGTTATTAAGGGTTTCTATAGACAAGTGTTTGCATTGTGTTATAGCTCTCTGATATACGTGCGGGGTCCAACAGTAGTACTCGACCCAATATCTCAAGGCACCAACTAAGGAGGCTAGACCGTGCCCTTAGTTGTACTACCCGACTACCCAGGTGCGAGAGAGTATCTTCTCGAGTGTTGTTCTAAGTGGCACTATAACAGTCAGATGGTTGATTGGTTTATCTACAGAGGGCTTCAGAATATCTAGGTTGATCCATATACACGTGTTGTTTGATGTGCTACCACTCAAAGGGGTACCAATAGGGGTTACAAAGGTGGCCAATAATGTGCACTTAAATACCACTTGTAGTTCTTGTGTGTATGTTTCTTCGACCGTGGATTTATGCACTGAACGATAGATCTATGTAGCTTTAAAACACTAGAATATGACTCTACCCTGAAAAAAATAACCCACAAATTTTTGCCAAGGAAAGTGCTATGATCCCACTTGTAAGGTACCAGATCTATTATAATAGCCAAAATAGAAATATTGCAAAGTATAATAGTGTTACAACACAATAGATGAAACCACAGCACCAAAATAATACCTTTATTGATAGGAAACAATGTTCACTTGCCTCTTCTAGGGGAAAACCTTCAATAGAGAAGCGCTCTATTACAATAATTCTCAATACAAGCTATCCAATACCTCCTACTCTTATTTATACTAATTCTATCTTCTAAGGAAACTTCTAGAGGAAGATCTTTCCAGAAGCGGAAGCTTCTATTAGGTCTTATTACATTGACTTATCCCCCTTATTTAATAGGACTTATTAACTAATGTCTTCCTTTATTACATAGAAAATATATCATACTAAATAATAACCCATGAAGAGGGGTTAGGATCGAATCCTAACATATATCCGCGCAGGTGATGGTTGAAGGCATTAAATATCAAACTCGATGGTACAAGTATTTAAGAGAGAACATGACGATGAAGTAGTGGAGTCGCGTAATCATAAATGAAGAATGGAAATAATATTTTGACAGGATGGAAAATCTAATGCATAAACTGTTGAGGATACGAAGTTAATAAAAGGTTAAGGAAAGCTTTGAATACAAAGGTAAGTATATTGGACAACAAGTTTGGACATGAAGAACAGAAACGGCTTGAGACGGCTGATAAAAGCAGTTGAAGGGTCGATGACCAAAAGTTATTTTTATTCGGATTTTTCATAGAAGCAACAAGAGAAGAGAGATGAGTGAACACAGATAGATCCAAGTAAGCAAAGTTAGAGAGAGTAGTTGTAGAAAGGCATGGTGCCACCCAAAGAAGCAATGGCATCAACATCAAGGACTAAGAAATAACACGCAAAGCCATTGGTAGCACCAGTAAAGGAAACAACCCTAGGAGCATCTGTATCAAAACCGTGTTTGGCCAATTTTTAGAAGGATTACATACCACCAATAAAGTCATCAGTGAAGTTGGTCAAGTTACAGAAAGAAGAGAAGTATGAGATCATGGAACCAGAAATTCCACCCATAGTAATAGTTGAAGGGGATATACTAGGAGCAGTATCGAGCTTGAAGTTTGCAAATCATGATCTATCAGACAAAAATAATTTCCTGGATTTAGCACCATGGAAATACATGAAGACATTAATCTGTTCAAAGACATCATTTATCAAGGTTGAGCCACAGCCTTAGGCAGCAGGGTTGGCGAAAGCATGGATTTTGAACTTGTCATATATCTCGCACTTTGGTAGGAGTGTCGAGATCAATGCATGTGTTAAGATGATATTAAGTTGTGTTCATTACGCATGTTTTTTTATATTGATAGCGTTAGTGGCTTGGAGGGAGTCGGAGGACTCACAATGTTTGTCAGCAATGAACAAACCATGTTTGGCAATGAAATATGATAACTTGTGTCATATCGCGCACAAGGAGAGACAGTAGGATAGCAACAGTGTGTTCTACATCTATAATGAGGTTATTCGGGAGAGAATCCATAAGACTCTGCGCATATTATCACAGGTGGTAGAAGCATACAAGGCAGTTGCACGATTTAAATAAGGGTTCCATCACATGTATATCCAAGCGAAGAACGACACAACTCAAGAATGGTTTCCCACAAAATATAGGGTAACTAAAGAAGAAATGGGACACATAATAAAAGATTGGGATGATGAGTGAAATATCTCACCGACAGAAACAAATAAACCAGAGACAAAACAACTGGAAATAGAAGAGATAGGATGTCACATACCCACTACCTTAATCAATTTTTTCATTGATTTTCTGTTGAATCAGAGCCCCTGAACTACCTATGGAGGCCTAGCGCAAGCTGGATCTTTCTCTCTCTCTCTCTCCCCATGTGATCGTGCGTCATAATCATAGTTCAAATAATCACGGTGCCTCTTTGTATTTTTCACCTCGGTGCTACAGGGGTGTCGAATCGTTCAACTTTGCAACTGTCGGACCCCGACAGGGATAGCGACCGGCCAATAGGGATGAATCCCTACAGGGTTAGCAAACGGCCAATAGGAACAAATCCCAATAGGGCTAGAGAATAGCCAATGAGAATAGGCCCCATCGCACGGTTAAGTGGAGTACAGGTGGCAGAGGGGAAATGTGACACGGTAGTCGACAGGATAGGAGGGGACCCCACTTCACACACCACACTATTCTGGACCCCCCCCCCCCCTTAAAGGAAGAATGGAAAGGGGGGTCCGGAATTCACCTTAGCACCGTTGATCAAAGTGAATTAATCTCAACTTTTCAAGAGCTGAACGTCTGATTCTAGACCCCCCCCCCCCACCACTAAAGGCAGAATAGCAAGGGGGCTTCGGAATAAAACCTCAGTCGTAGATCTGGGCGGGTGGACTCTAGCCATCCAAATCTGCTCATTACTTACCTTAATGTGCATTTACGACCCAGCTTAAATCTGACATCTCTTCCTCACATCTGACGGTCATTACAGACCTTGAGATCCTCTGAAAGAATCCTATCCTTTCATCGGGATTTATCATCATGAGAGTCTGAACTCTCGATCACAAGGATCCCAAATTCTCGATCCCCAGTTTCTCGATGTGGATAATCTTTCGACACGTAGCCTCTGTAAATCGGATGGTCCAGATCTGTTCTAGGATTTCCAGGATCTGAACCAGGCGTGAAGTCTGAATTAGATCAGTTGGCATATAAATAACAATTTAAGAGAGCATAATCCACACATAGTCTCTCCATATAAACATACAACTACCATTGTTGATCAAGACACAAAACAGACATTCTTATAATGAAGTCATTCACAATTTCACAGCTTATAATCATAAATGTCATCATACATATATTTCAAGATTCCAGAGGCAAAACACTTATCAGAAATAACACCAGGGTTATGCAACTGCTGAGATGGGTACTCATTTCCACCCAATTGTAGGCTCAGCGACTCCCAGTGAATTTACCACTAGCCACCCCCGAGATGAGACCACGATGCTATGAGACTACGTCTCTGTTTTCCAGTGACCAGAAGCGAAGGTTACTCTCCTTCCTCTCTGCTATCACTCCCTCTACATATTGCCAGAGTTCTCTTCTTCCCCTCGTGTCTGCCCCCAATCGCTTCTACCCCACGCCTTATCCTCTTGTGAGGTTGCATGTGGCGTGATTTCCCTCGCACTGGTTAGGCTTGATGGCTTTACGGATGGGCGGTTCACCTCCCCATCCCTCATTAATTCTTGAGGAGCCATCTACCTGCCAACCTGTGAGACATTTAGTTCGGGGCCAGCGAGCCGCTTTTGGTTCTCTGAGCCAGTGGAGTCCAAATACGGTATTAATTCTTAGTGGAAGTTAATGCCACCTTTCTAGGTGCCTTCCACTTCCATCATGCTCTCTTTTTCTACACATCCCCTCCCAGCAGTCCTGCAATAAAATTTCATAATGTTATTCACATTCAGTGACCTTTTCCACAAGGTCCATTTACATCACATATTCACATTTGTGAGTTTTCCACTGTTCCTGGCCAGTCCAGTTATTTTTACAAACTGGGGGAAACAGGGTGTTACATAAGAGACGGTGATGAAGAAGAAGAATATGAAGGAAATGGAACAAGAACAACACAGAAGATAGTATCGTGCATGGAAAATAAGGGGAAAGAACAAGATACGAGAAAATTGGTACCACAACGAAAGAAGAGGATAGAAGTTCAGGAAGTGGACACTAAGGCCCTATCAGAGGATGACTTAGAAAAAATTGCAAATCAGGTGAAGGAGGTGACTGAGGAAGATTTTGAGAGAGTGGCACAAAATCAAGAAGAAAGGAACTTAGAGGTGCAAGCGTATATTTCCGCATTGCATCAAATTTTGGATACCACTAGGATCGTACCAGTCAGAACAGGTGAAAAAGAGTAGATGACAGAGGTTCAATCGATGACATCTATGAAAAAGAGCGAGCACCAAGTAATGAAGATAGTGAAAGGAGCCTTGAATTTCCCTACAATAGAGTTACAGGAGAAAGAAAAGGCACTAATTCATGTCGACATGGTGTTATCCCAACTTCCTAAATAAATACTACATAATCTACAAATGAACATTGCATAAGAAATTCAAGTACACGTAGTGTCAACATCGATGGAGTTGACAAAGGAAGTTGAAGATAAGAATATATTATAGGCAGAATGTGACCAACTTAGGTTGGAGAGATATGAATCCACATAGAGGACATAGAGATTGAAACAAGCAATACAGGGGTATATAATCATATTCCAAAAGTGTTTGTAGAAGCAGAGACCTCCTTAGAAGAAAAACTTAAAAATATTGATCAAGCCATTCAAGGCTTCCACACAAACATCAATGATCTAGAAGTGCAAAAGATACTGAGTACACCATCGGCAGAAAGGGAACATAGAAAGAAGACAGTGACAACGATAGTAGAAAGAATCAAGAGTTTAGCAGAGGAGTGATCCAAATTGTATGACGAAAGCACAAAAGTGTGGATGCAACTGAAAGAATATGCAAAGCTACAAGAAATTGGGCAAAAGTTGCAGGCCATGCAGGATAGGGCACAAAAATTCAAGGTGTTGATAATATGGTAGCTTCGGGAGGTATTAACCTTCACTTGTGACCTTTGATGAGACTAGAATATTCTGGGAAGAAAGAGAAACCCTAAAGCCTTGGATAATAACCCTAGAAGACAAGTCAGCTTAATAGAATAATTAATATTGAGTTATTAGCCCCCGGGAAGAGAAGTCGGCCCAATCAGTTAAGATGGAGCAACATAAATAGAGGGTGCTAGAGATCCGTTATGACTCACTCACTCAGGACTGCATAAGGACAAGAAGTTTGCATGAGTGAAGGAGAACGAAAATTGTTGTAGTAGTGACTTTGTCTTGGTTTATTGGTTTGGACTTTCAGCTTGGTCTTTGGTTATCCTTGCTTGGTGTGATAGCCTTGGTTGGTTATTGGTATTCTACCAGAATTATTATGTATGTCAAGGTTAAGGTGCTCGGAGGTGGCCTTTGTGCCTATGGTTGGGTGACAATATTGCTATATTGTCTATGGTGAAACAAGCACACCCAATTTTCTAACAAGTTATGGGATCACACCTCCTTCAGTCAGTCTAACCAATGGAAGGAAGCTAAGCCATAATATTATCAATCTCGTTGAAGAACTACCACTAGGGTTTCTAGTAGGTGCAGTTACTGAAGCATTGTCGCAAGGGTTACTAGTAGGTGCAGCTGCAAACCCTAAAACCTCTTGCCCAACACCTTATCATGCAACACTTTACTCAAGGAGTGGATATTCTAGTGTTCCTTAGTCCAATGTACCTATTGGCACTCTCAAAAGGAAAAAATGTCAAGGTTGAGATTTTGGGTCCAAGTTAATGTTTGACTAGTCAAATTCAAATTTTGACTAGCTATCAGTTAACATAAATCATGAATGAAAAGATAGATCATCTACACTATTCAGCTCTTACAGGAACTCTTGAAGATGACATATGGATAATTGACAATGGATATTCCAGGCATATGACAGGAGACCAAGTCATACTCTCCAATCTGAATGAAAAGAAGACATCCTACAAGGTAGAAATTGGAGACAAGAACACCTATTCAGTCAAAGGAATTGGTCAAGCCTCCATCACATTGAAATTGGGTAACAATGTTCATTTGAGTAATGTCTTATATGTACATGGTTTAGAAAATAATATTGTATCTATATCTTTCCTAGAAGACAAAGGAAATAGAATAGCCTTTGTAGATGGTGAAGTACTATCTTGGTCTAGAGACTCTAACATAGAGAATGCTAGAGTTATTGGAACTTGTGAAGGCATATTATACATACTACTAGAAAGTAATGATGAAGCTCTTGTACATGATGAAGTCAATCCCAGTGAACTTTGGCATAGAAGGTATTTATTGATGATTAAAATTGCAACGGATTTTTTCCCGCAAAGTGTTGCTAAAGCCTATTATTATAAAAGCTAAATAATACTAGTAGGTGGGAAACCCTTGTAGATTGGAGATCAGGTCTGGTGCTTATTTGATGTTGTGCTACTATTCGACATTGCTTACATGGTTGATGAGGTATTTTTTTTATTTTCTATGGATTGAGCTTATGAAGTATTGGTTCTTTATGTTACCACGGCCTATGATATCCATTGATACCATTGTTATATGTTCATGGGACACCAGCACAATAGACATGTTAGTAACAATACATAAAAGGAACTTAAAAAAAAAAAATGCAATAACACATACAAGCAATTAGGAAGAAGTGAAAACAATGTGACAAATGCAAAGGGAAGGATTTGAACTATGTTATATGCTATACTACATCCATGAAAGATTAAAATGATTATGGTTAAATCCTATCTAGCAAGTAAACGATTATGTGATTTGATTGAGTTATAAGGTAAATATGCATATTGTAGGATAGCATGTGGGTGGCGCATTTGACAAAGTGAAAGTTGCTAATGCTTATGTGATTTGTTGAGTTATATGGAACGTGGTCGATTTATGTTATGGCACAAATTAAAGAATATGATATGGTCACGCTATTGGCTTTTAATGGGTGATGGTTTCGATACATTGTTTGACTAATGGTGTTAATGAAAATATTGTTGGCATGTACTGAGTTAATGAACTGTGGGTGGAGGCGGCATGCATTTACTGCACGTCACCCTTAATCCTTCCATGGCCACCACCCTAGTTGGTATATTGTCCAACCTTGTTGTTTTGGTTATGATCTAATTTCTTAGCACAGAGGAACCGCTCGGCAAACTCAAGTTTTAAGGTGTTTGATCGTAGGTATGTCTTTTTTTTCCATCCATGAGTCTTCTTTGGTTATTAAATGGATATTGGCTCAGGTGTATTGGTTAGTGATTTCCTTAAGTATTTCAACTGTGTAAAATTGTTTTTTTGAAATGGGTCGTTGATGGTTCTCTCTACAATAATGTTGAAGTCATAGTGTTATTGGTCATCTTGGGCGTTAGCAGCCATAAGGGTTCTCTGTTATCCTTGCTAGTTTAGTTGGAGGGTTTTTGTTTGGTCTTGGATGGTTGGTTGTCCTCATGCATTCATATTGCTATATCCAGTCTTTATCTTTTATGGGTTTTAATGGTTGGAAGAACTCTGTGTCAGTGTGTCTTGTTCACTTGAGCGTTAGTTTTTTTCCACCACTAAAGGTCACACAGTGGGTTATTTTGTTCTTTCTCCGCCCTGTCTTCACTTCAGCGTTGTGGTTGTTTGACTGAAGAGCCACAAGGTTTATACCCTGCATTTGTAAAGCATCATTACCAAGCCCAATTGGAGCCTCGCTCCTATGTTATATCCCTCCTATCAAGGGATTTTTTACCTGTCCACAAATCAGTGGTGGTTCTCTCTGTGTATGCACCGTCGATCTTAGGGGTTTTCATCATTGAAAGGAGTCACCTCTATATTTCCTTGTATTGGTCATAGAGAAAACCCTTAACTCTGCAAGTCTAAGGGTTGATAGAGAAGACCAGCGTGGCATGTTGGGTTTACTACTTGGTTATTGTTGGATGGTTGTGTATTGTCGACAAAATTGGGTACAGACTCGCCCAGTTGGTCATGTGACAATCGTGTTATTTTTGATATCTAGTCATTGCCTGTGTTATTTCAATGGATAACCCTGTGTTGTTAATTGGACAATTCAAAATACACAGTCGATTTCCTTGTGTTTGATAATCCAGTGTTGTTTTAATTGAGAAGGTCACAGCCTCGCTTCGTGTCGATGCATGGGTATGTTGCCACAACATACTGTGTCAGTTATTGATTATTACGATAGTCCAAGTATAGGCTCGGTGTTGAATTGGTTTATTGAAGATTGGGGTTGATACACAGTCACTATCTTTTGCATTGAAGATTATTGGGATGTTAACTCAGCATTGGTTGCAATTGTTAAATGAGGTACATGTGTAATGCATTTGTCTGTATGGTGGGCCAAATGATTATGGAAACCGGAATGACTATAGTAAATCCATCCATTGTATGCACTATGGTTATTTGATTGTGTCATTAGGGATGAGCCTGAGTTTTACACAACATGGTTGATTGCAGTTTGATTAATTTGAAGCAATCATGTAGTAAGTTGATATCTTGGCACAATGGGTTGATTTGATACTGTGACTATGTGTTTAGAAGTGTAAAATGAAAATGTTGCATCGTGGTGTTTTGGGTGGCTTCCCATTGTGTATGATATGGATAATTTTGGGTTCCACACTAAAATATAGTCACAGAGTTTTAAGCGAACTTTGTTGCAATTCGATTATTTGTTTTATGAAGTCAAGCATGTTGTTGCTACCTCACTATTGGCACAGGGGCAGACCCAAGGTTCAGCTCCAAGAGCGCACCAACAAGCCCTTACTACTGGCCCTTTCGGAAACACTTGTGAGGCAGATGCAATCTCACCCAAAGTAGCTATGGGGGGTTGCAGGACACATATGTCTACAACCAAGGGAATACAAAGTGGGTCCAATAAAAGAACAACACAGAATCTAGATGTCAGTTATCAACTTAGTCCTACCTTGCACATTTATCTTTCAGATATAACACAGTAATGGAATAACAGAATATCAAGAAAAAGGGAACACCACATCAATCACACACAACACCAAGACATACGTGGTTCACCCTCTCCCTAGGCTACATCCACAGAACTGTTCTTTATAATATATTAAGATGAAAGAATACAATTCTTATATGTGTTCTTAGCTAGCATATCTTCTCTCTTTCTCTATGTTTTCCCTCCCTGTGCACCAAGTTGTAGGGTCGATATTTGCACCCAGCTGAAGATCTTACAACACAGACTTCCCTCACTCCTCAATGCTTCTCTCTCTCACTACAATAATCACTCATAACAATAACAAACTTGGAACGATCAATAACAACAACAACAACGACAACAACAACCCATCCCAAGTCCTCTCGACCTTTATTTATACATTACAATAGCTCATTGATAGCCTTAGGCAAAAACCTAAGTGTCAAAACCCTAGATAACAAAACCCTAGGTGTATAAAACCCTAGGTCAACTTGACCTATGTTTTTAGGGCTTTGCCAGCCTGTCTTTCCTTCCTTGTCACGTGGTGCTCCAAAGCATCCAACAGTGGCATTTTTCACTTGCTGAGTTGTCCACGATCCATCTTCCTTATTGATCTATCATCCTCAATCTCCTCGTCCAAGGTGTTATAACCCTAAATTGCACCACATATGCTTACTTGGCATCAGGCCAACTCGTTTCCCTTCTTTTCCAAAACTTTGTTGAACAACTCTTTGAAAATCCTCTTGTGTAAAGGCCCACGTGCCCTAACCCATTAATGCACGTGTGTACACGCTGGCTGACTCACTACAGCCCATGTGTACCTACAAAAGCACGAAAAAAGGAAAGTTGTCGATGGAACAAAAAGCTATGGGTGAGTTAACTGAAACTCCCAGTCATGCATGGTCGAGGGTTTGTCCAAAACCATAGCTCCTTCTAGCCTATAAAAGAAGGGGTAGGGGTACCATTTGGAGAAGGAAAAAATATAGCGAAGAAACTCTGCCCATTTACGTATTCCATTGTCCCAACCCTTTAGCCTTTCCTCATGCCAAAGGAGATTTAATGCAAAGCAGTTGAAGGACAAAAGAAGAAGAGCCCAAGATTAGGTTCAAGGAGCGGTCGCTGGTCTCATCTTTTTTAAGTTGACTCACTTTATGTAATAAAAAGAATGATTTTCCCGTCCCAATTCATGAACTATCTATGATTCAATTAGTTTATGTTTGATTTCTAACCCTTGAGTATAGAAGTAGCATGCATGCATAGTTGTTGTTTGTCTTGAGTGTAGGTCATCTTTGGAAGGAGCAGCGCAAACAAGTAATCAAGCACAACGGAGGATCGACATCGAACACCGATAATAAGGTAGGTGATCCTTTCCATGCATTTACTAAGGAAAAGGGATTTAAATCTAGGGATGTAGTAGAAGGTAGTTTCTATTCGGTTAAATTTGCATGCAAATTCTGAACTCTATTTTGCTAGTCCGTAGGGTGTTTTTCCCAACAACAAAATTGGCGACCATACTGGGGAGAATACTCTTTAGGGTTCCTGAAATTTTTGTTTAAGTTTTTGGGTAGTTTAAAGACTAG
This sequence comes from Picea engelmannii, assembly GCA_009831015.1. Classification (NCBI taxonomy): domain Eukaryota; kingdom Viridiplantae; phylum Streptophyta; class Pinopsida; order Pinales; family Pinaceae; genus Picea; species Picea engelmannii. The sequence continues at coordinate 2,022,707 of ML778191.1, read as the reverse complement.
GTTTTCTATTTTTCTTTGCCTATCTTTTTCGTTCATTTCTGTAAGGTCTGAGCTAGCAGGGAGTCTGGTTTTCCATACCATCTTTCCCTAACTTTTTCTTGACTATGTTTTTCGGGACACACAGAGGTACATGCGGCCTGCATAAGGCTTGAATGTGTGTAGCCACACCCTATTCTCTTACATCCCACGTGTGAATGTTAGATGTAGAGATAGCAGTAGCGTGTAGGAGTTCAGAGAACCTGAGAGGCAGTCCTCCTCTTCCCTGTCAGAATCACACATTCTCAGGGGGTTTTCTGGAATTCTGGTTGGGTCTTGTTTTCTAACGGTTTTATCTCGGATTGTTTTTCCCTTATTGTTTTTCCTTTCATTATTTGTTTTTCTATTATAAAGAGTATCCAAGCCTTCAAGGGATCCTGGTTATCAATACCAGAGGCCCCTTCCTGGTCTGGTCTATCTGTTTTCATTTTTTCCTTAGAGTTTAGATATACATGTGGCCTGTATAAGGTCAGCCCGTGTGTACATGCCCTCTATCTCTGTTCAGCATGTGTTTGCACACGTGATGTTTAAGTGACAGTCGCGTTCTTGTACAGGCTACTTTTTGTTTAGGGTGGGGAAGTCATCCCCTCCTTTGATAAGAAGTATTCCTCTCAGGTGTTTGAATCTAGGTTTGAACAGTCAGTAGCTTAGGATTCATCTTACCCTTAGCCTGCTTTTTCTTAGTTAATAGTTGACAGAAAAATATAAAAAAATAAAAATAAAAAAATTATGGTTTTTAGACAAGCGTGAGAGTCATTGTTTTTACAATTGCCATTGTGTGATTCTTTAATCTAATTCTTTACGATCTGCGCTTTAAGCCAGAATTTTTTTTCTTGGTTTTTGCTTGTCGGTATTTTTCCTTTCTTGCTTTACTAGCACTTAAATAAATAAATAAATAATCTCTTTTCATTTTCTTCATTGGTTGAAGAGTGTGTTTCCACATCATTAGCTAGGGAAAAGTATTTTATTTCATAAGCTTTTGCAGGTCACTTAGATCATAAGTAGCTCGTAGTCGAGTGAAATTCCTTTGAGTTTGATGTCGAAAATCTTAGAAAAAATAAAAATCTTTCTTTGTGAAAAGTTGTTGAAATTTTGCATTCAGTAAAAAAAAAATTTGTTTCCAGCTTTTTCATTTATTTTTTCTTTCGTCTTTTACAAATCATCAGTTTCACCCTCATACCCCTTGATGTAAGACAAAGCCATAAAATCAACGCTAATTTTAAAATCTACTAGAATTTTATGTTTGTAGGGTTCACAAACTAGTTCAGGATTAGGGCCTTGGATTAGGTTGGAGAGGAAACTCTTCAAGGCCATTCAAAACCAAACATTGGAGTCTGAAATAGGGAGTGTCTAAGTCCAGTTTCATGGAAGTTATCCATGACCCCCCTCTAACACAAGGGATAAACACAAGGTCGTGTGCGGAAAGGTAGCAGAGATAACCCCTCCAAAGCCGGACCAATCATAGTGGAGAACACATATAGAGGGCTTGTTTTGGGATTCCGTCGTTTGCATTTTCCACGGGGCTTCATGGGTCTCGAATCCATTCGAGGTCCTCAGTTTTCTTCCGAAACATTTTCTCTCAATACCCTTGACAGGTTTCGGGCTCGATACCCTACTCATTGTGGTCTACCTGACTTTCAACTGTACCCGCCTGGTGACTGTTCGCGTGCTGGCAACCTAGTTGCCAATCTTTTTAGGTACATACACAGGTGACTGTGGGGGTATACCATAGTACCTAGGACATACATCGGGCCATGATTTGCAGATTATGCCCGGAGGGTGCTTCCGTGTTCGATTTGCACTTGCACCGGTAAGTTTCTCTAGTGTTGGTTGTTGTAACTGTTCTTCCAAGTAGTTTAGTGATTGTTTGTCTTATCTCTTAGGGGCTTCTTTTTAGTGTGTGTTACTTTTGAACATTTAGAATACCTTAGAGTGTCTTGGATCTTCTCACATAGTGGAGGAACCTAAGCTCTGCTGGTCATGAAGGCTTCTTGGCCTACCGCTGTCTACACTAGAGCCACCCCCGCCACCATTAAGGTGGAAGCTAGACCAACAAGGGTCTTTGAAGCGATCGGGTTACAAACCTTTGTGCCCAAACAACTCCCGGAGGAATCAACCGTTTTGGACCTTGAAGCAACCGCTCTTGGCTTAGTTGAAACCCCAACCACTGATATCTTGGCACCATTTATTGTACCAATCCAATTTCACGAACGCCAGATAGTGCCTCACATAGCAATGGAAACAAATGATGTTACTCCAACTGGGATTTTTCCAATCCCCATCACAATTTCCACCACAGGAGAGTCGTCTCCTAACCTACCATCGTCAGTCTGAGCCACCATGGTCTCGACCACAACTACATCGCACAGTGGACCGAACCCATCTATGGAGGCATCCACAACCCCCTTCACACCTAGTGCGGAAGGCCCTCCATTCTCATAAGGTATGCCTAGTTCAGGTACAAGTCCTATACTAACCTACTACACTTTACAGACTTTGGGTCTGGGGGCAGGGAGCTCTAGTGCTCCTCTACAAGGTCACCTTGGGGGCACTCTTATCCCTTTTAACACTTTTCCTTACGCAGGAGGGAATATCCCTCCTTCATCCCCTTCGCTTGGTGGTCCACATCAGCAATCCGTCAGGCAACCTACACACAATAGTTTATTTGGAGTCGGGATTCAGGGACCACCTTCACATAGTATGCTGGTAGGTTCGACACCATTTTCTTGGAATGGAATGTTTGGTAACAACACTTTCCCGTCAGTCTCTTTCCCATCTAGGGGCAACACCATTTTTGGACAATCTACTCCTGCGCAGGGTACTATTCTTGCACAGGGAGCACACATAGCATGACCTTGGAATTCAGGACAAGGATCCATTCCCTCCTCTAGAATGTCATTCTGGGGTAATTCCTTCCCTAGTCAATGGAACCCTGAATAGACTACTATGCCTCTCCCAGCATGACCGACATGGGGTAATCCTTCCCAAAGTCCTTCGAATACAATGCATGCCCAACACTCTATGTCCTTTTTGGGAAATCAACCGATGATGTCTCCACAGATGCAAAATCCTTACGCTGGTCAGGGCCATGGTTTCTACCAGAATCAGGGCCAGCAACCAAACTTTTCTTGGCAACCTGGTGCTAGTCAAACTCCAGGACCCTTTTTCCAGGTTATCAGTAGCAACCCAAACTACCATTCCTGGCGAATTTACACTTGCCAGATTTGACAAGGTTGTTGAATGATCCTATTTGTCACGATCCATGTTGGCCTCCTATGTCGATGAAGTTGCCTTCATACATTCCAAAGTTTGAATCCAAGCCTAATGAAGATCTAGGTGATCATGTGACTGCCTTTCATCTTTGGTGCTCATCTAACTCATTGAAAGATGACTACGTACAGTTGCGATTGTTTCAACGTACTCTTATTGGGAGTGCCGTGAAATGCTACATCGAGCTCGATCGCTCAAGATACTCTCTTTTGGTGAACTGGTGATGGCCTTCCTTAACCATTTCCAGTTACCTATGAGATACAACGTTGGCACAGAGCTACTCGCCAATTTCGAACAGACAACAGCAGACCATATCTCTGATCATATCCAAGAATGGAGACGTCGGAAGAGTTTAATCAAGGTACCAGTCCCACCAGCATTCCTTCTTGAGTGTTTCCTTAAGTCTTTGGTCCCACAGTTATCCAAAGACATCGCGACATCCAGAGTTTTCTCCGAAGAAGATGCCATCATGAGGTCTCAACAGTTTGAGCTCATCTATTCTCAGTCTGGTTTATTATACAACATCTTGCCAGATGTGCCACATTCGATACTGGATAAAACTAAACAGAGAGTTGGACCACATGCCGATGGTATTGTTGGTTCAGCACAAACCAAGCCCACTGAGAAATTGACAAAACAGTTGCAAAAGTTATCCATACAACACATAGCGTCCAGCCAAATTGCTGCTTTGGCTGCTTCCCCTACCCAAATGTCGAAAGTACACACCGTGCAGTCGACTAACCCAAAGGCCACCCAGCATCCTGAAGGGAAGAAAAAACAACAAAAAAAGGGTAAGGGGGATAAACAACCCACTGATAATGCTGGTGGGGAAAACACAAAAAAATGGAAGGCGAGGTATTCATGCAACTTATGTGCGGAAGACCACCCGATCCATCTTTGTCCTCGACTTGTAGAGGCTCAAAATTTTTTCACATAGCAACAGCAAGCAGTGTTGACTAATCCCTTTCAACATGGGAAAAATCTAACTCAAGCCTCTACAAGCACAGAAGGGGGCAGCCAATAAACCTGCTTGCCTCCAAACAATCCCTCATCCACAAACGTATATATGGTTAGGGGTGATGTTGTCATATCAACTAGAGCGCACGACTATAATAAACCAAGAGCTTATGAGAAGGGTAAAGAATCCGATCTCCCATATCTTCCTCTACAGATTGAGATGATGTCGGGAGAAACAATGACACGCATTCCAAAGGGTGCATTTAAAAAAGCTTCTCACAACCCAAATGCAAGGGCCACCCAGAATTACTCTATGGTGGAGGATTTATCACGAACCCCTTGTGCGATGTCTACTTTGGAGGTCCTCCAAAGCTTCCCTGCTCAGAGGAAAGTCTTGTTAACCACTTTGGGCTCTCCTAAGACTTGTAATCTGGGCACCATCATGTTATATACAACCGACTTAAAACCTTGTCTGCCTTACCATGTAGCATTTCAGATAGTAGTGGCTCATCCCATGAAAACTTTTACTAGGAATATCTTCCGCATGGTGGTCGACGAGGGAGCCTCGACATGCGTTATGTCTTTAGCATGCTGGAAGGCCATTGGCCAACCTATTTTGTCTCCATCACCTACTCTCCTCACTGCTTTCGATGGTCATTCATTCTGACCACATGGCATCATTCCTTCTTTCCCCATGCAGTTAGGAGGGAAAACTGTGTGTGTTGAAGTAGAGGTAGTCAATGATCCCCTCGACTATAACCTCTTGTTAGGATGGATTTGGACTTATTCTATGCAAGCTGTGGTTGCTACAGTTTTTTGAGTCTTGTTGTTTCCACATGAGGGTCGGATAGTGACCATCGATCAACTGTCTTTCTCCATACCTGACCTAGCTTTGGGGGTATCCACGGTCCTGATAAATGATAATCCTGAACCAGGTGTCGTTAACATAGGAGTTGGTTTGTGCCCATCCTTGATGGGTACCTTCGATTACCCACCTCCTCATGATGATATCAAATTTATATCTAATCACCATAAGGTTGAGATTTTTCAAGTTTCGTCGTTCCGCACGACTTACCTTAAGGATCCTTGGATTCTTCCTTCCCCATCAGCCACGATGGATGAGACAGGGCACTCAGGCATGTCCATGCCCTTGTCTGTTGCTGAGGTAGCATACTCTTTAGTTCAGCAAGCTTTAGCTAACCCTAATCTGACTCCTGCACAAGAGTTAGATCCACTTCTAGAGCCTATTTGGGCTCAGGGTTCTCTCGCTAACGTCGATTCGTTAGACTTAGTCTTGCCTTCTAACAAAGCAATAATCGAAGCAATGTCTATTCCGGACAAACCTTGGAAGATATTCATCAAAGATCATATTTTCTCCCAGAGTTAAGCCGAATCGAAGAAGGAGAATTCATCATTACCATAACGGGAGATCAGCCATGTCCTATTAATCTCTTAGCTACGCAGGAAATTTATGCTGAGGGTAATATGGTGACTATCATTGAAACTATACCCATCAACATCTCCTAAAACCCTGACGTCATGGAAAATGTCTTCGTCAGAGAAGATTTCTCCCCCAAAGAGATTCAAATTTACATGGATCTTTTCAAAGAATTCTGTGACGTTTTTTCCTGTTCTTATGAGGAAATGTTAGGTATCGATCCGAAAATAGTTGAACATGAAATCACAATGTATCCTGATGCCAAGCCTATTCGACAAAAACTTCATCTAGTCAATCCCAAGAAAGCAGCATCCATCAAGGTTGAGGTTGAGAAATTGCTAAAGGAAGGTTTTATTTATCCTATCCATTTGACTCAATGGGTGTCAAATCCTGTGTCGGTCAATAAAAAACAAGGCACAATTCGTGTATGTACCGATTTCCATGATTTAAACAAGGCATGTCCCAAAGATAATTTTCCAACACCATTCATTAACCAGATCATTGATGAATGTGTCAGTTGTGAAGCCTTTTCCTTCATGGACAGTTTTTCGGGATATAATCAAACCCGAAGACCAACATAAAACGGCATTCATTTGTCCGTGGGGTACATTCGCATATCGTAAGATGCATTTTGGCCTTAAAAATGTTGGAGCCACATTCCAGCGGGCCATGTCTTTTTCTTTTCATGACCTCAAGCATATAGTTGAGGCCTCTAGATGATTTAGCATCATGCTCTCGCAAGCAAATGGATCATCCCACACACCTTAGACTAATCTTTGAAGGCTGTCGCTACTTTAGGATTTGCTTGAATCCAAACAAGTGCATCTTTTACGTAACGTCAGGACAATCGTTAGGTTTCATCGTATCAACAATAGGGATCATGGTCGATCCTCTTAAGGTGGAGACAATAATCTAGTTTCCCCCCCCACGCACAATCCTACAACTTCAGAGTCTACAAGGCAAGGCGAACTTCTTATGACGCTTCATCACCAACTATGCCAAAATCACCAAGGGATTTATGCGTTTACTAAAGAAAGACGTTCTTTTTTTCTGGGACAAATCCGCTCAATGCTCTTTTGATGCATTAAAATAGGCCCTCACAACCGCACCTCTGCTACGGCCACCTAACTATAACAAAGATTTCTTATTATATATGGCTGCCGCAGAGTCAACCATTGGAATGATTTTAGTTCAGGAAGACAACTCATTCTCAGAATATGTGATCTATTACCTGAGTCGAGGCCTCATAGGACCGGAACTCAATTATTCTCATATCAAAAAACTTACGTTGGCAGCAATTCATGCTGTTCAACGGTTCCATCACTATGTTCTGTTTCGCAAGACCACCGTCATTGCTGTCATGAATCCATTCCAGTACATGTTAACACGACGAGTTATAGGTGGAAAAATCAGTAGATGGATAGTCATCCTCCAAGAATTTGACTTAGACTTCGTTTCAGCAAAGTCCAAGAAGTCATTGGTCTTCGCAGAGCTTATTTCGGAGCTTCCGGTTGAGTCAGGTGACTTTGTGCCTGAGGAACGCCTATCCGAGGAGATATGTTTTTGATTGCATCTTCAGACCCCTGGTACGGAGATATACTTATCTATCTCCATACTTTGAAATGCCCCACCTCTACTCCTCGTGACGAGCGTCGGCGGATAGGCCATCAGGATAAAAATTATCTCATACTCGATGGTATGTTGTATCGGAGAGGTGTAGACTGCATCTTACATCGATGTCTCACTCATGAGGAGACCATCATCGTGCTCAATGATTTCCATATTGGAGCTTGTGGCGGTCATTTATCTGGGTTGGAAACAGCCCAAAAGATTCTATGAGCAGGTTACTTCTGGCCGACACTTATCAAAGATTGTATCGAATCAGTCAAGAAGTGCCATCCGTACCAAATCTTCTCTCAGAAGATGAGGGCACATACCAGTTTCCTGTCATCACAGTTGGTCCCTTCACTAATTGGGGGATTGATTACACTACATGCAACCCCTCGTCAGCAAGGGGGCACCGCTATATCATCGTAGTTGTCGACTACTTCACTAAGTGCGTCGAAGCTATGCCAACGTTTAAAGATGATGGAGAGACTGCAACTCTCTTCTTATTCAACCAGATCATAGCAAGGTTCGGTGTCCCAAGAGAGATTTTCACTGACCATGGCAGTCACTTTCAGAACCAAATGATGATCGAATTAACATCAAAGCTTGAGTTACAGCAGGAGAATTCATCACCTTACTACCCCCAAGCCAATGGGCAGGTGGAAGATATAAACAAAACTCTTAAGACTATTCTACAAGGAAATATCAACTCATCCAAGTTAAATTGGCATTTGATGTTATACTTGCCATTATGGTCTTACCGAACATCTGTTAAGATTGCAACCGATTTCTCACCTTTTCAACTCATTTACGAGCTGGAGGCAATCTTTCCCATTGAACGTTAGATCCCATCTCTAAAATTGGCAGTACAATTATTGCCAGACACTTCTCTGCTTGAAGAACGGTTGGTACACCTTGAGCAACTCAATGAGTAGTGTTGCGGTGTGGCCCTGGCCAACGAAGCTCACAAACATAAGGTTAAGTGTCAGTATGATAGGTCCGTTCATCCTCAGATTTTCTCTGAGGGCGACCTTGTCTTGTTCTATGACCAAGATAAGGACCCCCTAGGGACAGGAAAGTTTAAACCCATGTGGTTTGGACCCTTCATCATAAAAGAGGTTTTAAAAAAGGGCGCTTATCATTTGGTTAATTTTGAAGGGAATGCTTTGGCAGAGCCTAGAAATGGGCTCTACCTCAAGAAGTATTACTCATAGGGAGGTCACTGTGGGTAACTTTTTGTAACATATGTATAGTCTTTGTACTATTACTTTTTAAGTTTCTTTTAAGTGTTATGGACATGTCATTGATGTTATCTTTCGTCAATATGGCAGATGTCAAGTGATTCCGAGGTGTTCATTGGGTATGTAGACGGTGTTATTCGGCACACGCGGAGGCTTGCCTCCGCAGCTTGGGTAATATTTACACCTCAGGGCTAGTTGTTGTCTTCCGAAGGTATATGCTTAGGTGACACCACAAATAATGTCATCGAGTATAGTGCAGTTATTGAGTTGCTTCATGACGCATTGTCATTGGGTATCTCTCATCTTCGGGTCTATCTCGATGCTCAACTGGTTGTGTTGCAACTAAACAGAGTATACCGGGTTCATGATCCAACTTTACACCGACGATTCCTTAGGGTACGTCTCTTAGAACGAAACTTTGATTATATTACATATTTTCATGTTCTTAGGAGATTAAATCAAATTACAAATACTCTAGCTAATCAAATTTTAGATTGGCATCTTGCACACATATGAAAGAACATTGACATAAGCATGTAAATACATTGTTGCACACGCGATCCTTAAGACACAAAAGATCAAAAAAAACATATATAACATCATAAAACAACCAGAGTACATAGATGGACGCAGGTGCCTCAAAAATGGGACTAATAAACGAGTCACAGGGATTATGCCCTCAAAAAATATATACAAGTAAGTGCTTGTGGCACTTCAAAAGTATAAATAGGTTCAGGGCCTATGGGCCCTGTTATAATAGTCCATGGCATGGGATAAACGCCTAAATAATCGAACCCACGTCTGAGGTACCCCCACGACATGAGGTTGCATGAATAGTGGCAAGTCCTCTATCTCTGCCATCGGGACTGTGTGAGTGAGTGCAATGAAGTTCCACTCAACTCGTCTAAAGACTCTCTCAGCCCCCCCGGCTGGGAGGTTCCCTGCTATTGCTGCTCCTCCAGCGGTGGCAGTTGCGGATTATGGCCGAGGACGACGCATGTTCTGTGCATAATTGGTAGGTCGCACGGGTCCCACATCTGCATACAACAAATTTTTACTCGTCAAATACACTGGCATACAAAAAAAATGATATATATCACAAAAATGACATAAAAATTACATATGCAAACAAAAAAAACTACAAAGTTGGAGACTTACCCATCTCCCCTCGCTCCTCACCAAGAGGCACGGGTATCTCAGGATCTCTAGAAAAATCTATCCCTGCATATGGGTAGTCCTTGATCACAGGGATCTGTTGTGACAGCCACGCAAAGAATGCATCATCGGAGGACTCATTGGTCCTTCCACCACCCTGTCACGGCAGTAATACTGCCCATCTACACACTACAGGAAATGAGTCCTAATGCCCTCGTACTACTTCCCGAGGGATAAAGCTCAGAACTCTCTCGAAGAAAAATGAACACAAGATCATCCCAAATCCGAAATTCCTTTGTGTCCGTTGTTGGAAATCTATCAATTGCCTCTTCATACACTCCAGTAATGTAGTTCTCCAGTCAAAAATCTATACATTCAAGCACTGGATCGCATAGTTCATTTGTGTGCGAGAAGCCTGATGCAAGGCTGTCGAACCGGTAATCCACCTAATCAGTAATAATATCGCCTGCAGCGATAGGTTAGTGACATTACTGATAGGTACCTAGGATCTTGCATGATCAGTCCTAGCCTCATAGTGCTCGGCTATCAGTTCCAAGATCTTACTCGGTCCTGCAGGAAAGGTCCTAAAGTTGACTGGTTCCCCTCTCCTTGAGAGGCCAGTCAAAAAATAGATATCCTCCATGGTGGGTACCAGTGATTGCCCCTCTAGCATAAAGGCCTCTGCATCAGGGTGCCACTAGTCAATCAAGGCATTCAGTAGCCTTGGTTGTGCATGCATAAATGGACACAGAAAGAACTTCAGTAAACCGCATTGCATCAACACGGCCACGACATTCGGATCTACCGCAACTAACTCACTGATTTCTTCATGCTCTCATTCCCTCCACTGGACATACATCCTGCCAACACAACAAGGTTCAGGAGGGTCAGCACTTTCCTTTTAATTCTTTTTTTTACAAAGGGGGGGGGGTCCATGTGAGCTATCAAGGCGACAGTTTCATGTACACACAAGCATCCTTTACTCTACCCGCGTGTACCTAGGGCTGACTTGTTTAAGGTCGGCACCCACCCAAAACACGAACTTAAAAACAAAATTAAAGAATTGAATAGCTAGGTAAGGGAGTTTGTACTTACTTGGTCCAAGCGAAAGTTTGTTTCATCCATTGTAGCTCCCGGAATTACCGTTTTTAGCAAAGGGGGTATTTTGGCTCCAGAGTCAATTTCCAAATCAGCAATGGTGATAATGAGCTGCCAGCTTCTATTTATAAACTTTTTGGCCTCTTTTTGTCACTTTTTTGGCCTCCCTTATCAGTTTCTTTATACCAAAAACCATTTTGAGTGATTCTGGAGGTATATGGGAGGGATTTGATCAGGTATTGGGACTCTTTTTTTAGTTTTGAGAAAATTTTGACATTCCATAAAAAAAATTCCAAGAATCAACTTGAGCATATAGGCTAGGTTATTACCCCAACTTTTGTGTCTTGTTGTCTTTTTCCTCTTCTATAGGATCGATCCCATCAGCTTGTGACATAGAACCATAATATCTACTTTAGAACTATCGCAACTTGGCGGTAGAGCTTACCAGAACATGGAGGCCCTAGGTAGGTCCTGGTTGCATTATGGTGTCCATGTCATCTCTAAAAACACTGTAGGGTCGAGAGTCCTTATAGTCTTTCCTGAATATGATTTTGAGCCTTATTTGCATGATTCTTCCTCGCTCTTTGTCTCACCCTCAGGACTTCCAAAAAAAAAAACGGATAACATTTTAAGACCTTTTCAGACCCTCTAAAGATGAAAATATTGCCAAGCGATCTTGTGGCCTTTCACGCTCGTTAAACTGAAATTTGAAGTCACGTCTTTCCAATGGTAGTTTACCCCTTTTTCGGTCTGGACGGTCAACTGTATGAACAAAGGTATACTCTATCAAATTTCCGTTCTTTAGAAGAGTACTCTCAGGTATAATTTTATCCCTTTTTCGGGCCTGAGGGACTAAACTTACAAAAAAGAAACCCCCACGGAGTCCATAGTTAAGCTCTTTTGAGACTCCCTAAAATTGAAAAGATTGTCGAGTGACCTTATTCTTTCACACTCGTTAAATTGATCCAGAAGAATATTCCTGACGGAGTCCATAGTTAATCTTTTTTCAGACTCCTTAAAAGTGAAAAAATAGCCGAGTGATCTTGTCCTTGTCACACTCATTAAAATGGTTTTGAATCAACGTCTAATCGGTGCTAGTTTATCCCTTTTTCGAACTGAAAAGACTATCTTCGAAAAAGGTACCCCAATAGAGTCTCCTTTTATGTTTTTTCAGAATCTCTAATATGAAAAACCATTGAGCTTACCTTCTTTGGGCTCATTAAACTTACATCGAAGGGCGTTACCATTGTGTGTTTTATCAACCACATTTGCATACCTTATCCACCAACCTTGTGACAGTTTTCTTCTGCGTCTTAATGCCTTTGGCCGTCGGAGGATTTTTTTCGAGTATCATTTTACCATAACATCAGTCTTGTCCTTGTGTCTTGAGCTTGTATTTTTGAAATACTCATTCCTCCATTGTAACATAATATTCCTTTATTCTTTTTCCAAAATTATCGAAAAGAAAAAAAAAAAATCAAATATACCCCAAAAAGAGGATGGGAAAAGTATTTTCTTTATTGGCAGCATAATGAGTCGCCCTTGGATAAAGCACATATATCCATTTTTTCATCAGACTATGGGATGTAGTACGACCTTAGGAAGCTTTTCTTTCTATATAGAGTTGTGTCCTCCACAGTTTGGTTATTCTTCCAAACATATGGAGAGTTTGTGTTGCCTCCTACTTCGTAGACTTATGATTAACATATATGATGTCTGAGTCACATCACTTGTCATGCTATTGTCCAAGGGAAGTTTGTCACTAAGCTTGATTCGGCCTCTCTGCAAAATTTCTCTTGTCCGCATACCCAGCCATCCTGAACACCCAATCAAGTCCTTGTTTGAAATCATTGAAGCCTTCCATCTGATCATAAGATTATCACATCAATGAACGAAGAACCATCAAAGACCTCTGGGTAGTGCAATCGTACACTCATATTACACTCCTACCTGAGTTTGAAGATTTTGAAATTGTTGCTTGAGCTCTGAAGATCTCATCTCTAGCCATCAGGATGAATCAGCTTCTGGAAGATGGATACTCTACATGTATATCTTTCTGATTTCGAGATGTAGCTCATTTGTTTATTGTTCCTAGCTACTCTTTATAGTTATTTAACATGGATCTACAGTGTATTTGATTGGTAGCCATGGTTCTATTTTATCCCGAGCATGGGTATGCCCACCTCGGTGAGACATTTTTTATTTTGCAGACGGCACCTCCTGGTTCCTGATCCTTGGGCTCAATCGCTCAGTACTTCAGTAAAGATTGGTAATGTATTTCGGCCATCAAATGCTCTTCTGACCTCACACATTAGGGGGCATCTGTTATAACCCTAAATTGCACCACATATGCTTACCTGGCATCAGGCCAACTCATTTCCCTTATTTGCCAAAACTTTGCTAAACAACTCTTTGAAAATCCTCTTGTGTAAAGGCCCACGCACCCTAACCCATTACTACACACGTGTACACACTGGCTGACTCACTACAGCCCGTGTGTACCTACAAAAGAAAAAAAAAAAGGAAAGTTACTGACGGAACAAAAATATATGGGTGAGTTAACTAAAACTCCCAGCCATGCATGGTCGAGGGTTCGTCCAAACCCTAGCTCCTTCTAGCCTATAAAAGAAAAGGTAGGGATACCATTTGGAGAAGGAAAAAATATAGCGAAGAAAATCTACCCATTTACGTATTCCATTGTCCCAACCCTTTAGCCTTTCCTCATGCCAAAGGAGATTTAACACAAAGCAGTTGAAGGATAGAAGAAGAGGAGCCCAAGATCAAGTTCAAGGAGCGGTGGCCGGTCTCAGCTTTTGTAGGTTGACTCACTTTATGTAATAAAAAGAATTTTTTTTCCGTCCCAATTCATGAACTGTCTATGATTCGATTAATTTATGTTTGATTTCTAACCCTTGAGTATATAAGTAGCATGTGTGCATAGTTTTTGTTTGTCTTGAGTGCAGGTCATCTTTGGAAGGAGCAGCGAAAACAAGTAATCAAGAACAACGAAGGATCGACATCGAACGTCGGTAATAAGGTAGGTGATCCTTTCCATGCATTTACTGAGGAAAAGGGATTTAAATCTAGGGATGTAGGTAGAAGGTAGTTTCTATTCTGTTAAATCTGCATGCAAAGTCTGAACTCTATTTTGCTAGTCCGTAGGGTGTTTTTCCCAACAACACAAGGGATTTCTTTCTCTTACTTCGCTCCATATTTTCTTCTCTTATTCTCACTTCAACCCAATATTAGTCACTGTGTTTTTCGTGCAGTTCGCATTCCATATTTTCTACCTTACTCTTCGCTTACTTCCATACCCAAGGGCCAACACTCACTGTGTTGGATTGATAGCCCATCATTTTGATTATTTTGATTCGTGTTTAATTAAGTGTGTACAGTCACATAATTACACTTGTGTTGATTGAATTATTTTGTGTTTCCACAGCATGGCATGAGTTGGAATGGTGGTTGTTGTCTGATTGTTTAAATGATGATTTAGGGTTTTACAATTCAAATCTGGATTATTGGGTTGGTTGTCCACTATATATGTTTAATGAATAACATGCATTTTAAATGATAGCCCTGATTGCAGTGACAGTATGAATTCATTATAAATTTTGAAACACAACTTTTCACTATATTTTTTTATTGAAGTAATGTGTGGGCAGTGGTTGATTCTGATAGTTAACAGAGTGGAAATGGTAACTATTATACATTTGAGAATTTTTATAAGATGCAAATTGGATAAATAAAAGGAACATAACTCCCTTACATATTGTGTGGAATGCATATTGTCTTCTGATGGCAATGTATTAGATATTTGACTATGAACAGTGAACTAACTAATACACAGTGATTGTTATTGGGTCACAATGATCGTTTGCTTGGTGCATCTCCTTTTAACAGAATGACTATATGGATTATTGATTAATTTTGTGAAGAGTACCTACTCTCATTTCCCATCATTATTTCATTTTTCTCTAATCACAACCCCATCGCCTTCCCACATTCATTTTTTACTCCATGTTCTAAAATTGATTATAGTCAAGAAAAATTTTGTGTTGAAGCAGTTGGCAGTAGCAGTGTCGTCGTTGAATTACAGTGATGCTTTCTTTGGTTTGCATTTGATTGTTGTTGTTTTTTAGTAGTAATCATGTTTTATCCCCCCCTCATCATATCATGTTTTGATCAATACAAACCCCTCACATATCCCATGACCCTTTATTCACCCCCCTACTCATTGATAAACAATAAAACAATTTGTATGGATTGGATTACATGAGTCTAATACATTGTTGAGCCAAAACTATTTATTGTTTTTAAGAATTTCCATGTATGGTTATTTAAAATACTATCTATTAATCAATCATGCATGCAGGAATGATTTTTTTCAGCCGAGGTAGCCATGGCCAAGGAAACAGAGGGAGAGGTAATTGGAACAGAGGCCCAAGAAGGCCCCGATTCTCCATACATTTTGATGTTGATTCACAAGAGCTTTGTCAGTTGGCCAGTTGTTTCAGGTTGCATTTTTCAATTGGATTGGGCAAGGAGTGGTCCAACCCAGGCTGAAAGGCCTCCTTTCCAATCTCTACAAGCCCTTAGTATCCCTATTCCTCCTCACATATCATTGCAACCTGAAGTTCCTGAAAATTATGGATGGCAAGAGATTGTACTCACAACAGTCTCCCAACATCGTCATTGGCCTAATTTATCCCTACCTACTCCTTCACCTATTAACCCCACTATCCAAGCTGCTCCCCACTCACCAGTGCAATGCTCTCATGCTAGCAAAAGGTTGAAAATTGAGGCCCACCATGCCCTTGACAAAGGAAAAGCCATTGTTGCCCCTTCCTCACCCTCCAATGGCTCTGACAAATCTGTGTCTTCCTGGATGCATTTGAGGGACGATTGCTCCCACATGATCAGTGAGATTAGGCCTAAAGGCTCGGTGTAGCCAAAGGCAAATTCAAGAAAATCAAAGGGTGACAACAACAATCAAGGAAAGATTGAATCGCAAAGTGGGAAATATGGATTTTGAGTTTTTATTTTTATCTATTGTTGATGACAGTTGACTTCAGGAAACTTTGGACAACATGTTTTATTTTTGGTTACATGAGTAATATTTTTTTAAAATAATTTCAAATATCATGAGCTAAATTTTCAAATCTAAATATGTGGATGGGAATCACAAGGAGGTGTGTTTTGTTGAACTAAATAGTTATGTTATGATTGTTATGAGCTAAAGGGAGTCACAAGGGGTCCCACCTACTAGTTATTATTTATTTATAACCCTTATTATGATTATTGCTTTCCCCCCTAGCTAAAGTTGGTTGAGTTTTTTAATTAACTTAAATAATGAGTTGGTTCAACTACTTCAACCAATTCTAATTTGTTTAAAAGAAAAAGGAAAGGGAGGATAGAAGCAAAAGCACATTAAGGTTTTCTCTTTAATTTTATGTTAAGATAGTTTAGTTTTCATTCATTCATTTATTCATCACAAGGCTAATTCCCTTTTATTATAGCAGGGTCTTATTGTAGACAGCAATATTCAGGGTTGAATCACATCATTCAAACACTTGTTTTTCAGAGGTGTTGATCTATCTTTGGTAGTATGTGTAGACTTGTATGTTTGTGAAAAAAAATTCATGACTGACAAAGGATATTGTACAGAGTCGAGTGGGAAAAAATATGTGGCAAGTTGATCTAGTTTTTAAAGTTCAGTTTTGGTTTTCTATCAGAGGTCCTTTTTTATGCTCCATCGGGGATGTCTAAGTTTGACTTTGGTCCAAATTTTTTGTATGATATTTTGTAAATAAAATGACTCTTCGATGAATTTGAATGAAATAAAGGATTGTTTTATGCCTCATCTATCTTGATTATCATCTTCATGAATTTAATTTTATCTTTACATTTATTTCAGCAACTGATATGTTAAGAAAATTACATAAAAAGTAAATTTCCAACAAGCTTTTTATTGATAAAATACTAGCCTAAGCACTCGTAATTAATACTTGTGAGTTAGGATGTTATTTTTGTTGGCTATAAACATAGGGTGATATTCTCGTCTACATTTCCTTAGCCAAGCAGAGTCTGAAAATGCTTGAGTAATATCATTTCATATCTTTTCATCAACATTTATTTGGCGACCATACTAGGGAGATCTTCGATATCTCTCTGGTTAATTTTTATACTCGATTTTCATCAATACATCTTTCTTTTCTGAAATTGATTCTTTGATTGTTTTTTTTTCTTAATGATTGTTCCTATTGCAAGGCAGCCCAATATTGAGCCTAGTCTTCAAGATCAGACCAACATTTCTTTGAATCTATTTAATACCATCTTAGACACTGCCAACACTCGTGCTGAGCTTAACCATTCTTGGGAAGCAATCTAATGAGATATTAGTGCTCAAGAAAAAAAAGGAAGCTAGACGTAGACATCCTAGAAATCAACACTGACCATTTTGTCTCTTCAAAGTTCTAGCCTTTCTTTCATGTCCTTAGATTCTCGCGCATCTAGAAGAACAAGAGGTATGTCACTTGAAATCAATCATATTGCTGAAATAGGAAGAAGAAACATTTTGTTATCTTCCCAACAAAGTTCTTTAAGGGCAACTTTATCTGATTCATCTAGTTCGTCTTTCTTCCCCTCATATATCATCCACAGGATGGCATTTAGTGGTGGCTCTTGTGGCTCTGGTGGCACTGGAAGTGCTCCATCCTCTCAATCTACATCGTCATCAGTCATTGGTATCTTATATAGCCACCATATATCTGTATAATCTACCACAAACCCCATCAAAGTCATTAAAAAGTATGGGCTTTTTCAGTTCAAAGAAGATGCCACAACCACACCATGGCATGTGTCCTCTCCTCTTAACCTAGCACCTGATACTCATCCACTTATGAAGTATAAGGAGCACCTCCCTAAGTTTTCAGGAAATAACACTGTCAGTACAAATGAACACATGGTGAAATTTTCTAATGATTGTCATAACATGGGGGCCAACGACAATGACACTTGCATTCGCTTGTTTGTCAATTCCTTGAAAGGAAAGGTTGTGGCCGACTTCTTTGACCTTCCTCCTAAGATTTTGTCTACTTGGGAGGAATTAATCTATTGGTTCTGATCCACTTATGGTAAATCCAAAATCCCCACCAAGAAGTTAAGGGAATACAATAATGTCACCTATAAGGATGGTGAGACGATCAAGTCTTTCAACTTATGTTTCACCAAGTTATACAATCAAATCTCTGAACTTATTCACCCTCAGAACGAAGTCGCTTTCATGCATTACTACATTGCATTGCCTTCCCCCTACCTTCATAGGCTTGAGGAAAAAGCCATTGATAATCTTGGTTCTTCTCTGCATGCTTGTTTAGAGTATGAGGAACAACTTGAAAGACTTGGTCTTCCCTAGGGAGAATCGGTTAGACAGACATACATGTCTTCTCTCTTACAGCTAGTACAAGATATGAACAATCGAATGATAGCATTTCAATGGAAGGGTACTGTCTACCCTCTCACCCCTGGAGCTTTATCCTCTTCTGCACCCCCCTTTAGGAATCTAGTTGAAAATAGTTTTCATCCTAAGGTTATCTTGCCTCAAAGTTGGTGTAAATTTTGCGAGGAACACCACGAAGAAACCACATGTGAGGTAAAGAAGAGTGCCAGAGATAATATCTTTTGTAAAATACCAGAAGCTACCATCGTTGTCCTAGATTTTTTAGAACTAGAGGACATCATAGTCATCAATTCTAGGAACAAATCCTATGCTCCCAAGGGAAAATTTGATCCTCCCCATAGTTCTTCTGGCCCGATCTCATCCCCAACCGTTGTGACTCTCAAAGCTCCTAGGGTTCCTGAGATTCAAGGAATCACTCCTCATCTCTCCTCTTCCAAATACAATATCTTGAATCAGTTGGACAACATCAAATCAGATGCAACCCTTCTAGACACGGTTTTCATCCCTGAACAACAGATGCATCTAAAACAATTCATGGAAGGAAAGGCTTCCATTGTAGCCAATCTTTTCGAAAAGGTAAACAAAGAGGATTCTTCTGTAAATAAGGTAGGTGTGCATAACTTTAGATACCATGTAAAAAATCCCCCTTTTTATATTTGTGTAAAGATTATGGATAAAATTACCCATTGTTGCCTCATTGATGGCGGTTCAGGCCCAAGTGTGATGTTGAATATTATTATGGAAGAGCTAGGCTTGTCTTGTATAAATGAAAATGAAAGAAGCATGCACCTTGGTTTTATGCACTCATCCTAAGATGAGGACAACCCTCAGCATTCAGGTAATTAATATGTCTGTAAGAAATTACTCAATTATCATGTGAAGAGATTAGCAAGCCTTAACAGGTGAATACCTCTCACTCGAAGGGACACATTTATCCATTCCTCAAAATGGTAAGAACATTATAGTCCTTAGAGAGGGAACAATTTCACCCTACATAGATAGTGTTCCGCAATATAGCGTAAATTATATCAAAGAAGACCTAGGAGTATATTCCATATTTGTTGAGGAGGATAATACTCCTTTGGAACGAATCGATTTAGATGATGATACTTTAATGGTTCATGCTCTAATGAAGGTAATGGTGATGGCATTATCTTGGTTTCCCCTACAGGAAAAATTCATAATCTGTCTTACAGGTTAGAGTTTTTTTGTACTAACAATGCCACTAAGTTAGAAGCTTTATTATTGGGCATTGAAAACACCCTTAATCTTGGTTGTGGTCACCTTTCATTTTTTGAAGATTTTGAGCTTGTTGTGAACTCAATACGAAAAATGTGCACTCCTAGCAATAATTTGATGGAACGATACTCCCAAACTGTTTGGGCGCTTATCTTGAACCTTTTATCCTTCAACATTACTCATGTTAAGAGGCATTTGAATTCAATGGTTGGTCGATTAGATATCTTTGCAGCTTCTCCTAAACAACAACTTTTACCTCCCATGCTTGACTCTTCTTTTCAATCTCTATATCATCCGTATATCCCTGACAATGTAGAATCTTGGCAGGCACTCCCTAACAATGAGATTAATTGTTATTTCATTCAAGATGAACCTTTTAAGACTGAGGAGATTATATCCATAGAAAACAATAAAATTCTTGTGGGATTAACCCCTCTTTAGAGTTCATTTTCATCGATTGATGTAGGAAATAAAGAAAAAAAGAAAGAAGAGGAGTTACGAAAGAATGTGGTTGAAACCATCTCCATGAACATTAGGATACCAAAATCTTCAACAAATGTTAAAATAAATGTCTGATGTTCTGATAAAGAAGAGATAAGGTCCATTGGGCTACTCGGTGGATCTCAAAAGGTTTTTTCTTGGTCTTATGAGGATCTTCATGGTTTTGATCATGGTCTTGTTCAGCATACCATGAAACCAGCTAGGCAAAAACAAGAACTTGTTAACTCTGTATTGGAAGCACCCTTTCAAAAGGAGTTGGAGAATTTATTAAAGGCTGGGATTATTTTTTCAGTCCACCCTGGATGGGTTTCCAATTGGGTACCTGATTCAAAGGCCACAGATCATATTAGAACCTGCATTCATCTTCGCACCTTCAGTCAGGCTATCATGAGAAATCATTTTCCTCCTCTCAATATGGGAATGGTTCTGCAGTAGGTTGTAGAGTTACAGTTAAGACCCGTACTTGACATTTTGTTTAGTTGCAATAAAATCAGGGTAAAAGGGGTAGATGCTCACAAGACCACTCTTATAACATTATTGGGGTACCATTTCTTACCAATGTCATCTTTCTAGCTCACTTGATACTGGTACCTCTTTTAAAATACCTATGCACATGACTCTTGATGAATTAGTTAGTCTCCATCTCTATCTCGATGATCTAATTGTGCACATCAAGGGGCTGATAATTACATCAAAATTCCAAGTGTTGGGTCATTTCCAAATTTCTTTTGTCTTGGACACTAACTCTAACATTTTTAAGGATTTACAGAAGCGATTGTTTTCCTACAACACTAATAGTCCTCACTTGTTATTGTGAGGGACCAACGTGAAAAGTTCTAATGCTGATTGGATTTTTTGTATATTAGTAACTTAGCTTTGCTTTCATTTTGCGTTATTCTCTTTTCCACTTTACAATAGTTTGAATTATGCTTTCTGTTTTATAACTTTTATGGTCGCTTCTTCATTTTTTATCTTTTATTGTTGTTTTTTTAGATTCTACATTTCTACTTTTGTCATGATTTTGTTTCCTATCATCTTTCGATTAATTTGGTCAAGACAGAATGTTGGATCAATTATGCCAAAGTGACATTCCTGCAAAGCATTGTTAGTCAATAACAATCAAGATTACATAGTTTTTATGATGTCTCCTCTGAAAGACCCTTGAAATTGTTATATATTTCCATTGTTGTCTTGTAATCAATTGGTTGTCTCCCGCTTCTTCTTTCCATTTCTTCGCCCATTGAGATTTTAAGAGCAAGTCTAAAAAAAAAATTAAGTTAAGAGAAGAGTTTGTATTGGATGATTATGCATACAGTGGAAAACCCCTCATACTTAACATTTTTCATGAATTATTCCCAAATTCCTGGTCATCTTTCCATTAAATCTACTCACATCCCCCTGTTGCATAATCTTCCTGGGTATATCTTCTTGACCTACTATTCTTGGTCTGTGAAACCAGAGTTTTGAGTTCTAAATATGTTGAAAAGAAATTTCCCTGTGGAGTATCCAGTTTGTTGACAATTCAAATTGCAACGAGGTTTTTCCCGCAAAGTGTTGTTAAAGCCTATTATTATAACAACTAAATAATACTAGTAGGTGGTAACACCTTGTAGATTGGAGATCAAGTCTGGTGCTTATTTGATGTTGTTCTACTGTTCGGCATTGCTTACATGGTTGATGAGGTCTTGTTTTTATTTGCTATGGATTGAGCTTATGAAGTATTGGTTCTTTATGTTACCACTGCCTATGCTATTCATTGATACCATTGTTATATGCTCTTGGGAAACCTACACAACAGACATGTTAGTAAGAATACATAAAAGGCAGTTTAAAAAAAAAAAAAAGCAATAACACATACAAGCAATTAGGAAGAAGTGAAAACAATGCGACAAATGAAAAGGGAAGGATTTGAACTATGTTATATGCTATACTACATCCATGAAAGATTAAAACGATTATGGTTAAATCCTAGTTGGCAAGTAAATCGTTATGTGATTTGATTGAGTTATAAGGTTAATATGCGTATGGTAGGATAGCATGTGGGTGGCACATTTGAAAAAGTGAAAGTTTCTAATTCTTATGTGATTTGTTGAGTTATATGAAACGTGCTCAATTTATGTTATGGCACAAGTTAAAAAATATGATATGCTTGCGCTATTGGATTTTAGTGGGTGATGGTTTCGATACACTATTTGATTGGATTGCATTGATTGTTGAGACAAATCTATTTCATATTTTTAAGAGTAAAACAATTTGTATGGATTGGATTGCATGAGTCTGATACATTATTGAGCCAAATCTATTTCATATTTTTAAGATTTTCCATGTATTTTTATTTAAAAGACTATATTCTAATCAATTATGCATTCAGGAATGAGTTTTTTCAGCCAAGGTAGTCATGGCTGAGGAAATAGAGGGAGAGGTAATTGGAACAAAGGCCCAAGAAGGCCTCGGTTCTCCATACATTTTGATGTTGATTCACAAGAGCTTGGCCAGTTGTTTCGGGTCGTATTTTTCAATTGGATTGGGCAAGGAGTGGTCCAAACTAGTCTCGAAAGGCCTCCTTTCCAAGTTCCGCAAGCCCCTAGTATCTTTGTACCTCCTCATGTCTCATTGCAACCCGAAGTTCCTGAAAATGATGGATGGCAAGATATTGTCCACCCGGTAGTCTCCCAACATCGTGGCTGGCCTAATTTATCCCTACCCTCTCCTCCACCTATTAACCCCATTGTCCAAGCTGCTCCCCACTCACCAGTGTAGTCCTCTCATGCTAGAAAAAGGTTGAAAACCGAGGCCCACCATGCCCTTGACAAAGGAAAATCCATTGTTGCCCCTTCCTCACCCTCCAATGGCTCTGACAAATTTGTGTCTTCCAGGATGCATTTGAGGGATGATTGTTCCCATGTGATCAGTGAGATTAGGCCTAAAGGGTCGACGTAGCCAAAGGCAAATTCAAGAAAATCAAAGGGTGATAGAAAAAATCAAGGAAAGATTGCATCACAGAGTGGGAAATATGGCTTTTGAGTTTTTATTTTTATCTATTGTTGATGACAGTTGACTTCAGGAAACTTTGGACAGCATGTTTCATTTTTGGTTACATGAGTAATATTTTTTGAAAATAATTTCAAATATCATGAGCTAAATTGTCAAATGTGAATATGTGGATGGGAGTCACAAGGAGGTGTGTTTTTCTTAACTAAATAGTTATGTTATGATTTTTATGAGCTAAAGGGAGTCACAAGGGGTCCCACCTAATAGTTATTATTTATTTACAACCCTTATTATGATTATTGTTTTCCCCCCTAACTAAAGTTGGTCGATTTTTTTAATTAACTTAACTAATGATTTGGTTCGACTAATTCAACCAATTCTAATTTTTTTAAAAGAGAAAGGAAAGGGAGGAACAAAGGGAGAATAGAAGAAAAAGCACACTAAGGTTTTCGCTTTAAGTTTATGTTGAGATAGTTCACTTTTAATTCATTCATTTATTCATCACAAGCCTAATTCTCTTTTATGATAGCAGGGTCTTATTGTAGAAAGAAATATTAAGGGTTGAATCACATCATTCAGACACTTGTTTTTCAGAGGTGTTGATCTATCTTTGATACTCTGTGTAGACTTGTCTGTTTTTTAATTAGTTTTCATGACTGAAAAAGACTATTGTGTAGAGTCAAGTGGGCAACAATCTGTGGCAAGCTAGTCCATATTTTAGAGTTCAGTTTTGATTTTCTATCAGAGGTCCTTTTTTATGTTCCATCGAGGATGTCTAAGTTTGACTTTGGTCCAAAATTTTTGTATGAAATTTTGTAAATAAAATGACTCTTTGGTGAATTTGAATGAAATAAAGGATTTCTTTATGTCTCATCTATCTTGATTATCATCTTGGTGACTTTACTTCTATCTTTACATTTATTTCAAAAACTAATATGCTCAGAAAATTACATAAAAAGTAAATTTTCAGCAAGCTTTTTATTGATAAAAGACTAGCCTAACCACTCGTAATTAATACTTGTGAGTTAGGATGTTATTTTTGTTGGCTATAAACATAGGGTGATATTCATGTCTACTTTGCCTTAGCCAAGCAGAGTCTAAAAATACTTGAGTAAGATCATTTCATATCTTTTCCTCAACATTTATTTGGCGACCATACTAGGGAGATCTTCGATATCTCTCTCGTTAATTTTTATACTCGATTTTATTGATACATCTTTCTTTTTTGAAATTGATTCTTTGACTTTTTTTTTTTCTTAATGATTGTTCTTGTTGCAAGGCAACCCAATATTGAGCCCAGTCTTCAAGATCAGACCAGCATTGCTTTGAATCTGTTTAATACCACCTCAAACACTGCCAACACTCGTGCTAAGCTTAACCATTCTTGGGCAGCAATCGAACGAGATATTAGTGCTCAAGAGAAATTGGAAGCTAGACATAGACATCCTAGAAATCAACACTGACCCTTTTGTTTCTTCAAGGTTCTAGCCTTTCTTTAATGTCCTTATATTCTCGCGCTTCTAGAAGAAGAAGAGGCCTATCACCTAAAATCAATCCTATTATTGAAATAAGAATAAGAAACGTTGTATTATCCACCCAACAAATTTCTCTAAGGAGAACTTTATATTATTCATTCAGTTCGTCTTTCTTCCCCTCATCTATCATCCACAGGATGGCATCTAGTGGTGGATATGGTGCCACTAGAAGTGCTCCATCCTCTCAATATTCATCGTCATCAATGATTGGTATCTTATATATCCACCATATTCCTATGCAATCTACCACAAACCCCACCAAAGTCATTAAAAAGTATGGGCTTTTTCAGTTCGAAGAAGATGCCACAACCACACCATGGCATGTGTCCTCTCCTTTTAACCTAGCAACTACTACTCATCCACTTCCAAAGATTAAGGATCACCTTCCTAAGTTTTCAGGAAATAACACGGTCAGTACAAATCAACACCTGGTGGCATTTTCTAATGCTTGTCATAACATAGGGGCCAACAACAATGACACTTGCATTCACTTGTTCGTCAATTCCTTGGAAGGAAAGGTTGCGGCTGACTTCTTTGACCTTCCTCCTAAGATTATGTCTACTTGGGAGGAGTTAATATATTGGTTCTGATCCACTTATGGGCAATCCAAAATCCCTATCAAGAAGTTAAAGGAATACAATAATGTCACCTATAAGGATGGTGAGACCATCAAGTCTTTCAACTTGCATTTCACCAAGTTATACAATCAAATCCCGGAACTTATTCTCCCTTAGAACCAAGCCGCTTTCATGCATTACTACAATGCATTTCCTTCTCCCTACCATCATAGGCTTGAGGAAAAATCCATTGATAATCTTGATTATGATCTATATGTTTGTTTAGAGTATGAGGAATAGATTGAAAGAACTGGTCTTTCCCAGGGAGAATCGGTTAGATAGACAGACATATCCACTCTCTTACATCTAATACAAGATATGAACAATTGTATGATATCATTTGAACAGAAGGTTACCATATCCCCTCTCACCCCTGGAGCTTCATCCTCTTCTGCACCCCCTTTAGGAATTCACTTGAAAATAGTTTTCATCCTAAGGCTATCTTGCCTCGGAGTTGGTGTAACTTTTGTGAGGAACACTATGAATAAACCATGTGTGAGGTATAGAAGAGAGCCAAAGATAAGATATTTGGTAAAATACCAAAAGCTACCATCATTGTCCTAGATTTTGCAGAACCAGAGGATGCCATGGTCATCAATACTAGGAACAAAGACTATGCTCCCAAGGGAAAATTTGATCCTCCCCACAGTTCTTCTGGCCCGAGCTCATCCCCGACTGCTACTACTCTCGAGGCTCCTAAGGTTCTTGAGATTCAAGGAATCACTCATCCTCTCTCCTCTTCCAAATACAATATCTTGAATCAATTGGCCAACATCAAAGCAGATGCAACCCTTCTAGACATGGTTGTCGTCCCTGAACAACAGATGCATCTGAAACAATTCATGGAAGGAAAGGATTTCGTTGTAGCCAATATTTACGAAGAGGTAAACGAAGAGGATTCTTCTGTAAATAAAGTAGGTGTAAATAACTTTAGATAACCTATAAAAAATCCCTCTTTTTATATTTTTGTAAAGATTATGGATAAAATTTCCCATTGTTGCCTCATTGATTCCAGTTCGGGCCCAAGTGTGATGTTGAAAATTATTATGGAAGAGCTAGGTTTGTCTTGTACAAATGAAAATTCCAGAAGCATGCTCTCCTATAATATTCTACAAAAAACAACCATAGGCGAGATTAAGGATGTAACCTTGGTTTTATGCACTCATCCTAAGATAAGGACAACCCTCAGCATTCAGGTAATTGATATGCATGTAAGCAATTACGCAATTATCCTGGGAAGAGATTGGCAAGCCTTAACAGGTGGATACCTCTCACTCAACAGGACACATTTATCCACTCCTTGGAATGGTAAGAACATTATAGTCCTTAGAGAGGGAAGAATTTCACCCTACATAGAGAGTGTTCTGCAATCTAGCGTTAACTATATTGAAGAAGACCTAGGAGTATATTGCATCTTTGTCGAGGAAAATAATACTCCTTTGGAACGAATCGACTTAGATGATGATATATGGCACATGCACTTTAGTGGTTTATGCTCTAATGAAGGTAATGGTGCTGACATTATCTAGGTATCCCCTATAGAAAAAATTCATAATCTGTCTTACAAGTTAGAGTTTGCTTGTACTAACAATGCCACTAAGTTTGAAGCTTTATTTTTGGGCATTGAAAACACCCTTAATATTGGGTGTGGTCACCTTTCAGTTTATGGAGTTTCTGAGCTTGTTGTGAACTCAATACGAAAAATGTGTTCTCCTAGCAACAAGTTGATGGAACGATACTCCCAAACTGTTTGGGCGCTAATCTCAAACCTTTTATCCTTCAACATCACTCATTTTAAGAGGGAGTTGAATTCAATGTCCGGTCTGTTATCTATCTTTACAGCTTCTCCTAAACAAAACATTTTACCTCACAGACCTGACTGTTCTTTTCAATCTCTATATCGTTCGTATATCCCTTACAATTTAGAATATTTGTAGCCCTCCCTAACAATGAGAGAAATTGTGTTTTCATTCAAGATGAACCTTTTAAGCCTGAGGAGATTATATCCATATAAAACAAAAAAATTATTGTGGGCTTGACTCCTCTTGAGATTTCGTTTTCATTGAGTGATGTAGGAAATAAAGAAAAACAGAAAGAAGAGGAGTTATGAAAGAAGGTGGTTGAAACAATCTCCGTGAACATTAGGACACCATAATCTTCAACAAATGTTAACATAAATGTTCGATGTTCTGATAAAGAATAGATAAGGTCCTTCGGGATACTCAGTGGAACTCAAAAGGTTTTTGCTTGGTCTTATGAGGATCTTCATTGTTTTTATCCTGGTCTTGTTCAGCATACTATGAAACCATCTAGACAAAAACAAGAACTTGTTAACGTTGCACTGGAAGAACCCTTTCAAAAGGAGTTGGAGAATTTATTAAAGGCTGGGATTATTTTTTTAGTCAACCCTAGATGGGCTTACAATTGGGTACCTACTTCAAAGTCCACAGATAATATTAGAACCTGCATTCATCTTTGCACCTCCAGTCAGGCTATCATGAGAAATCATTTTCCTCATCTCAATATGGAAATGGTTCTGTAGCATGTTGTAGAGTCACAGTTAAGAACCTTACTTGACAGTTTGTTTAGTTGCAAGAAAATCAGGGTAAAAGGAGTAGATGCTCACAAAACCACTCTTATCACTTATTGGGGTACCATGTATTACCAATGTCGGCTTTCTATCTTAATTGATATAGGTATCGCTTTTAAAAGACCTATGTACACGACTCTCGATGAATTGGTCGATCTCCATATCTATCTCGATGATCTAATTATGCACGTCAAGGGGCTGATAATTACATCAAAATTCCAAGTGTTGGGTTCTTTCCAAATTACTTTTGTCTTGGACACTAACTCTTACATTTTTAAGGATTTACAGAAGAAATTGTTTTCCTACAACACTAACAGTCCTCGCTTGAATTATTGTGAGGGACCAACGTGAAAAGTTCTAATGCTTATTGGATTTTTTGTATATTAGTAACTTAGCTCCGCTTTCATTTTGCATTATTCTCTTTTCTACTTTACAATAGTTTGATTTATGCTTTCTGTTTTAAAACTTTTCTTGTTTCTTCTTCATTTTTTATCTTTTATTGTTGTTGTTTTAATTTCTGAATTTCTACTTCTGTCATGATTTTTTTTTCCTATCCTCTTTCGGTTAATTTGGTCAAGATAGCCCCGGATGGGGTGACAGCGCAGCAAGATCAACCACGTGGAGCCGAGGCGGGACAGGGAGGCACAGTCCCCACAGGCTCACGACAATCTCGTAGTTAATATGCCATGAATCCACCAAAGCGCATTCAAATGTGGAGGGTGTTCGCGCAACGCGAAGGTACCAGCTCCCAGGTTCGATGTTCAGTGCGTTTAATGCATGCAGTTATGGCGGTGTATAT
>ML778191.1:1981761-1993747 GCA_009831015.1 Picea engelmannii | reverse complement strand
TGCATACACTGGTATCAATTTTGCTATTCCCGGTTTCCTACGGGCGGGAAATAGTCTTGTCATTTTTGAAACAGTCACCCTGCTCTGCAAACATGTTGACATGTGGACAAGGATGTCCAGCTGTCTCGGTTTCCTGCCATGGCAGGACAGCTGGCATCCCCGAATATGCTGTATTATGCTTTGGTTAATATAACAGGTTCTGTCTCTTTTTTATTTAAAAAAAAAAAATTTGGTCAAGATAGGATTTTGGATCAATTCTACCACAGTGACACTCCTACAAATCATTATTAGTCAATAACAATCAAGCTTACACATTTTTTGTGATGTCTCCTCTGAAAGACCCTTGAAATTGTTATATATTTCCACTATTGTCTTGTAAGGAATTGATTGTCTCCCGCTTCTTCTTGCCATGTCTTCGCCCATTGAGATTTTAAGGGAAAGTATATAACAAAAAATTAAGTTAAGAGCAGATTCTGGATTGGATTACTATGCATACAGTGGAAAACCCCTCATACTTAACATTTTTCATGAATTGTTCCCAAATTGTCAGTCATCTTTCCATTAAATTTGCTCACTTCCCCCTGTTGCATAATCTTCCTAGTTATATCTTCTTGACCTTTTTTCTTGGTCTATGAAACCAGAGTTCTGAGTTCTAAATATGTTGAAAAAACATTTCCCTGTGGAATCGCCAGTTTGTTGATGATTAAAATTGCAACGGAGTTTTTCCCGCAAAGTGTTGCTAAAGTCTATTATTATAAAAGATAAATAATACTAGTAGGTGGGAACCCCTTGTAGATTGGAGATTAGGTCTGGTTCTTATTTGATGTTGTGATACTATTTGACATTGCTTACATGGTTGATGAGGTCTTATTTTTATTTTCTATGGATTGAGCTTATGAAGTATTGGTTCTTTGTGTTACCACAGCCTATGATATTCATTGATACCATTGTTATCTATTCTTGGGACACCTGCACAACAGACATGTTAGTAACAATACAGAAAAGGTAGTTTAAAAAAAAAAATAACACATACAAGCAATTTGGAAGAAGTGAAAACAATGCGACAAATGCAAAGGGAAGGATTTGAACTATGTTATATGCTATACTACATCCATGAAAGATTAAAATGATTATGGTTAAATCCTAGCTAGCAAGTAAATGGTTATGTGATTTGATTGAGTTATAAGGTTAATATGTGTATGGTAGGATAGCATGTGGGTGGCGCATTTGAAAAAGTGAAAGTTGCTAATGCTTATGTGATTTGTTGAGTTATATGGAACGTGATCAATTTATGTTATGGCAAAAGTTAAAGAATATGACATGGTCGTGTTATTGGCTTTTAATAGGTGATGGTTTCAATACATTGTTTGATTAATGGTGTTAATGAAAATCTTGTTGGCATGTACTAAGGAGTTAATGAACTATGGGTGGAGGCGACATCCTTTTCTTGCACATCACCCTTACTCCTTCAGTGGCCGCCACCCTAGTCGGGTTATTGTCCAACCTTGTTTCTGTGGTTATGCTCTGATTTCTTAGCACAGAGGAACTGCTCGAAAAACTCAAGTTTTAAGGTGTTTGATTGCAGGTATGTATTTTTTTTCCATCCATGAGTCTTCTCTGGTTGTGAAATGGATACTGGCTCAGGTGTATTGGTTTATGCTTTCCTTAAGTATTTCAACTGTGTAAAATTGTGTTTTTGAAATGGGGCGTTGATGGTTATATCTATAATAATGTTGAATTCATAGTGTTATTGGTCATCCTTGTTATCCTTGCAATAAGGGCTCTGTGTTAACCTTGTTGGTTTATTTGGAGGGTTTTTGTTTGGTCTTGGGTGGTTGGTTGTCTTCATGCATTCGTATCGCTATATCCAGTCTTTGTCTTTTATGGGTTTTAATGGTTGGAAGCACTCTGTGTCACTGTGTCTTGTTCACTTGAGCATTGGTTTGTTTCCACCACTGAAGGTCGCGCAATGAGTTATTTTGTTCTTTCTCGGTCTTGTCTTCACTTCAGCATTGTGGTTGTTTGACTAGAGAGCCACGAGGGTTATACCCTGCATGTGTTAAGTATCATTACCAAGCCGAATTGGAGACTCGCTCCTCTGTTATAGCCCTCATGTCACAAGATTTGTTACATGTCCATGAATAAGTGGTGGTTCTCTCTATGTATGCACCATCAGTCTCGGGGGTTTTCACCATTGAAAGGAGTCGGACCTAGCTTTCAATGTATTGGTCATAGAGTAAACCCTTAACTTTGTAGGTCTAAGGGTTGATAGAGAAGACCGGTGTGGCCTACCAAGTTTACTACTTGGTTATTGTTGGATTCTTGTGTATTTTCGACAAAATTGGGTACATACTCTCTCAGTTGGTCATGTGACAATCGTGTTGGTTTTGATATCTAGTCATTGCCTGTGTTATTTCAATGGATAACCCTACATTATTAATTGGACAGTTCAAAATACATAGTCGATTTCCTTGTGTTTTATAATCCAGTGTTGTTTTAATTGAGAACGTCACAGCCTCGCTTCGTGTCGATGCGTGGGTATGTTTCCACAATATGTTGGGTCGGTTATTGATTGTTACAATAGTCCAAGTATAGGCTCGGCATTGAATTGGTTTATTGAAGATTGGGGTTGATACATAGTTAATGTCTTTTGCATTGAAGATTATTGGGATGTTAAACTCGGCATTGGTTGCAATTGTTAAATGAGGTATGTGCGTAATGCATTTTTCTGTATGGTGTTCCTACACCACGAATAAAAGGTCACTGTAACTATGAGTGTTTGTGGGCCAAATGATTATGGCAACCGGAATGACATTAGTAAATCCATCCACTGTATGCACTATGGTTATTTGATTGTGTCATTAGGGATGAGTCTGAGTTTTACACAACATGGTTGATTGTAGTTTGATTAATTTGAAGCAATCAAACTCAAATATATATTTGAAGCAATCAAAGCTCAACATGATGAGTTGAGTTGATACTCTGAATGCGTGTTTAGAAGTGTAAAATAAAAATAAAATCATCATGGTGTTTTGGGTGGCTTCCCATTGTGTATGATATGGATATTTTTGGGTTCCACACTCAGATATAGTCACAGAGTTTAAAGCACGACTTTGTTGCAATTTGATTATTTGTTTTATGAAGTCAGGCATGTTGTTAATGCCTCGTTGTGTTGGATAGATAGCCCAACATTTTGATTATTTAGATTCATGTTGAATTGAGTTTGTACAGTCACAGAATTACACTTTCGTTGATTGAATTATTTTTTGTTTCCACAGCATGACATGAGTTGGAATGGTGGTTGTTGTGTGATTGTTTAAATGATGAGTCATGGTCTTACAATTCAAATCTGGATTATTGGGTCATTTTCCACTATATATGTTTAACGACTATCATGCATTTTAAATGACAGGCCTGATTGCAATGACAATATGACTTCATTATAAATTTTGAAACATGACTTTTGACTGTATTTGTTGATTGAAGTAATGTGTGGGAAGCGGTTGATTCTAATGGTTAACAGAGTGTGTGTAACAACCCTAGTTAAATGATTGCTTAAGGTTTATCAAGTATAATTAATTAGATAATTAACTATCTTAATATGTTTTAGTTAAACAATGATTATTTATTAATAATATTAATTAATTAATTAATTAATTAATAATTGTTTATATCTGTTGATTAATTAATTAACTCATTAAAGGTTTGGGTAATGAATTAAGAGCTTAATAATTTTTTATTTATTTATCATAAAAATGTATGTATGCAAGGGGATGAAGGATTGAGTGGAGGGATAAGGTGGGTGGCATTAAAGGAGGGTATGAGTCGGTGAATGGAGGGGGATATGACTAGGCAGAGGCCTTCGAGAGATGATCATGAAAAATTAGGGGAGAGGAGCATTATTGGAGGAGAGGACTGTATTTTCTGTTGGATATTTTTCTAGTTTTGGATTTTGGTTTTGGAGGTTGGGTGAATTGTTAAATGGGGCACCAGGTTGCTGGGATTTTTGGGCTCAAGGGCCAGGAATCCTCATGGAATCCTGGAGCTAGGGAGTTGGACAGGCTCTGTTCCTAGCTGGCAGGGAGGAAGATTCGGTTTTGGGCAGAGCAGCATAGAGGACAACCAGAAATCGGGAATTTAGCATCAAATAGAGGTATTTTTATTTATGTATTCTCATGAATATGTAGTGTTATGTGGTTGTTACGTAAGCTTATTATGATCTATTCATAAATTTTATTTAAGTTGAATGGTTATATGTTGGTTATGAAATTGTGAAAATGTTAGGATAACATTTCTTTAATCAATTATTTTTGTTTTATAAGGCTCTATTTGAGTAGATCCTTACAGTGTGTTAGCACTCCATAAATTTTGTCCAGTTGAATAGACAAACGACAGAGGTAATCGTTTAAACCAACTTTAGAGTTAGGCACTAGCCTGCTCAACTCATAGAGAGCTCTCTCGTGTCACTGGGTATTTCTTTGATAGTCATAGGATAGATTTGGTTTGTTTTAGGGTTTTTATAAAGTTTTTGGCAAGGAAGGAAAGGAGCACTTAGAGATATGGAGTCAAAAATGAATAAGACAATGACAGGCCATCAGAAATCTTCAGAGGATAAAGGCTAAATGAGGCAATGAATTTGAGTTATAAATTGAGTTTAAGCAAAGTGGTAAGAAGAAAGGGGAAAAAAATAACTACATCAGAATACTATTTAAATGAATTATGAATCAGTTAGGGAGAAAAATACACAGTCTAAATTGCTTAGGTCGAGAGTGTCATAAACGAATTCTGGACCTTTAACTCTCCAATTTAAACAGAAGAAAATGCAGATGGAAATTTAAAGGCACAAGAAAGACACACTATGAGAAAGAACAGAACTCATATCAGAGCCATTAGAATCTCTTCATAAAAATTTAAGAACGCTTCTGCATTATATATTCAATTTTTCTCCAGGCAATTACAATGTATTCCTGCTAAGAGGGCAGGTCCCTCTCCGATCATCATTTTCATTTATCTTTGGAATAATATATATAGACAAACTACATTCGAGATTCAAAATGAAACAACTTCCCCATAGTCCCAAAAATAGACATCAATTATAAAAAAAGGAGTAACGTATAACAAATGTACTCTTATTTTACCAGGGACATTATAAACAAAACTGACACATTTGAGATTCTTGCTTTCAACGCTTCATGTCTATTACAAAATTTTCTAAAACATACTTAATTTATTTGGAAAACTATTTCAGATTATCAATTTCTTCCTTTAAAGTGCCAAGCCATGCAGGTTGGTTTTCTCCAATGCTCTCAATCATCTCAGCTTCAATATTTGTTTTATGTTGCTTGCTCTATTTCCTCTTGACAACTTGTGTATGGTGCTCATTTGTGTATCTTTTGATGATTAAATCTTTCATTATGGGATTTAATCTAACCTCTTTATCTATTTCTAACTCTTTAGCAAACTCTGTATGAAATTTCATTGCTAATATTCGCGCAACCAACTTCTCGTTTTTCTTCAACAATAAATTTGTCACATTATTTGAAAATCCTGGTTCATTGGGGACCACTTGATCTATCTTATCCATCGTTCTTAGTCGTCCAAACAGTATGAGATTATCTCCTTAATTTTACAGAAGTTGAGAAGTTGATTCGGTTCGTAATTATCTCGTTTCAGGAATGAAATGTAAATTCCACGACAGAGTAATGTCATCCACATTTTAAAGGCGATTGTCATTTAGAACCAATCATAGGTTACTAGTGAGTACTACAGCTTATCGCATTCATCCTCTGAGTTCAAATGATGAGCTTTCGAATTAGTCCTCTAGATACATTCACTTGGTATCACACAGGTGAAACATACTCAGACAAGTGTTGCGAGGTGATTTGACTAGGCTTCGGCCCTCCTTTTTCATATGTGACCTTTTGATGTGACACCTCCAATGATGTCTTGACATGTGAAATCATGAGTATTTTAGTGATTTCTAGCTCAACCACTTTTTCACCTGATATCCATCTAGGAGCGCCACGTAGCTCCGGCGGGAAACCCTGGTTTTGTCATCAATTCGCCATCGAGAGTTTAAACTTCGCGCTAGTTCTGGGTCTGATGTTTTCCACGACCGTTCATCGGCAATGCCCATGATCCATGACCAGTTGGATCTTATCGCCCTCATATCTTTGTTGAACTTAGCCTTGCCGACCAGATGTGACCTTGTCTACTAATCTATCGTGCTTCTGTATCGATTTAGCGACTAGCAGAACCCTAACATTGAAATTCCAAGAAATTAGTACAGTGATAACATAGGCTCCAACTGGGGATGCTACCCTCCCTGTGAGGTAGAAAAGAATGCATAGACCTAATGCCTCATCCATGGGTTTCTCCCACAACATGCACGTACCTTGTTCTATCCTGGAAACTGAATTCCATATATACTACTAGAAATCTAACTGAGTACTTTATTTGAAAATCTAAACTGGAATATGCTTGATTATCAACCTTATTTGCACCTACCTATCCTAATTGTTGAAATGAAATACCAATCAATTGAAATGAAAATGCCAATGCAGCCATGTCAGCACTTCACCCACTGCTCATTTAATTTTCATGTGCTTGTTCCAAATCCTGTTTATCAGTAACTCAATTGAGAAGCTATGTTTGGATCTAAATTTTAGAATCTCAAAAATATTATTGTGGTTTATCATTTCTAGAAAAACTGTAAGTAGATATTCCAATACATGCATAAAATGATAGACATATATCATTTCTTCCACTGCATCCTTATCTTCAGGTTATTCATCTTGTAGATTTTTGTCAAAAGGCTGCAAAATATGTTGAGAATGTTTTGAATAACAACCTTTCAAATCAAAGGACATTTCTGACTGAAATGAAACTTCTGGTATAAGGAAATCCATATCTACCACCATTGATTTCTCATCTCTTTCATTCTTAAACTCATCACCCACTATCGAATGTAGATTCTAATTGCAAAGATCCTCTAGATAGTATGCCATGGGGTCATGAAACACATGAGGGAACATTTCTTTTTTAAAATTTAAGACAGAAAATAGGTTCCCCTCATAAGGGTTTTTTGTTCTGGCTCTACTCCTTCAGCCCTGAGAGTATTTTCAAACGAAATCGCAGCACTAGGTTCTTCCACCTTTCCATGCATCTCAATATAAATATTCGTACATCCTTGAACATCTTCAAATGTGATAGCCATAAGGTTGTCTTCTTGTTCATCGAACAATTCTGATTTGATTTTATTAAACTTCTAGAAATTTATCTCAGAACTGTCATCTTGACTTTCATATGGATGGATGGAAATAAATTCATGATCACAATTTTCATACAAATGTGAAAAAATAATATCATGCACTATTTCGCAGTTTAGAGTGTACATGGATGCATTTTCAAAATCATGATTTGCAAAGGAATCAAATGGAACAGCTTCCTTCTCATTTATTTTCTATATTTCTAATTGAAAAGTAGTGTATCCTATTTTGTTGCTTTCCTGAAACTCCATAGAAGTTGTTTGTACACTGCTTGAAATTTCTATAGATGCAGTTTCAAAATCCTCATATGTGTCTAGCCCACTTAGAAATTCAGCAATCACATCATTCATAGGGGAATAAAAACAACTTTGAAATAGTTTGTCTTCCTGGAAGTCTTGTCAAATCTCTTCATCAGGAGAAGAAAAATGGTTTTTTACTATAATCCCTTGATCAAATTTCTTTATTTTCTCATGAATTGTTTTTAACCATTCAAAAGAAGAAAAGCATAATGGGAGATGCTCATTTTTTGCAAGTCTACTTCTTTCTTTGAATTTAATATCATACCTAGAGGATTTTTTATCTGGAACATTCTTGACACTGTGTTTGAGCACTTTGAAAGAAGCAAAACATAATGGCAAGGTTCCTATCTATAATTTAAGAATTTCTTCATTGTCATATGCACCCTTTTCTATGTCTTTGAATCTCTGAACATACTGGTTTTCAGCTTCACCTTCGACCGATGGATGCAATTCCTTGTCATTTTGTCCCCATGAGTCAGTGTGACTTGGCATCAACACACACTCTTCTCCCTCAATGAGGACCTTAGAATTTTCTTTCAACAAATTAAATGAAGAGAAGAATAGGGGTAAAGAATTTCCTTCAGCTGATTCAAAATTTTCCTTTTTTCAACTGTGATATTTAAACTGACAGATTTCATTATACTACTAAGAAGGAATATTTTCAAGGTCATTTTCATCACATATAGGAAAATAAGCAACTTTTTCAATGTCATCTAACAAGAAGATACTTGGAGTATCCATTTTCTCTTCAACAGATTGCTTTGTACACCCATCTTCTTGACTACCCACGAATGAATACATGAAACGATCAACCTCATGTTTATCTTGGGGTGGATCAAGAACCATGTAAGTAATTTTTATTTTAATAAGTGGAGTATCATCCTCTACAAAATTATTAGCATTCAAATTTTTAAGAGGCCCAAGAATGTTATCAATTTTATGCTCTAGATCCCAGTCAACAGTTTTCAGTTCATATCCATTTTCATGACCTACATAACCCAACCCTTTACTTTCAATTTGTCAGCATGCTAGTATATTGTGTTGAATTTCCTGAGCATCACTAAACATTTTCTGTAAGGTCTTGGGTTTTATTTCCATTAGGAGGAAATACATATATGGGTGGAGAGTGGTGGCATACTGAAGAATAGCAGCAGCTTCAGTACATTGAATTTCTTCAAGAAAATCATAATAATTACTGGAAAACCTTCTATTGAAAGTGGAGATAGTCTCGCTGCTTTGCTCTTTCAAGGCATAAAATTATGTAAGCTACAAGTCTAGATATTTCTTCTTACCCCAAAACTTCGAAAAGATATTCTTCAATTCTTCCCATGAGATAATTGTCTCAGATTGAAAATGTTTAAACCATTCTTTGGTATCTCCTCTCAAGGATTGAGAGAAATCCCTCATACATACATCGTCATGGTCAATCTCAAATAACTCTAAAAAATGTTAAAAACTTTGGATTGGTTTTTCAGCTGTGATGGTATCATGTTTCCCATCAAACATAGGCAGATTCTCATAGTTCTTTAGGGGGAAATCATGAAGGATGTGAGGTAACTTCAAAGGTATGTATTTGTGCTAGGTCTTGGAGGGTGTTGGATCAAGTGAAATGTTAGTTTTTATTTTCTGAGGCTTGTCAACTTGGTTGGGGTTATGATATGGCTCAGATGGGATGTTTTGGTCAAAATCATCAACAAATTTATGGGATATCTGTATAATTTGTAGGGGAGTGTATGCAACTTCAGGATTATCATGATCGCCATTTTCATGTGATAGATGAAGAAAAACGTATTTAACATGTTCAAGAAAGGACCAGGGGTAATCTACAACGAACCATACAATGTTTTGGAAAAAACTTGATTTGAAGTATTCATTTTCTCCCATTATGCATTTTCATACATTTGTCAAGAATCCCATCTTCGAGTAATGGAGTTGCCAGTGATATCTAGGAAGCTGGATTCTGCATTGAGACTGGAGTTGCCAGTTAAAATTTAAATTTATGGATTCCTCTGTCAGTGGAGTCACCTTCAAACTGATTTTTTGATGTGTGGAATCACCAGAGTAGGAATACAGCCAATATGTGCCTAAGTGTCTGCTTCTCTTGGACCTTAGAAATCAATCATGTTGTTCTTTCCTAGGGAAAAATTTTCAATTTCGTCCCCGGCAACGACGCCAGAATGTTAGCACTCTGTAAATTTTGTTCGAATGAATAGAAAAATGACAACGGTAACTGTTTCAACCAACTTTATAGCTCGGCACTAACCTGCTCAACTCAGAGAGGTATCTCTCATGTCACTGGGTATTTCTTTGATATTCAATGGCTAGATTCGGTTTGTTTTAGGGTTTTTATAAAGTTGTTGGTGAGGAAGGAAAGGAGCACTTAGGGCTATGGAGTCAAAAATAAATAAGACAATGGCAAGCCATCAGAAATATTTAGAGGATAAAGGCTAAATGAGGCAATGAATCTGAGTTATAAATTGAGTTTAAGCAGAGTGGTAAGAAGAAAGGGGAAAACAAATAACTACATTAGAATACTATTAAAATGAATTATGAATCGGTTAGGGAGGAAAATACACAGTCTAAATTTCTTAGGTCGAGAGCGTCATAAACGAATTCCGAACCTTTAAATCTCCAATTTAAACAGAAGAGAATGCAGATGTAAATTTAAAGGCACAAGAAATACACACTATGAGAAAGAATAGAACTCATATCAGAGCCATTAGAATCTCTTCATAAAAATTTCAGAACACTTCTGCATTATATATTCAATTTGTCCCCATGCAATTACAATGTCTTCCTACTAAGAGGGAAGGTCCCTCTCCAATCATCCTTTTCATTTATCTTTGGAATAATATATATAGACAAACTACATCCAAGATTCAAAACAAATCGACTTCCCCACAATCCCAAAAATAGACATCAGTTATAAAAAAGGAGTAATGTATAACAACTGTACTCCTATTTTATCGGGGGCGTTATAAACAAAACTGACATATTTGAGATTCTTTCTTTGAACACTTCATGTCTATTACAAAATTTTCTGAAACATACTTAATTTAGTTGGAAAACTATTTCAGATTAGTAATTTCTTCCTTTAAAGTGGCAAGCCATACAGGCTGGTTTTCTCCAATGCTCTCAATCATCTCAGCTTCAATCTTCATATTTTGTCGCTTGCTCTGTTTCCTCTTGCCAGTTTGTGTATGGTTCTCATCTACGTATTTGTTGATGATTAAATCTTTCATGATGGGATTTAATATGACCTCTTTATCTGCCTCTGACTCTTTAGTAGAATTTTTATGAAATTTCGTTGTTAATATCCATGGAACCAACCTTTCCTTTTTATTCAACAATATATTTGTCACATTAGTTGAAAATCCTGGTTCACTGGGGACCACTTGATCTATTTTATCCATCGTTCTTAGTCATCTAGATAGTATGATATTATCTTCCTTAATTTTACAGAAGTTGAGAAGCTAATTTGGTTCGTAATTATCCTGTTTCGGGAATGGAACCTAAATTCTACAACAGAGTAATGTCATCCCCATTTTAAAGGTGATTTTCATATAGAACCAATCATAGGTTACTGATGAAAGTACTATTGAGGACTATGGCTTATCACCTTTGGCCTCTGAGTTCAAATGATGAGATTTCGAATCATTCCTCTAGTTGCGTTCACTTGGTATCACACGGGCGAAACATACTCGGACAAGTGTTGTGAGGTGATTTGACTAGCCGTCAACCCTCCTTTTCCATATGCAACCTTTGGACATGAAACTTCCAATGATGTCTTGACATGTGACATTGAGAGTATTTTAGTGGTTTCGAGCTCAACCACTTTTTACTCCAATATCCATCTAGGAGTGCCATGTAGCTCCGGTGCGAAACCATGGTTTTGTCATCAATTATCCATCAAGAGTTTAAACTCTGTGCTAGTTCTGGGCCCAATGTTTTCCACGACTGTTGATCAGCGGCACCCATGACCCATGACCCGTTCAATCCTATCACCCTCATATCTCCGCTAAACTTAGCTTTGTTGAAATTACTAAAACAACTAAGGGGGGGTGAATCAGTTGTAACTATGCTTAAACAATTTTAAGTCTATTAAAACATTATTAATATTTCTTCAAGTGATCATCAACAATATACAGCATATGGACAGTAAAACCAAAGAGCATCAGTCACACATAAAGTATACACAGAGACAGATTTTCACGAGGAAACCCATAAAGGGAGAAAACCTCTTCTTCTTCGAAATGATAGGCAGTCTTCTAAGTTTTGTACATCATCTTTAATTGAGCACCAACTCAATGTGAGACTGCTACCTCTATTTTACAAGCTGCAACTTGTTTGAGAGCACCAACTCTCTGGTTTCTCTAGCACCCACTAGAAGGAAGCACCAACTCTCTGGTTTCTCTAGCA
>ML778191.1:1955676-1973780 GCA_009831015.1 Picea engelmannii | reverse complement strand
TATAACAGAGAACACTTGTTCTCCCTTGCACCACCCTGCCACCCTGGTTTCTCTGGCTGCAACCAGATGGAAGTTACAACTTCCTGTGTTCAAGCTCCCACTTGAACCTCTGAGGACAATAGTCCTACCAAGCACCTCCCAACCTCCCTAGAATATGAATGGCTAAATAAACAGTCAACTTTACAGATAAATCAGTTCTTACCAATATTTCTTTGTTCTGTAAATCTGGTCTTCTACACATTGTTCTGCTGCTCTTCTCTTCCTTTGTTTGTTTAGCAGGTATGCTCTACATCAACTTGTTCTCTCATTCCGCTGTTCTTCAACTTGTTCTGTCATTCTTCTCTGATTTTACTCTTTCTGACGTTCTTCTCTACTTCTACTCTCCGTTTCATCTCACTCTGCACATTTTCTAAGTCTCATGCTACGCATCCTCTCATTTTCCCTTTCTTACTGTTTCGTTCATTTTTCCATCCGAAACAGCCAACCTTTCACATTCTGTCTCATTTTCTTTTATACACACTTCCCCGATGGTTCCACTTCGCATTTCCTTAGACAAAACAAGGACAATTGTCTTAGCAACTGAAATGCTAGTTGATTCTCAATCATGAGTATGTTTCTTTTAACAGATTCGTAAATGAGGAGTTAACTGTGAGAGGGAATAGTAACCCTCCGATCACATTCAAGTTTATCCGCACTGTTGGATGAACTTTATTAATCTTCCCTTTAAATCGGATTTTGGCATTCCTTATGTTCAATGTTCTTTTCACTTACAAATCCCGATCCACAAAATTCCATAAAGCAGTCATATCAACGATCCAGATCATATTTAGATATGACGATTCATATTAATTTGGGATTTCACTCATCGCGATTTCGACACTCTGGACGTTCGGTATTTTTGTCACTTCAAATTCCCGATCCTCGACACTCCGTAAAGAAGTTGGATTAACGGT
Organism: Picea engelmannii; assembly: GCA_009831015.1. Classification (NCBI taxonomy): domain Eukaryota; kingdom Viridiplantae; phylum Streptophyta; class Pinopsida; order Pinales; family Pinaceae; genus Picea; species Picea engelmannii. The sequence goes on along the minus strand of ML778191.1, from coordinate 1,972,827 downwards.
CCATATCACATCTCTATTCAACGGCTGTGATTAAATCGTGATTTCACATATCGCAAAATCGGGATTCCTGATGTTAAAAAACTTTGACATCTCCAACTCTCAATCCCCGAAACTCCAACAAGGTGTCCATCTGCTGACGTCACACGTGGATTGACACGTGTTGAATACTTCCACGTGTCACTCTGATTCGTGGCCTACATGTGCCTGAAATGTTGAATCAATATGACACTTGTCATTACCTGGTTGTGACATGTGTTCCTAGCTGACATGGTCTTCTGACATGAGTCGGGTCGACGGTTCAGATATGATCTTGATTTGACGGCTCAGATTACGTCGGGATTTTGCATATCGAGAAATCGGGATTCCTGTTGCATTTTTTCTCTGACATTTCCAACATGCGATCCTCGAAACTCCGATCAAGGGTTCAGATGTGATCTTGATTTGACGACTCAGATTACGCCGGGATTTTTCATATCAAGAAATTGGGATTCCTGTTGCATTGTTTCTTTGACATTTCCAACATGTGATCCTCGAAACTCCGATCAACGGTTCAGATGTGATCTTTATTTGACGGCTCAGATTACATCAGGATTTTTCATATCGAGAAATCAGGATTCCTATTGCATTGTTTCTTTGACATTTCCAACATGCGATCCTCAAAACTCCGATCAACGGTTCAGATGTGATCTTGATTTGACGGCTCATATTACGCTGGGATTTTTCATATCGAGAAATCGAGATTCCTGTTGCATTGTTTCTTTGACATTTCCAACACGCGATCCTTGAAACTCCGATCAACGGTTCAGTTGTGATCTTGATTTGACGGCTCAGATTACGTCAAGTTTTTGTGAGCCCTCTACTCCTTGCACTTTTAAATATCATGCAGGTTTTCCTCAATCCAACGGTGGTCGGACCCTGCACTTGGATCTAATGCCTGAGATCTATCCTCCTCTTCAGTGCGCTCTTCTTGTCTTTATTTAGATCTGACGACCCTCATGTTGTTGGGAATGTTGGATGGGATCCAACGATCATAAATGCTTCTCGGGCCTTCGATCATTTTATCAAAGTTGTGTTGCCTTCGATCATTCGATATTTCTGGACTTATCTTTTGTTTGTCTGTCGATCACAAACTACCTGTACTCATGCCATCTTCACCATTGTACTTGCCATCAATGACAAGCATTCGTTGTCTGTTAAATATTTTCCAACAATCCTTTGTACATTCTTTATGTACGTATGCCATTCTCTCTTCCTGTACTTATGCCATTCGTTGTCTATTAAATATTTTCCAACAAGCCTTACCCTCTAGATGTGACCCTGCCTGCTAATCTATCATGCTTTTGTATCGATTTAGCGACTCGACGAACCTTAAGACTGAAATTCCAATAAATTATTACAGTGATAACAGAGTGGAAATGGTTACTATTATACATTTGAGAAATGTTATAAGATGCAAATTGGATAAATAAAAGGAACAGAACTCCCTTACAAATTGTGTGGAATGCATATTGTCTTGTGATGGCACTGTGTTAGATATTTGACTATGAACAGTGAACTAACTAATACACAGTGATTGTTATAGGGTCACAATGATCGTTTGGTTGGTGCATCTCCTTTTAACAGAATGACTATATGGATTACTTGATTAATTTTGTGAACATTACTCGCTCGCATTTCCCATCATTTTTTTTTTTCACTAATTACAACCCCATCACCTTCCCACATTCATTTTTCACTCCCTGTTCTAAAATTGATTATAGTCAAGAAACAATTTGTGTTGAACCAGTTGGCAGTAGCAGTGTCTTGGAGGAATTAAAGTGATGCTTTCCTTGGTTTGCTATTGATTATTGTTGTCTTTGAGAAGTAATCCTATTTTTCCCCCCTCATCATATCATGTTTCACTCAATAAAAACCCCTCACATATCCTAGAACCCTTTATTCACCCCCCCGCTCATTGATAAATAGTAAAACAATTTGTATCGATTAGATTGCATGAGTCTGATACATTCTTGAGCCAAATCTATTTCATATTTTTAAGATTTTCCATGTATGGTTATTTAAAATACTATATGCTAATCAAATTCATGTAGGAATGAGTTTTTTCAGCCAAGGTATCCATGGTCGAGGAAACAGAGAGAGAGGTAATTGGAACAGAATCCCAAGAAGGCCTCGATTCTCCATACATTTTGATGTCGATTCACAAGAGTTTGGCGAGTTGTTTCATACTATATTTTTCAATTGTATTGGGCAAGGAGTGGTCCAACCCAGGCCCGAAAGGCCTCCTTTCCAAGTTTCTCAAGCCCCTGGTATCGTTGTTCCTCCTCATGTCTCATTGCAACCTGAAGTTCCTTAAAATGATGGATGGTAAGAGATTGTCCACCCGGCAGTCTCCCAACATCGTAGTTGGCCTAATTTATCCCTCCTTGCATTTCCTTCCTCCTACCATCATAGGCTTGAGGAAAAATCCATTGATAATCTTGGTTCCTCTCTGCATGCTTGTTCAGAGTATGAGGAATAGATTGAAAGAACTAGTCTTCCCCACGGAGAATCGGTTAGACAAACATACATGTCTGCTCTCTTACAGCTAGGAAAAGATATGAACAATTGTATGAAAGAGTTTGAGAGGAATGGTGATGTATCCACTCTCACCCCTGGAGCTTCATCCTCTTTTGCAGCCCCCTTCAAGAATCTGGTTGAAAATATTTTTCAGCCTAAGGCTATCTTGCCTCGGAGTTGGTGTAAATTTTGCAAGGAACACCACGAAGAAACCACATGTGAGGTAAAGAAGAGTTCCAGAGATAATATATTTGATAAAATACCAAAAGTTACCATCATTGTCCTAGATTTTGCAGAACCAGAGGATGTCATGGTCATCAATACTAGGAATAAAGCCTATGCTCCCAAGGGAAAATTTGATCCTCCCCGCAGTTCTTCTATCCCTGAGAGTAAAGGAATCACTCTCCTATCTCCTCTTCCAAATACAATATCTTGAATCAGTTAGCCAACATCAAAGAAGATGCAATCCTTTTAGACATGGTTGTCGTCCCTGAACAACAGATGCATCTGAAACAATTCATGGAAGGAAAGGCTTCCATTTTAGACAATCTTTCTGAAGAGGTAAATGAAGAGGATTCTTCTGTAAATAAAGTAGGTGTACATAACTTTAGATACCATGTAAAAAATCCCCCTGTTTTATATTTCTGTAAATATTATGGATAAAATTTTCCATTGTTACCTCATTGATGGCGTTTCGGGCCCAAGTGTGATGTCGAAGATTATTATGAAAGAGATAGGCTTGTCTTGTACAAATGAAAACTCCATAATCATGCTCTCCTATAATAGTCTACAAAAAACAACCATAGGCGAGATTAAGGACGTAACCTTGGATTTATGCGCTCATCCTGAGATAAGGGCAACCCTCAGCATTTAGGTAATTGATATGCCTGTAAGCAATTACTTAATTATCCTGGGAATATATTGGCAAGCCCTAATAGGTGGATATCTCTCACTCGATGGGACACATTTAACCGTTCCTCGGAATGGTAAGAACATTATAGTCCTTAGAGAGGGAACAATTTCACCCTACATAGAGAGTGTTCCGCAATATAGCATAAACTATATCGAAGAAGACCTAGGAGTATATTCCATATTTGTCGAGGAGGATAATACTCCTTTGGAATGAATCGATTTATATGATGATATATGGAACATGCAATTTAATGGTTCATGCTCTAATGAAGGTAATGGTGTTGGAATTATCTCAGCTTCCCCTACAGAAAAAATTCATAATATGTCTTACAGGTTAGAGTTTGCTTTTACTAACAATGCCACTAAGTTCAAAGTTTTATTATTGGGCATTGAAAACGCCCTTAATCTTGGGTGTGGTCAGCTTTCAGTTTTCGAAGATTCTGAGCTTGTTGTGAACTCGATATGAAAAATGTGTGCTCCTAGCAACAAGCTGATTGAACGATACTCCCAAACTGTTTGGGCACTTATCTCCAACCTTTTATCCTTCAACGTCACTCATGTTAAGAGGGGGTTGAATTCAATGGTTGGTTGGTTATCTATCTTTGCAGCTTCTCCTAAACAAAAAATTTTACCTCACAGGCCTGACTATTATTTTCAATCTCTATATCTTATGTATATCCCTGGAAATGTAGAATCTTGGCAGGCCCTCCCTAACAATGAGAGCAATTGTGATTTCATTAAAGATGAACCTTTTAATCCTGAGGATATTATATCCATAGAAAACAATAAAATTCATGTGGGATTGACTCCTCTTGAGAGTTCAATTTCATTGAATGATGTAGTAAATAAAGAAAAACATAAAGAAGAGAATTTATGAAAGAAGGTGGTTGAAACCATCTCCATGAACATTAGAACACTAGAATATTCAACGAATGTTAAAATAAATGTCTGATGTTTTGATAAAGAAGAGATAAGGTCTGTCGGGCTACTCGGTGGATCTCAAAAGGTTTTTTCTTGGTCTTAGGAGGATCTTCGTGGTTTTGATCCTGGTCTTGTTCAACATACTATGAAACCAACTAGGCAAAAACAAGAACTTGTTAACTCTGCACTGGAAGCACCCTTTCAAAAGGAATTGGAGAATTTCTTAAAGGCTGGGATTATTTTTTTAGTCCACCCTGGATGGGTTTCCAATTGGGTACCTACTTCAAAGTCCACATATCATATTAGAACCTGCATTCATCTTTGTGACATCCCCCAAAAATAAAATATTTTTTTATGTGCTGGAAATTTATTTCCGTTTTTGGCAAATTCGAATCTGGAAAATTTTTACCATTTATGGCAATTCTGAATTTCGAATTTAATAATTGTATTTAATTATTGTGACTGCTGGGCAGAGATCTATTTGGACTCAACTAACTATTTGACTATGACACTTGTATCACAACAGATTATTTATATTAATTGCAGGAGGACAAATGGAACAGCCATGTTAAAATTAGCTGACCATGACTCCATGAGTGGGGAACATGTTGGAACTGCCTCTAGGCTGATAATGAGAAATGGAAAATCAGATATTTGGCCACTAGAAGCCCCTAAAAATCAAGGATTAAGAGAGCTGCAAAAATCCCCAAAGGAGGGGAAAAAAAAGACTCGGGCAAAAAAATTGATAAATAGCGTATGCGAGGAGGTAGGACGCTGTGAAGTATGCTAGGAAAAGATTTTTGAGCTCTCTTGCTGTTATGAACACTGTGGATTGAGTGTGAGGCAAAAGGAGCCTGCTAAAAATAGATTTATCTTGTTGTTATGAGCACTGTTGAGTAAGTGTGAGGCAAGAGGATAATTGTTGGAATTGAAGGACATTGTTGAGGAGGAGTTTCCAAGTTTGCCCTCATGGATTCATGGTCAGGCTAGGGGGTGAATCGGGCAAGTGACCTTGGCTTCCCTGTTCTATGGTTGGGAGGAACATGGTTGTTCACTTTGTCTTCCCACAGATTGGATTCAGATATGTTGATCTACCCCTCTCGATTATGAATGGTTATGTTTTTATTTCGATGGCATATTAAATCCGAACTGGAAAGATGTCCATTCTCTGTCTGAATGATTTTTCTGATGCATTGTATTGAGTAAATCGAAACTGTAACATTTTCCATTTTTGTTTGTTGTGGAGAATATATGTGAAGGAAATCGGTAATTATATTTCTATAAGTAAGTAAGGAAAGGAGGAGATTAACAACAATAAGGCAGATCCTCTCTATAGATAAATCCCCATGAAACCAAACTCAGACCCCTTAGAACATCATTTATAATAACCAATCTCTGATGGAATGATATTCTTAATCATGTATTTACAAAGATGCATAGATCTAGTATTGTTGATGTTTAATGCATTGATTAAAAGAGGCTCTAAGTGAATATTATAGAATTTACCTTATACAGAAAATTTTATCCTTTGTGCCCTTCTGTGCGTGTAAAATTCCCAAGTCCTTAGGCTTTCAGAATTCTATGAGGTAAAGGTATATCGTATCCTTCTACACCTTCAGTCTCCCAGAAACAAAAGTAAGAGTTCTCCCAGAAAATGAAAGTCAAGAGTACCCGCAAAGGATAAAGAGCAGAGAGTGATGAAAATAGTGTGAAGAGTTACAGTAGAAGCAGAGTACTCTCTTCCTTTGCGTTTTGATTGAATTATTACCTTAATTCTTTTCAACAGGAAAACTTAGTCCAACTTTCTCTTCGCCTTTTGGAGGTTTGTGTATATTGATGTATGGATTCTAAACCCACGAAGTTCCAAACCCTGAAACCCCAAATCTTCCACTTTTCGCATTTCAGAAGTTGGTTACATAAGAGGTTTGGGGCACTTGAACTCACGAAGTTCCGAATCCTGAAACCCTGAAATGCGGGTCCCACCTTCTCTTTTCTCATTTTTTTTGGAAGTTTGTTTATGTTGGATGTTTGGCACTTGAAACCCCAAATCCCGAAATCCTGAAGGGTTGGTCCCACATCCTTTCACCTTTCAGAATTCAGGAGTTGTTGTGTGTTGTTGTTTGGTAATTGCAAACCCCGAAACCTCGAATCCTGAAATCCCAAAATGTTAGTTCTTTTCTTTTTCGCAATACGGGAATTGTTGTATGTTGAGTATGAAAACCAGAAAACCCCGAACCCAAAAATCCCAAAATGCGGGTCTCACCTTTTCCTTTTTCACATTTCAGAAATTTGTTTATGTCGATGTTTGGACACTGGAACTCGCGAAGTTTCGAACCCCAAAATTCTGAAGTGTGGGACCCACCTTTCCTTTTCTGCATTTCAGAGATTTGTATATGTTTTTGTTTGGGCACTTGTGCTCACGAAATAGTGAACTCCAAATTCTCGAAGTACTGATCACCTTTCGCAATTTTGGGGGTTATTATGTGTTGATGATTGACTTTTGTATTCACAAAATCCCGAACCCCAAAACCCCAAAGTGCTCGGCATCTTTTCACAATTTCGGGAGTTGTTGTGTGTTGATGATTGACTTTTGTATTCATGAAATCCCAAACCCCGAAACCCCGAAGTGCTGGACATCTTTTCTCAATTTTGGGAAATGTTGTGTGTTGATGTCCAGCTCTTGTACTCGCGAAACCTTGAATCCTGAAACCCCGAAATGTTGGCCCACAGTCGTTCTGTATTTCAGGTTTTGGCAAACAATAGGGTCCTTTGTTTTATTCATCACTTGTGATCACTAAAACCATATTGACCTATTGATGCAGGAGCATCGCCAACATCAAACGAGCCAGCGCGGAGACAATCGGACAGCTGGAAAAGCGCCAGCACAAATTTTGAAATCACCTTGAAGTTATTGCGCGATCTTAAATGAAGCCATTAAGAAGGAGCGCACTTGTATATGTAAACGGACCTTGAGTGATTTTATCTCGTCCTTAGTAGATAGAAAGCATTTATAGTAGTTAATGCAAGTAGGTAGAATTGAATGTGTCGATTAGACAGTTTTAGAGCGCAAGAGGGAAACGGGATATAGACACCCTCATTATGTATTGTAACACAATCAGAAGCAGCATTAGTGTATGAAGAGCATAGAAGAGAAGCAGAGAGCTATGTAAGAACACCCATGTACAGATATTTGGATTAATAGAGAGAGTTTGATTCAAATTCATGGTTTGGTGTTTGTTCTCTGTGTATTGATGTTGAATGACATGCTCATGAATGTTTGCTTCCTGTTACACATTTAATTTATATGCAGTGTATATGAATTCATGTTTTGAGTTTGAAGTCTGAAAGGAAGTAGGAATGAGTTTCAATTGTTTCTCTATCTGAACAAGGGTTCCTGCAAGGAGTGCAATCGAATTGTCCGCAAGGAGTGCGTTGACGAGGGGTTCAAATAGGGTAGCTTTTGTTCTCATTTTAGAAGTACAGTTAGGCATAAGATCCGTGCAAGGAGTGCGCAGTCCAAGTGAAGTCTCAGGGTTGTGAACTTGAGTGAAGTGTTGAGAGACTGTTGCTGCAGGTGTGCGCAGGGTTGAAGGAAATTTAGCACTTGGAAGTGTCTGAAGGTTTCCGCAAGGAGTGCATGCAAGAGTCTTCTCTAAGACTCGAAGTTGAAGATAGTTCAGAAGGATCTGAAATCTTCAAAAGGTCGTTGAAGGCAGGAAAAGAGGCCAAGTACCTTAAAGTTTGTAAGAGGCGTTGTAAGTTTGCACCATAGGAGGACGAGTTCCATGGAGAGAATCATCTTAGTTAATTGTGCAGAGATTCTCAGAGGGAAGAATGGACGGTCGAAATTCTCTTAGGAGAATTCACGAATTTTCGTGAACCGTCAGATCTCACAGAGAAGAAGGGGAGATACAGAGAGTATTCCCTAAAGATTCAAATCTCAGGAGGGGCAGGACCGTATATCCGAGCCATAAGGGTCATTGTATTTACACGTGAATACTTGTATTGGGGTTTCGTAGGTTGAGGTCTCGTAAACCTTGTAAAGGGAATCTCGAAATCACAAAACGCGATATCCTGAAGCCAAAAGGATTTGTGTGGGGCTAGAGTGGAGTCAATAGGTGGAAAGGTGGCGTGTTGCTGACACGAAGTCAACCTCCATTGGCCATTTTGAAGTTTCATAGGGTGAAGTTCCAAAAACATTGCATCAGGATTCGTGATACTGTGAAGTCCAAAGTCCCGACAGGATTGAGGTAGAGTTGAAAAGTCAACCGTGCGAGTGTATCGAAGTTTCGGAAAATCGGGATTCGGGAGTCGGGGAGACAAGTTTCTTGACATCATGATCGCCGAAATAACGATAGGGAAAATCCCGAAAGGGAAAGGAAGGGTCAGTGTTGACTATATCAAGATTCGGGGATTCGAGAGTCCAACGCTATACCACTGGATTCGCGAAGTTGCGAAGTCCGATATCCCAAGTGTAAAGAGGGGATCCTGTGAGAGTTTGTTATGGGTGCAGATTTCCCGATAGGGAAATAGAGGATCCATAAGAGTTCTTCGGGCCGTGGTAAAGGAAAGATCATGTGAGCACGTGGACCCTCCGACCTGTGGGTTAAGAGGTTGTAGCCGTGTGTGTCAAGTGGTATCAGAGCACAGAAAGGTTCTTTGCTTTCTGTAGCAGAGAAGAAAGAGATTACACCATGTCACCAAGGAGAAGGGACAGGAAAACACCTGATCCACCAGAGGAGAGGGAAATGTCGAGAAGAAGAGGCAAGCAGATGACTGATCCAGCCATGGAGAGAGAGATGCATGATCTACGAGCTAGTCTCGAAGACATGGAGGTAGCACAACGACGCACAGTCAGTGTTGGGGATCTAAGTGATTCCGAAAGTGAAATTGAGGTTGAACATGAAGAAGAAGTTGCAGCTGAAGATGCATCAAACAAACATTTGATCAGAGCTATTGCAAGGATGGGTGCAAGAGCGAAGATGGACATTCCAGTTTATGAGGGAAATATGGATGTAGAGGAGCTTCTAGATTGGATTAGAGCTCTAGACACATACTTCGACTATGAATATGTCGAAGAGGACAAGAAAGTCAAGCATGTTGTCATGATATTGAAAGGACATGCAACATTGTGGTGGGCTGAACTTCAAGCTGACAGATGCTGCAAAGGCAAGCAGAAGATTAAAATCTGGGATAGAATGATCGCGAAGATGAAGGAAAAATTCATCCCTAGAGATTACCAAAATACTCTATTCAGGAGAATGAAAAACCTGAGATAGAAGCTGATGACAGTGAAAAAATACACTGAAGAATTCTACAAATTGAACATCAGGGCAGGTCATCGGGAAAGCGATGATGAAAAAGTTGCCAGATATATGAATGGCCTGAGATACGACATTCAGGATGAGATGAGCATGGTAACCATCTTAACGGTGGAAGATGCTTATCAGATGGCTCTAAAGGCTGAAGAGAAGTTGAGCCGAAAGTAGGGTCAAAGAGGTCGAGGTAGAAGTCAGCCCAGAGGAAAATCAGTTGCCCAGGGTAAATATCAGAAGCCCAAAGAGGACTGGAAGAAACCTCAGACTCTAACTGAGAGAGGTGGAACCTCACAGCAAGGGAAACATACTGAGCAGAGAGGATATTATGCTGACAATAACACTTTTCCTCGTACTAGAGGTAGAGGAAGAGGAAGAGGTGGAATAATAACATGCTTCACATGCAGGATGAATGGGCACAAGTCTTACGAGTGTCCAGAAAAGAAGAAGGAGAGTGGAGAAGCTCACATCACCGAAGCACAGAGGCGGGATGTTGAGGTGGAAGACGCTGAAGGCAGAAGATCGTTGATGATGCGAAAATTCCTTTTGACACAATAGAAGGAGGTGGAGAGTTCAGTCCAAAGGACCAGACTTTTCAGGACTACTTGCAAGACCCAGGATAGGGTATGTAAGGTCATTGTAGACAGTGGTAGCATGGATAATCTCGTTTCTATAGAGATGGTAGAAAAGTTGTAGCTAGAGACGATTGATCATCCAAGCCCATATAGAGTTTCATGGCTACAAAAAGGACACCAGGTAACTGTTACTAAACAATGTTTAGCTGAATTTAAGATAGGAGGATATAATGATAAGATATTATGTGATGTCATTTCTATGGATGTTTGTCATCTATTGTTGGGTAGACCATTGCAATATGACAAAAATGTGATTCATGATGGGAGAATGAACACATACACCCTAGAGAAGAAAGGGAGGACTCACATGTTGCTTCCAATCAAGGATAAGGAGGTGAAACCGGAAGTAAGCAACATAGTACTTCTCATGAGTGGGAAGGAACTTCTTACAGAGGCTAAGAAGAAGGAAGAACCGCAATTCATTGTGGTCAGGAAACCAAGGATTTTTTTGACCAGCACAAGGGTAGATGATTTACCAGAAGAAGTTCAGGAACTGCTGGAAGAGTTCGCTAACATAGTAGTGGATGAATTACCTCGTTCGTTGCCATCGATTAGAAGTGTGAGGCATCACATTGATCTCATACTAGGAGCCAGTTTTCCAAACAAAACCGCGTAAAGATTGATGCCCCAAAAGAATGAAGAGGTTAAAAGGCAAGTCCAGGAGTTGTTGGACAAAGGTTTGGTCAGGGAAAGTTTGAGTCCATGTGATGTTCCGACAGTACTCAGTCCGAAGAAAGACGGAGGCTAGAGGATGTGTACTGAATCGAGGGTGATCAAAAATATAACCATCAGGTACAGATTTCCATTGCCGAGGATAGATGATCTGATGGATTGCTTGAGTGGAGAAAAGTATTTTTCAAAGATTGATTTGAAAAGCGGTTATCACCAGATCCGCATGAGAGAAGGTGGTGAATGGAAGACAGCATTCAAAACAAATGAAGGGTTGTATGAATGGCTTGTTATGTTATTTGGCTTAACAACTGTGTCGAGTACCTTCATGAGGTTGATGAACGAAGTCCTGAGGGAGTTCATTGGAAAATTTGTCATTGTATATCTGGATGACATATTGGTTTTCAGTAAAACAGTGGCAGAGCATCTGAAGCATTTGGCTACAGTGATGCAGAGATTACAGCAGGAGAAGTTGTTAATAAACATGAAGAAATCCTCAGTCATGAAGACAGATCTCATCTACTTGGGATTTTTTATTTCGGAAAATGAGTTAAGTATGGATCCAGATAAGGTGGAGGTAATCAAGAATTGGCCATCACCGAAAAATGTTTTTGAGGTGAGAAGTTTTCACGGATTGGCTAGTTTATACCGAATGTTTATCAGGAATTTCAATGGAATTAGCGCAGCGATGATGGACACAGTGAAGAAAAGACACGAGTCTTTTCATTGGATAGAATAAGCTGAAAAGAGTTTTAATCTATTGAAGAGGAAGATTATGGAACAACCAGTTCTGGTGTTGCCGGATTTCCAAAAGACATTTCAAGTGAAATGTGATGCAAGTGGATTTTCAATTGGGGCAGTCTTCAGTCGAGAAGATAGGCCAATAGCATACTTCAGCGAGAAGCTGAATGAAGTGAAAGTGAAATACTCCACTTATGATAAGGAGTTCTATGCTATCGTATAGGCATTGAAAAAATGGAGACATTACTTGATCCCGAAAGATTTTGTCTCATACAGTGACAATCATGCACTGCAGTTTGTGACTCAATAGGAGAAGTTGAATCAGAGACATGTCAAATGGGTTGAGTATATGAAGAATTTCACTTTTGTGATTAAACATATTTCGGGTACTGCTAACAAAGTAGTTGATTCTTTGAGCAGGAAGTGTTTGTTGTTGTAGGAATTCAGAGTCAAAACGTTGGGTTTTGATGATCTCAGGGACATGTACGCAGATGATCAGGATTTTAAGGAAGCGTATGAAGCAGCTGAGAATCTGATTCTCAGAGACAGAAGCGAATGGGAAGAATACATGATCCAGGAGAGATTATTGTTTAAAGGTAATCAACTGTGTATTCTGAAATGCTCCATGAGGGAGAATCTGCTAAAGGAGAAACACAGTGGAGGATTGGCAGGGCACTTTGGTCACAACAAGACATTCGAAAAGCTGGATGAGTCATACTTTTGGCTGGGAATGCGAGCAGATGTCAAGAGGTTCATGGACAGATGCATAATTTTCCAGCATTCAAAAGGAAAGAAGCAGAATGTGGGGTTCTATCAACCATTTCCCATACTAGAGAGGTCGTGGGATGCAAACAGCATGGATTTTGTATTGGGGTTGCCAAGAACACAAAGAGGTTTTGATTCAATATTTGTGGTGGTGGATAGATTTTCCAAGATGGCACACTTCATTCCATGTTAGAAGACCAGTGACGCAACTCACATTGTGAATCTGTTTTTCAAAGAAGTCATTCGACTTCACGGCTTACCAAGAAGTATAGTTTCGGATCGAGACAGCAAGTTCATAGGGCACTTTTGGAGGATCTTATGGAAGAATATGGGAACTAACTTGTCATTTAATTCGGCTTATCATCCTCAGATGGATGGACAGATAGAAGTGGTAAACAGAAGTCTGGGAGACTTGCTGAGAAGCTTGGTGACAGAACACCATAGCCAGGGGGACAACATATTACCACAGGCAAAGTTTGCTTATAACGACTCAGTAAATAGAATCACAGGGCAGAGTCCATTTCAGGTTGTCTATGGCATGCAGCCGAGAGGAATTTATGAATTGAGGGATTCATAACAGACTGCAACTAGGAGTGCTAGTGCAGAAGAATTCGCAGAGGCGATGAAGGAACTTCACAGCCAGGTGAAGGAGGGATTGCAGAGTTCAAGCCAGGAATATAAGTGTAGATCCGATCAGAACAAGAGACAACTTCAGTTTAAGGTTGGTGACTTGGTTCTGGCACATTTAAGGAAGTAAAGGTTCCCAAGAGGAACATATAATAAGCCAAAAATGAAGAAAATCGGACCATGTAAGGTCTTGAAGAAATTTGGGGCGAATGCTTATGAGATTGAATTACGCGATGGGATCGGAATTTCTCTGATATTCAACATCTCAAATTTGTACCCATATAGAGCTGGGGAAATAGGGACTAGAATTGAGCAGCCAGTGATCCAGTGGACGAAGCATATGCCAGTTGCAGATAAGCCGCAGATGGAGCGCATACTGGATAAAAGAGTAAGCAAGAGGACCAGGCGAAAGCAATACTTTGAGTATTTGGTCAAATGGAAGAACCATCCAGTTGAAGATGCCAGCTGGGAGGATGAAGCAGAGATCCAGAAGCATGGACAGACCATGTGCAAGCTCATGGAAAAAGATCCCATGAAAATTTTCAAGCCAGGGAGTATGATGCAGGAGCATCGCCAACATCAAGCGAGCCAGCGCGGAGACAATCGGACAGCTGGAAAAGCGCCAGCACAAATTTTGAAATCACCTTGAAGTTATTGCGCGATCTTAAATGAATCCATTAAGAAGGAGTACACTTGTATATGTAAACGGACCTTGAGATATTTTCTCTCGTCCTTAGTAGATAGAAATCATTTATAGTAGTTAATGCAAGTAGGTAGAATTGAATGTGTAGATTAGACAGTTTTAGAGCGCAAGAGGGAAACAGGATATAGACACCCTCATTGTGTATTATAACACAATCAGAAGCAGCATTAGTGTATGAAGAGCATAGAAGAGAAGCAGAGAGTTGTGTAAGAACACCCATGTATAGATATTTGGATTAATATAAAGAGTTTGATTCGAATTCATGGTTTGGTGTTTGTTCTTTGTGTATTGATGTTGAATGACATGCTCATGAATGTTTGCTTCCTATTACACATTTTCTTTATATGTTGTGTATATGAATTCATTTTTTGAGTTTGAAGTCTGAAAGGAAGTAGGAATGAGTTTCAATTGTTTCTCTATCTGAACAAGGGTTCCTGCAAGGAGTGCAGTCGAATTGTCCGCAAGGAGTGCATTGACGAGGGGTTCAGATAGGGTAGCTTTTGTTCTCATTTCAGAAGTGCAGTTAGGCATAAGAGTCGTGCAAGGAGTGCGCAAGCCAAGTGAAGTCTCAGGGTTGTGAACCTGAGTGAAGTGTTGAGATACTATTGTTGCAGGTGTGTGCATGGTCGAAGGAAATTCAGCACTTGGAAGTGTCTGAAGATTGCCGCAAGGAGTGCGCACAAGAGTCTTCTCTAAGACTCGAAGTTGAAGACAGTTCAGAAGGATCTGAAATCTTCAAAAGGTCGTTGAAGGCAGGAAAAGAGGCCAAGTACCTTGAATTTTGTAAGAGGCTTCGTAAGTTTGCGCCGCAGGAGGATGAGTTACATGGAGAGAGGCATCTTAGTTAATTGTGCAGAGATTCTTAGAGGGAAGAACGGTCGGTCGAAATTCTCTGAGGAGAATTCACGAATTTTCGTGAACCGCCAGATCTCACAGAGAAGAAGGGGAGATACAGCGAGTATTCCCTAAAGGTTCAAAGCTCAAGAGGGGAAGGACTATAGATCCGAGCCATAAGGTCCGTCAGATTTACATGCAGATACTTGTATCGAGGTTTCGTAGGTTGAAGTCCTGTAAACCTTGTAACGGGAATCGCGAAATCATGAAACGCGATATCCCGACGCCAAGAGGATTTGTGTGGGGCCACAACGGAGTCGGCAGGTGGACAGGTGTTGTGCTGCTGACACGGAGTCAACCTTCGTTGGCCATTTCGGAGTTTCGTAGGGTGAATTTCCAAAAACATTGCATCAAGATTCGCGATACCGCGAAGTCCGAAGTCCCGACAGGGTTGATGTAGAGTTGAAAATTCAACCGCGCGAGTGTATCGAAGTTTCGACAAATTGAGATTCAGGAGTTGGGGAGACAAGTTTCTTGACATATTGATCACCGAAATCGTGATAGGGAAAATCCCAAAAGGGAAAGGAAGGGTCAGCGTTGACTGTATCGGGATTCGTGGATTCGAGAGTCCAACGCTGGACCACTGGATTCGCGAAGTTGCGAAGTCCGATCTCCCAAGTGTAAAGAGGGGATCCTGTGAGAGTTTGTTGTGGGTGCATATTTCCCGATAGGGAAATAGAAGAGCCATCAGAGTTCTTCAAGCCGTGGTAAAGGAAATATCCTGTGAGTGCGCAGACCTTCCGACCTGCGGGTTGAGAGGTTGTGGCAGTGTGTGTCACCTCTGTTTCTTCACAAGGTTGTAGGAACATAGTAGGAATTATTGTTATAAGAACAACTCAAATACTGTAATGAATGGATTGGTAGAAAAAATTGGAGGATCTTCATTCCGGATAGGAGTATAATAATAATAGTTCATAATACAGATCACTGTGTATGGGGCATGACCAGTACCTAAATTATTATATGGAGAAGATATAGATATATGCTTAATTGTAGGTGGAATTAAGTACAGACGTTAATAGAGAGTTAAAGAAAATTTTCTATAATAAAATGATAATATTCTCCTTTACGCGCACACATAGCAGACAGTCAAGTCACCTATTGTTCGAGTAGTCATGAAGATCCATACTTGCAATCACAAGCGTAACTAAGTGTGCAGAACTAATTACTTTGACAATTTCCTATTCGAAGTAAACTAGACTGGTGTAATAATGTCATTATGGATCGAATTGAATCTTACCTTCTCTTAAATTCTAAGCTTAAACAAAGTTGAATTATGTCATAGAAAAATAAATTTATGGTAAATTTGAGGTTCATTACAATCTTCACACCTTCAGACAGGCTATCATGAGAAATCATTTTCCTCCTCTCAGTATGGGAATGGTTCTGCAGTAGGTTGTAGAATCACAGTTAAGACCCTTACTTGAAATTTTGTTTAGTTTCAAGAAAATCAATGTAAAAGGGGAAGATGCTCACAAAACCACTCTTCTCACTTATTGGGGTACCATGTCTTACCAATGTCGGATTTCTAGCTTACTTGATACAGGTATCACTTTTAAAAGACCTATGCACATGAATCTCGATGAATTATGCAGTCTCCATCTCTATCTTGATGATCTAATTGTGCGTGTCAAGGGGTTGATAATTACATCAGAATTACAAGTGTTGGGTCCTTTCCAAATTGCTTTTGTCTTGGACACTAACTCTTACATTTTTAAGGATTTATAGAAGAAATTTTTTTCCTACAACACTAACAGTCCTCGCTTGAATTATTGCAAGGGACCAACATGAAAAGTTCTAATGTTGATTGGATTTTTTGTATATTAGTAACTTAGCTCTACTTTCATTTTACATTATTCTTTTTTCTACTTTACAATAGTTTGATTTATTCTTTCTATTTTATAACTTTTCTTTATGCTTCTTCATTTTTTATCTTTTATTGTTGTTGTTTTAATTTCTGCATTTCTACTTATGTCATGATTTTGTTTCCTATCATCTTTCGGTTAATTTGGTCAAGATAGGATGTTGGATCAATTTTTCCATAGTGACACTCCTGCAAAGCATTGTTAGTCAATAACAATCAACCTTACATAGTTGTTATGATGTCTCCTCTGAAAGACCCTTGAAATTGTTATATATTTCCACTGTTGTCTTGTAAGGAATTGGTTGTCGCCACTTATTTTTTCCATTTCTTTGCTCATTGAGATTTAAGAGAAAGTATAAAAAAAAAAATTAAGTTAAGAGCAGATCCTGGATTGGATGATTATGCATACAGTGGAAAACCCCTCATACTTAACATTTTTCATGAATTATTCCCAAATTTTCGGTCATCTTTTGTTAAGAACCAAATATCAATATAGCATAGATAAACCTCATAAAAAGTACTCAACACCTTGAAAAAGAGATAATTTCA
>ML778191.1:1906115-1923754 GCA_009831015.1 Picea engelmannii | reverse complement strand
GTTTTCGTCACTACATTCTTGCCAGAAAAACTACTGTGATTTCTCACTGTAACCCCATGCAACATATCTTGACTCGTCAATTGCTGGGGGGCAAGTACTCCAAATGGATTGTTATTCTCCAGGAGTTCGATTTGGATTTTGATTGAGCCACATCAAAGAAGTCTCTAGTTTTCGCTGAGTTGATTTGTGATTTTCCCCACACTGCAACGGAAAAAGTAGCAGTTGATTCGTTACCTGACGAGTCACTTTTCCTGATTGCTACCAACGATATTTGGTATGGAGATATAATTATCTATCTCCAAACTCAAACTTTCCGGCCTGAGTTGTCCAGTGCTGAACGACGTCGGATTCGTTATCAAGCCCGTAATTACATTATTTTCGGCGATACTCTTTATCGTCGAGGTGTTGATTCTGTGTTTCGACGTTGTTTGACCTTTGACGAGGCCGAGAGAGCTTTGACTGATTGCCACTCGGGATCATGTGGCAGTCATATGTCTGGGTATGCTACTGCTCAGAAAATCTTGCGTGCAGGATACTTTTGGCTTTCGTTGTTTAAAGGTTAATATGTCTATGGTAGGATAGCATGTGGGTGGTGCATTTGACAAAGTGAAAGTTGCTAATTCTTATGTGATTTGTTGTGTTATATGAAACGTGGTCGATTTATGTTATGGCACAAGTTAAAGAATATGATATGGTCGCTCTATTGGATTTTAATGGGTGATGGTTTCGATACATTGTTTGATTAATGGTGTTAATGAAAAGCTTGTTGGCATGTACTAAGGAGTTAATGAACTGTGGGTGGAGGCGATGTGCATTTACTGCATGTCAGCCTTACTCCTTTCATGGCCACCACCCTAGTCGGGCTATTGTCCAACCTTTTTTTGTGGTTATGCTCTGATTTTTTAGCATGGAGGAAACACTCAGCAAACTCAAGTTTTAAGTTGTTTGATTGCAGGCATGTCTTTTTTTTTCCATCCATGAGTTTGTTTTGGTTATGAAATGGATACTGGATTAGGTGTATTGGTTTGTGCTTTCCTTAAGTATTTCAACTATGTAAAATTGTTTTTTTGAAATGGGGTGTTGATGGTTCTCTCTGCAATAATGTTGAAGTCATAGTGTTATTGGTCATCCTGGGTGTTAGCAGCCATAAGGGATCTTTCTTATCCTTGTTGGTTTAGTTGGAGGGTTTTTGTTTGGTATTGGGTGGATGGTTGTCCTCATGCATTTGTATCGTTATATCCAGTCTTTGGCTATTATGGGTTTTAATGGTTGGAAGAACTCTGTGTCACTACGTCTTGTTCACTTGACCGTTCGTTTGTTTCCACCACTGAAGGTCACACAGTGGGTTATTTTGTTATTTCTCCACCCTAGATGGGTTTCAAATTAGGTACCTACTTCAAAGGCCACGGATCATATAAGAACATGCATTCATATTCGCACCTTCATTCGGGCTATCATGAGAAATCATTTTCCTCCTCTCAATATGGAAATGGTTATGCAGCATGTTGTAGAGTCACGGTTAAGACCCTTACTTGACAGTTTATTTAGTTGCAAGAAAATTAGGGTAAAAGTGGCAGATGCTCACAAAACCACTCTTATCACTTATTGGGGTACCATGTCTTACCAATGTCAGATTTCTAGATTACTTGATACAGGTACTTCTTTTAAAAAACCTATGTGCACGACTTTCGATGAATTGGTCAATCTCCATCTCTATCTCAATGATCTAATTGTGTGTGTCAAGGGGCTAATAATTACATCAGAATTCCAAGTGTTGGTTCCTTTTCAAATTGCTTTTGTCTTGGACACTAACTCTTACATTTTTAAGGATTTACAGAAGGAATTGTTTTCCTACAGCACTAACAGTCATCGCTTGAATTATTGCGAGGGACCAACATGAAAAGTTCTAATGTTGATTGGATTTTCTGTATATTAGTAACTTAGCTCTGCTTTCATTTTGTGTTATTCTCTTTTCTACTTTATAACAGTTTGATTTATGCTTTCTGTTTTAAAACTTTTCTTGTCGCTTCTTCATTTTTTATCTTTTATTGTTGTTGTTTTAATTTATGCATTTCTACTTCTGTCATGATTTTGTTTCCTATCATCTTTCGGTTAATTTGGTCAATATAGGATGTTGGATCAATTTTTCCACATTGACACTCTTGAAAAGCATGGTTAGTCAATAACAATCAATCTTACACAGTTGTTATGATGTCTCCTCTGAAATACCCTTGAAATTGTTATATATTTCCAATGTTGTCTTATAAGGAATTGATTGTTTCCCGCTTCTTCTTGCCATTTCTTCGCCCATTGATATTTTAAGAGAAAGTCTAAAAACAATTTTAATTTAAGAGAAGATTCTATATTGGATGATTATGCATACAATGGAAAACCCCTCATAATTAACATTTTTCATGAATTATTCCCAAATTCTCGGTCATCTTTCCATTAAATCCGCTTATTTCCCCCTGTTGCATAATCTTCCTGGTTATATCTTCTTGACCTGTTGATTTTGGTCTGCAAAAACAGAGTTATGATTTCTAAATCTGTTGAAAACAAATTTCTCTGTGGAGTCGCCAGTTTGGTTATGATTAAAATCACAACAGAGTTTTTCCCGCAAAGTGTTGCTAAAGCCTATTATTATAAAAGATAAATAATACTAGTAGGAGGAACCCCTTGTAGATTGGAGATCAGGTCTGGTGTTTATTTGATGTTGTGCTATTGTTCAGCATTGCTTACATGGTTGATGAGGTCTTATTTTTATTTTCTATGGATTGAGCTTATCAAGTATTGGCTCTTTATGTTACCACATCCTATGCTATTCATTGATACCATTGCTATCTGTTATTGGGACACCTGCACAACAAACATGTTAGTAACAATACATAAAAGATAGTTTTTTTTTTTTAAAGAAATAACACATACAAGCAATTAGGAAGAAGTGAAAACAATGTGACAAATGCAAAGGGAAGGAATTGAACTATGCTATATGCTATACTACATCCATGAAAGATTAAAACGATTATGGTTAAATCCTAGCTAGCAAGTAAATGGTTATGTGATTTTATTGAGTTATAAGGTTAATATGTGTATGGTAGGATAGAATGTGGGTGGTGCATTTGACAAAGTGAAAGTTGTTAATGCTTATGTTATTTGTTGAGTTATATGGAACGTGGTCAATTTATGTTATGGCACAAGTTAAAGAATATGATATGGTCACGCTATTGGCTTTTAATGGGTGATGGTTTCTATACATTGTTTGATTAATGGTGTTAATGAAAAGCTTGTTGGCATGTACTAAGGATTTAATGAACTGTGTGTGGAGGTAACGTGCATTTTCTACACGTCACCCTTACTCCTTCTATGGTCACCACCCTAGGCGGGCTATTGTTCAACCTTGTTTCTGTGGTTATGCTATGATTTCTTAGCACAGAGGAACTGCTTGGAAAGCTCAAGTTTTAAGGATTTTGATATAAGGCATGTCTTTTTGTTTCCGTCCATGAATCTTCTCTGGTTATGAAATGGATATTGGCTCAAGTGTATTGATTTGTGCTTTCCTTAATCATTTCAACTGTGTAAAAATGTGTTTTTGAAATGGGGCGTTGATGGTTCTCTCTGTAATAATGTTGAAGTCATAGTGTTATTGGTCATCTCAGGCGTTAGCAGCCATAAGGGCTCTCTGTTATCCTTTCTGGTTTAGTTGGAGGGTTTTTTTTTGGTCTTGGGTGGCTAGTTGTCCTCACGCATTCGTATTGCTATATCCAGTCTTTGGATTTTATGGGTTTTAATGGTTGGAAGCAATCTGTGTCACTGCGTCTTATTCACTTGAGCGTTGGTTTGTTTTCACCACTGAAGGTCGCATAGTGGTTTATTTTGTTATTTCTCAGCCCTATCTTCACTTCAATGTTGTGGTTGTTTGACTGGAGAGCCACGAGGGTTATACCCTACATGTGTTAATGATGCAAGAGCATTACAACAACAAGCGAGCGTGGGACAAAACGCCAACGCATTTTGGCACATGATGAATTGTTTGAAATGTTTTGAAGTTTGATACACCAAACATAAATGAAACAATTAAGAAAGGGTGTACTTGTAGATTGTAATCAGACCTTGAGCATCATGCTCTCGTCTGAAGGATTAAGAGGCATTTATGATAGTAAATGTAAGTAGGTAGCTTTGAATTCTTAAATTAGATAATTTTAGGAGACGGAGGGAAAACGGATATAGACACCCTCACTTGTATCATTGTAACATTAGCAGCATAATCAATCAAGAGAGCATAGAGAAGAAGAAGCAGAGAGTTGTGTAAAGTAAAAAAAAACCATGTACAGAAGTTCTGGATTAATACAAAGATCTTTAGTTCAGACTCATGGTGTTCAATTGCTTTCTGTGTTTGTACATGCCAATTGATATATGCTTGTTACTCTCTATTATGCATTTTTTTTTATGCGTGAATGTATGATTTCACATTTAATGTCTGAAATCTGAAGAGAGGGAGAGTAAAGACTGAGTTTCAATTGTTTCTCTGTCTGAGCAAGAGTTTTAATGCAAGGAGTGCAGTGAAATTATCTGCAAGGAGTCCGTTGACGGGTTCAAAGTATCAATCTCTGAAAGCTCAGGAGGGACAACATTGTTCTCATTCTCGCAGAAGTGCAAGTTAAGAACAGGAGCCATGCAAGGAGTGCACAGGCTGAGTGAAGTCTCAGAGTTCCAACCTGAGCGAATTTGTTGAAAGACTATTGTCACAGGGAGTGCGCAAAGTCGAAGAGGTTCAAATACTTGGAAGTATTTGAAGAATTGTCACAAGGAGTGCATGCAGGAGTCTTCTTGAAGATTCGAATTGTGGAGAAAGATCAGGAGGGATAGAGTCTTTGAAGTTGTCGAAGAAAATCTCTAGAGGGATAGTGCCTTGAAGTATTGTAAGAAGGCGCAGCGACATTGTTTTGCAGGTGGATAAGTTTCATGGAAAAACACTTTGTTCATTTCATAGGAATCGTCAAGGAGAAATTGGACGGTCGAAATTCTCCTTGGAGAATTCGCGAAGTCCTGAGAACTATCGGATCGTGCAGAGGAGTAGGGGAGTTACGGTTTAAAATCTTTGCATCAAGATTCATGAGGTTGCGAAAGGTGAAGTCCTGAAATAGTGAAAGAATCTAAGCCGCCCGTTAGAAGGACACGTGTCGCGAGATCACCCATATTGGGAATTTGGACATCGGAGGTCAAAAAGGGAAGTCCTTCGACTTCACGAGTGGTGAAGTCGCGAGAGAATCACAGCCATCCATCAGAGGAGGACAGGTGGCAAAAATCAAGGGATCTCACAAACTCGGAGGTTTGCAAAGTGAGAACCCAAAGACTTGGTGCTCCATGTCGCGAGTGGCGAAATCGCGAGGAGCTAGGATAGCCGTAGGATTTGAGCCAATAGGGGCCATTGGATCACTCACGTAATCTCATTTCTGGTTTTTGTGGGTTGGAGAACCGAAATCTTAGCATCAGGATTTGCGAAGTCCGAAACTCCAAAAAGGCGGGAAGTTCCGTTGTGGGACCCGCATTGAGAATGTGTCAGAATTTCGGCATTTTGGCATATCAGCAGATAGGAAGTCGAGACTTTTGTCCCGAAAGTCCTGAAGTTGTGAGTTGTGATAAGGAGTAGCGAGAACGTGAGGAGAAAAGTCAACATCACCTCTCGGGGTTTCGTGAAAGAAAGGTGCCAGAGTTGGACGCCACAACTTGCGAAGTGGCAGTAGTGAGAGGAGCTAGTGCTTAGCTTAGTCGGTGGTCACATGTGGAGGGCACTGATAGAGGGGAGTTATACCGATTTTGTGATCTAGGGTATCGAGAGATTTGAAAGGAAGATTCGGGAGCCACGACTCATGAACTCGCGAGTTGCGAGTTGCGACAAGCACCTTTGGAATTGGGCCTTGGTCATAGCGTTGTCGTTGCATGAAAGGGCGGAGCTCATGCCTAGTGTTGTTTGCATAGGAGAGCTTCCAAAAGGACCTATGGATCAACTGAAATCAAGATTCCAGCAGGGAGTCGAAAGAGCCGATCTGACTCAAGAAGATAAAGAACGATCATGTGAGCGGATCTTGGCCTGAGAGCCGATAGGTCTGAGTCAGTTTGGTGTCAGAGCTTGACTCTATTTGTATACTTCATATAGGGAAAGCAATAAAAAATCTCAGCCATGCCACCAAGAAGAAGAGACAGAAAAACACCCGATCTTCCAGAGGAGAGGGAAATGCCGAGAAGAAGGGGTAGGCAGATGCCTGATCCAGCCATGGAAAGAGAGATGCGTGACCTAAGCGCCAGAATCAAGGACATGGAGATAGCACAGAGGCGCACAGTCGATGTTGGAGATGTCAGTGAAGATGAAGTTGGACATGAAAGAGAAGAATTTGCAGCATAGGATGCAGCAAATGAACGCCTGATTAGGGTTGTTGCAAGAATGGGTGCTAGAGTGAAAATGGATATTCCAGTATATGAAGGAAACCTGGATGTTGAAGAGCTTCTAGAATGGATTAGAGATCTGGACACATATTTTGACTATGAAGATGTCGAGGAAGAAAAAAAATTCAAACATGTTGTCACAAGATTGAAAGGACATGCATCATTGTGGTGGGATGAACTACAAGCTGACAGACACTGCAAAGGGAAGCAGAAAATCAAGATTTGGGATAGGATGATCGTAAAGATGAAGGAAAAATTCATCCCCATGGATTACCAGATTACTCTGTTTCGGAGAATGCAAAATTTGAGACAGAAGCTGATGTTAGTGAAGGAGTACATTGAATAATTCTACAGGCTGAACATTAGGGCAGGTCATCAGGAAAGTGATGATGAAAAGGTTGTCAGGTACATGAATGGTCTGAGATATGACATTCAGGATGAGATGAGCACGATGACCATCCGAATGGTGGAAGATTCTTATCAAATGGCTCTGAAGTCTGAAGAGAAGCTAAGCCAAAAACAAGGTCAAAGAGGTCGAGGCAGAAGCTAAGCCAGAGGCAAATCATGCCTAGGATAGAAATCGGAAACCCAAGGAAGAGTGGAAGAAACCTCAAACTCAAACTAAGAGAGGTGGAAGCTCATAGAGAGGGAAGCATACCAAACAGAGAGGTCAGTATGTTGATGGAAACATTTTTCCTCGTACCATAGGTAGAGGAAGAGGAAGAGGTGGAGTAGTGAAATGCTTCACATGCGGAAAGGTCGGACATAAATCTTATGAGTGTCCAGACAGAAAGAAAGAAGGAGGTGAGACTCGCATTGCCGAAGCACAGAGGTGGAATGTTGAGGTAGAGGATGCTGAAGGCGGAAGATCACTGATGATGTGAAAAGTTCTCTTAACGCTAGAGAAGGAGGTGGAGAGTTTGGTCCAAAGGAACAGTCTTTTTCGGATTGCTTGCAAAACTAAGGAAAGGGTATGCAAGGTCATGCAAGGTCATTGTGGATAGTGGTAGCATAGATAATCTCGTTTCTACAAAGATGGTAGAAAAGCTGGAGCTAGAAACGATTGAACATCCAAGCCCATATAGAGTTTTGTGGCTACAAAAAGGACATCAGGTAAATGTCACTAAACAATGTTTAGTTGAATTTAAAATAGGAGGGTATAAAGATGAAATACTCTGTGATGTTATTCCCATGGATGTTTGTCATCTATTGTTGGGTAGACCGTGGCAATATGACAGAAATGTGATTCATGATGGGAGGAAGAACACATACACCCTAGAGAAGAATGGGAGAACTCACATGTTGCTTCCAATCAAGGACAAGGAAGTAAAACCTGAAGTAAGCAATGTTGTACTTCTCATGAGTAGGAAGGAACTTCTTACAGAGGTTAAGAATAAGGAGGAATTGTAATTCATTGTGGTCTGGAAGCCTAAAATTGTTTTAACCAGTACAAGGGTAGATGATTTACCGGAAGAGGTTCAGAAACTGTTGGAAGAATTTGTTGACATAGTAGTGGATGATCTACCTCGTTCGTTGCCACCGATCAAAATTGTGAGTCATCATATTGATCTCATACCTGGAGTTAGTTTACCAAACAAATCAGCGTACAGAATGACGCCACGGGAGAATGAAGAAGTCAAAAGACAGTTCCAGGATTTAATGGACAAAGGGTTGGTTAGAGAAAGCTTGAGTCCATGTGTTGTTCCGACAATGCTCAGTCTGAAGAAAGACGGAGGCTGGAGGATGTGTACTGACTTGAGGGAAATCAACAAGATAACCATCATGTATAGATTCTCATTTCCAAGAATGGATGATTTGATGGATTGCTTAAGTGGAGCGAAAAAAATTTCGAAGATTGATTTGAAAAGTGGATATCACTAGATTCATATGAGAGAAGGTGATGAATGGAAGACAGCCTTCAAGACCAATGAAGGGTTGTATGAATGGCTTGTTATTCCATTTGGCTTAATGAATGCGCCAAGTACTTTCATGAGGTTGATGAACGAAGTCCTGAAGGAGTTCATCGGAAAATTTGTCATAGTATACCTTGATGACATACTAATTTTCAGTAAAACAGAAGCAGAGCATCTGAAACATTTGGCCACAGTGATGAAGAGATTACAGCAAGAGAATTTGTTGATAAACATGAAAAAATCCTTGTTCATGAAAACAGAGCTCATTTATTTGGGTTTTGTTATTTCTACAGATAAATTTTGGATGGATCCAGATAAGGTGGAGGTAATTAAGAATTGGCCATCACCGAAGAGTATATTTGAGGTGAGAAGTTTTCATGGATTGGCTAGTTTCTACCGGAAGTTCATTACGAATTTCAGTGGAATTAGTGCACCAATGATGGACACAGTGAAGAAGAGACACAAGTCTTTTCAGTGGACAGAAGAGGTTGAGAAAAGTTTAACTTTGCTAAAAAGGAAAATCACAGAACAACCAATTTTGGTGTTGCCGGATTCTAAAAAGACATTTCAGGTAAAATGTGATGCAAGTGGATTTGCAATAGGGGCAGTCTTGAGCCAGGAAGACAGGTCGATAGCATACTTCGGTGAGAATTTGAATGAAGCAAAAGTGAAATACTCCACGTATGACAAGAAGTTCTATGCTATTATTCAGGCATTGAAGAAATGGAGACATTACTTAATCCCAAAGGAGTTTGTCTTATACAGTGACAATCATGCTTTGCAATTTGTGACTCAACAGGAGAAGTTGAATCAAAGACATGAGTTTAGAGTCAAAACATTGGGTTTTGATGATCTCAGAAGCATGTACAGAGATGATCTAGATTTTAAAGAAGTGTATGAGGTGACTGAGAATCCAATTCTCAGGGACAGAATACATAATCTAGGAAGGATTACTGTTTAAGGGTAATCAACTATGTATTCCAAAGGGCTCCATGAGGGAGAATATGCTGAAGGAGAAACATAGTGGAGGATTGGTTGGGCATTTCGGTCATGACAAGACGTTCTCAAAGCTAAATGAGTCATATTATTGACTACGAATGAGAGAAGACGTCAAAATATTCGTGGACAGATGTAGAATTTGTCAGCATTCAAAAGGGAAGAGGCAGAATGCAGACTTATATCAACCCTTAGCCATACCTGAGAGGTCATGGGATGCAGTAAGCATGGACTTCATATTGGGGCTGCTAAGAACACAAAGAGGGTTTGACTCGATCTTTGTCTTGGTGGATAGATTTTCTAAGATGGCACACTTCATACCGTGTCAAAAAACCAGTGACGCAACTCATATTGCGAATCTGTTTTCAAATAAGTCATTCGACTTCACAACTTACCAAGGATCATAGTTTCAGATCGAGACACCAAGTTCGTGGGACACTTCTAGAGAACCTTATGGAAAAAGCTAGGAACGAACTTGTCGTTCAGTACATCTTATCATCCTTAGACGAATGGACAGACAGAAGTTGTGAATAGGAGCTTGGGAGACTTGTTGAGGAGCTTGGTGATAGAACACCACAGTCAATGGGACAATATTCTGCCATAGGAGGAATTTGCTTACAATGATTCAATCAACAGAATCACAGGGCAGAGTCCATTCCAAATTTTTTATGGGTCATAGCCAAGAGGAGTATCTAAACTGAGGGATTCAGAACGGGATGAGATAAGAAGTGCTAGTGCAGAAGATTTTGCTGAAGCAATGAAGGAACTTCACAGCCAGGTGAAGGAGCGATTGAAAAACTCGAGCCAAGAGTATAAGCGCAGAGCAGATCAACACACGAGACAACTTCAATTTGAGGTTGGTGATTTGATTCTTGCACATCTGAGAAAGGAAAGGTTTCTGAAGGGAAGATATAACAAATTGAATATGAAGAATATCGAACCATGTAAGGTCTTGAAGAAATTTGGGGAAAATGCTTATGAGATTGAATTACCCGATGGGATTGGAATTTCTCCGATATTCAATGTCTCAGATTTGTACCCGTAGAAAGATGAGGAAGAAGGAAAAAGTGATAAACAACCAGAGGTTCAGTGGACTAAACAAATGTCAGTTGCAGAGAAGCCACAGATGGAAATCATACTGGACAAAAGAGTTAGCAAAAGGACCAGAAGGAGGGAATATTTTGAATACTTGGTCAAGTGGAAGGGACTCCAGTTGAAGATGCCAGCAGGGAGAATGAAGCAGAGATCCAGAAGCATGGACAGACCGTGCGAGAATTCATGGATAGGATCCCATGAAAATTTTCAAGCAAGGGAGCATGATGCAGAAGCATCACAACAACAAGTGAGCGTGGGACAAAACACCAATGCATTTTGGCACATGATGAATTGTTTGAAATGTTTTGAAGTTTGATACGCCAAACATAAATGAAACAATTAAGAAAGGGTGTACTTGTAGATTGTAATCATACCTCGAGCGTCCCGCTCTTGTCTGAAGGATTAAGAGGCATTTATGCTAGTAAATGTAAGTAGGTAGCTTTGAATTCTTAGATTAGACATTTTTAAGAGCCAGAGGGAAAATGGATATAGACACCCTCACTTGTATCATTGTAACATTAGCAACATAATCAATCAAGAGAGAATAGAGAAGAAGAAGCAGAGAGATGTGTAAAGTAAAGAAAACCCATGTACAGAAGTTTTGGATTAATACAAAGATCTTTAGTTCAGACTCATGGTGTTCAATTGCTTTATGTGTTTGTACATGTCGATTGATATATGCTTGTTACTCTCTGTTATGCATTTGTTTTGATGCGTGAATGTATGATTTCACATTTAATGTCTGAAATATGAAGAGAGGGAGAGTAAAGAATGAGTTTCAATTGTTTCTCTATCTAAGCAAGAGTTTTCCTGCAAGGAGTGCAGTGAAATTGTCCGCAAGGAGTGTGTTGACGGGTTCAGAGTATCAATCTATGAAAGCTCAGGAAGGATAACATTGTTCTCATTCTTGTAGAAGTGCAAGTTAAGAACGGGAGTCATGCAAGGAGTGCGTAGGCTGAGTGAAGTCTCAGAGTTACAACCTGAGTTAATTTGTTGAGAGAGTGTTGTCACGGGGAGTGCGTAGAGTCGAAGAGGTTCAAATACTTGGAAGTATTTGAAGAATTGTCGCAAGGAGTGCGTGCAGGAGTCTTCTTGAAGATTCGAATTGTGGAGAAATCTCAGGCGGGATAGAGTCTTCAAAGTTGTCAAAGAAAAGCTCCAAAGGGCTAGTGCCTTGAAGTATTGTAAGAAGGTGCAGCGACATTGTTTTGTAGGTGGATAAGTTTCATGGAAAAACACTTTGTTCATTTCGCAGGAATCGTCAAGGAGAAATTGGATGATCGAAATTCTCCATGGAGAATTTGGGAAGTCCCGAGAACCGTCGGATCGTGCAGAGGAGCAAGGGAGTTACGGTTTAAAATATTTGCATCAAGATTCACGAGGTTGCGAAAGGCGAAGTCTCGAAATAGCGAAAGAATCTGAGTCACCTGTTAGAAGGAGGACACGTGTCGCGAGATCACCCATATCGGGGATTCGGACATTGGAGGTCAAAAAGGGAAGTCCTTCAACTTCACGAGTGATGAAGTCATGAGAGAATCGAAGCCGTCCATCGGAGGAGGACAGGTGGCAAAGATCAAGGGATCTCGCGAACTTGGAGGTTCACAAAGTGAGAGCCCAAATATTTGGTGATCCAAGTCGCAAGTGGCGAAATCGCGAGGATCTAGGATAGCCATAGGATCTAAGCCAACAGGGGCCGTTGGATCACTCACGTAATCTCATTTTGGGGTTTTGTGGGTTGGAGAACCGAAATCTTAGCATCAGGATTCACGAAGTCTGAAACTCCAAAAAGGCAGGAAGTTCCATTGTGGGACCCGCGTTGACAAAGTGTCAGAATTTCAGCATATCGACGGATAGGAAGTCGATAATTTTGTCTCGAAAGTATTGAAGTCGCAAGTTGCGATAAGGAGTAGCGAGAACGTGAGGAGAAAAGTCAACATCACTTCTCAAGGTTTCATGAAAAAAAGGTGCCAGGGTTGTACGCCACAACTTGCAAAGTGGCGAGTAGCGAGAGGAGCTAGTGCTTATCTTATCTGGTGGTCACGCGTGGAGGGCACTGACAGAGGGGAGCTATACCCATTTCATGATCTCGGGTATCATGAGATTTGAAAGGAAGAGTCGGGAGCCACGACTCACGAACTTACGAGTTGTGAGTTGCGACAAGCGCCTTTGGAATTGGGTCTTGGTCATAGCGTTGTGGTCGCACGAAAGGGCGGAGCTCGCGCCTAGTGTTGTTTGCACATGAGAGCTTCTGAAAGGACCTGTGGATCGACTGAAATCGAGATTCCAGCAGGGAGTCGAAAGAGTCGATCCAGCTCAAGCAGATAAAGAATGATCCTGTGAGAGGATCTCGGCCTGAGAGCCAATAGGTCTGCGTCGGTTAAGTATCATTACCATGTCGAATTGGAGCCTTGCTCCTCTGTTATAACCCTCCTTTCATAGGATTTGTTACCTGTCTATGAATAAGTGGTGGTTCTCTTTATGTATGCACCATCAGTCTTGGGGGTTTTCACCATTGAAAGGAGTTGGCTCAAGATTTCTTTGTATTGGTCATAGAGAAAACCCTTAACTCTGCAGGTCTGATGGTTGATAGAGAAGATCGGTGTGGCTTGTCGATTTTACTACTTGGTTATTGTTGGATGGTTTTGTATTGTAAAAAAAATTGGGTACAAACTTGCCCAGTTGGTCATGTGACAATCGTGTTGGTTTTGATATCTAGTCATTGCCTGTGTTATTTCAATGGATAACCCTGTGTTGTTAATTGGACAATTCAAAATACACAGTCAATTTCCTTGTGTTTCATAATCCAGTGTTGTTTAAATTGAGAAGGTCACGGCCTTGCTTTTTTTCGATGCGTAGTTATGTTGCCACAACAAGTTTGGTCGGTTATTGATTGTTACAACAGTCCAAGTATAGTCTCGGCATTGAATTGGTTTATTGAAGGTTGGGGCTGATACACAGTCACTTTCTTTTGCATTGAAGATTATTGGGATGTTAAACTTGGCATTGGTTGCAATTGTTAAATGAGGTACGCGTGTAATGCATTTTTCTGTATGGTGTTCCTACACCACGAATAAATGTTCACTGTAACTATGAGTGTTTGTGGGACAAATGATTATTGAAACCGGAATGACTTTATCAAATCCATCCACTGCATGCACTATGGTTAGTTGATTGCCTCATTAGGGATGAGCCCGAGTTTTACACAGCATGGTTGATTGCAGTGTGATTAATTTGAAGTAATCATGTAGTAAGTTGATATCTCAGCAGGATGGGTTGAGTTGATACTATGACTATGTGTTTAGAAGTGTAAAATGAAAATGTTGCAACGTGGTGTTTTGGGTGGCTGCCCACTATGTATGATATGGATAATTTTGGGTTCCACACTCAGAGATAGTCACAGAGTTTTAAGCACAACTTTGTTGCAATTCAATTATTTGTTTTATGAAGTCTGGCATGTTGTTGTTTCCTCGTTGTGTTGGATGGATATCCCAACATTTTGATTATTTAGAGTCGTGCTGAATTGAGTTTGTATAGTCACAGAATTACACTTTTGTTGATTGAATTATTTTGTGTTTCCACAGCATGGCATGAGTTGGAATGGTGGTTGTTGTCTAATTGTTTAAATGACGAGTCAAGGTTTTACAATTCAAATATGGATTATTGGGTCAGTTGTCCCCTATATATGTTTAACGAATATCATGCATTTTAAATGACAGGCCCAATTGCAGTGATAGTATGACTTCATTATAAAATTTGTAAACACGACTTTTGACTGTTTTTGTTGATTGAAGTAATGTGTGGGAAGTGGTTGATTTTGATGGTTAACGGAGTGGAAATGGTTACTATTATACATTTGAGAATTGTTATAAGATGAAAATTGGATAAATAAAAGGAACGGAACTCCCTTACAGATTGTGTGGAAAGTATATTGTCTTGTGATGGCATTGTGTTAGATATTTGACTATGAACACTGAATTAACTAATACACAATGATTGTTATTGGGTCACAATGATCATTTGGTTGTTGCATCTCCTTTTAACATAATGACTAAATGGATTAATTGATTAATTTTGTGAACTGTACCCGCTCTCATTTCCCATCCTTATTTCATTGTTCGCTAATTACAACCCCATCACCTTCCCACATTCATTTATCACTCCCTGTTCTAAAATTGATTATATTCAAGAAACATTATGTGTTGAATCAGTTGACAGTAGCAGTGTCTTGGCTTAATTACAATGATGTTTTCTTTGGTTTGAAATTGATTATTGTTTTCTTTGAGTAGTAATCATATTTTTTCCCCCCTCATCATATCATGTTTCACTCAATACAAACCCCTCAAATATCCCATGACCCTTTATTCACCCCCTGCTCATTGATAAACAGCAAAACAATTTGTATGGATTGGATAGCATGAGTCTGATACATTGTTGAGCCAAATCTATTTCATATTTTTAAGAGTTGTCATGTATGGTTATTTAAAAGACTATCTGCTAATCAATCATGCATGCAGAAATGAGTTTTTTCAACTGTGGTAGCCATGGTCGAGGAAACAGAGGGAGAGGTAATTGGAACAAAGGCCCAAGAAGGCCCTGGTTCTCCATACATTTTGACATTGATTCACAAGAGTTTGGCCAGTTGTTTCAAGCCATATTTTTCAATTGAATTGGGCAAGGAGTGGTCCAACCCAAGCCCGAAAGGCCTCATTTCCAAGTTCTTCAATCCCCAGGTATCCCTATGCCTCCTCACGTCTCATTGCAACCCAAAGTTCCTAAAAATGATGGATGGCAAGAGATTTTCCACTCGACAGACTCCCAACATCATGGCTGGCCTAATTTATCCCTACCTTCTCCTCCACCTATTAACCCCATTGTCCAAGATGCTCCCACTCACCAGTGCATCCCTCTCATGCTAGCAAAAGGTTGAAAACTGAGGCCCACCATGACCTTGACAAAGGATAAGCCATTGTTGCCCCTTCCGCACCCTCCAATGGCTCTGACAAATCCATGTCTTCCCAGATGCATTTGAGGGATGATTGTTCCCACGTGATCAGTGAGATTAGGCCTAAAGGCTCGGCACAGCCAAAGGAAAATTCAGGAAAATCAAAGGGTGACATTAGCAATCAGGGAAAGATTGCATCGCAGAGTGGGAAATATGGATTTTGAGTTTTTATTTTTATCTATTGTTGATGACAGTTGACTTTAGGCAACTTTGGACGGCATGTTTTAATTTTGGTTACATGAGTAATATTTTTTGAAAATAATTTCAAATATTATGAGCTAAATTGTCAAATGTGAATATGTGGATGGGAGTCACAAGGAGTGTTTTTCTTAACTAAATAGTTATGTTATGATTGTTATGAGCTAAAGGGAGTCACAAGGGATCCCACCTACTAGTTATTATTTATTTATAACCCTTATTATGATTATTGTTTCCCCCCCTAACTAAAGTTGGTTGAGTTTTTTAATTAACTTAACTAATGAGTTGGTTCAACTACTTCATCCAATTCTAGTTTGTTTAAAAGAAAAAGGAAAGGGAGAAACAAAGGGAGGATAGAAGCAAAAACACACTAAGGTTTTATCTTTAAGTTTATGTTGAGATAGTTCGGTTTTCATTCATTCATTTATTCATCACAAGCCTAATTATTTTTTATGATAGCAGGGTCTTATTGTAGACAGCAATATTCAGAGTTGAATCACATCATTCAGACGCTTGTTTTTTAGAGGTGTTGATCTATCTTTGATAGTCTGTGTAGACTTGTCTATTTTTTAATTAGTTTTCATGGCTGACAAAGGCTATTGTGCAGAGTCGAGTGGGCAGAAATATGTGGCAAGTTGATCCAGTTTTTAGAGTTCAATTTTGGTTTTCTGTCAGAGGTCTTTTTGTATGTTCCATCAGGGATGTCTAAGTTTGACTTTGGTCCAAAATCTTTGTATGAGATTTTGGAAAGAAAAATACTCTTTGGTGAATTTGAATGAAATAAAGGATTTCTTTATGTCTCATCTATCTTGGTGACTTTACTTCTATCTTTACATTTATTTCAGCAACGGATATGTTCAGAAAATTACATAAAAAGTAAATTTACAGCAATCTTTTTATTGATAAAAGACTAGCCTAACCACTCGTAATTAATACTTGTGAGTTAGGATGTTATTTTTTTTGGCTATAAACATAGGGTGATATTCTCGTCTGTTGGGTGTGTGTTATATTCTTTGCATGTGTGTATGTGTGGGTGCATCAGATACGACAATTGCGTTTGACGATCCCTTCACCTAGGGTTCTGCCATGTGCGTCGGGCGCTTTCCTAGGGGGGGGCAGGTATGCCCCCCCTTGGTTACGCGCAGCATTCGGCACCGGGCAGTAGCCCGGGGCTGATGGGGTTCGGGGCAACGCCCCGAATTTTTTTTTTTTTTTTGGGGGCGGTTTTTGCTATTTTTAGCTGATTTGTAAATTAATCCCGGATTAAGGGATTAGAGTTTTGGTATCTACGGAATACCTAAAAACATTGTATATATTGTATGGAGAATGGTGAAATTCGAGATAATGAAAATAAGAAAGGTTTTCCCGGTTGAGGGTTTCCGGTAAAAATCTCTGTGTACTCTATGTATGAGCCATTGATTATTTATGTATTGCTTAAGAATCTATATGCATTGCTTTACTTCGCAGATTTAAAACTTACATGTGGTATCAAAGCACGTTTTTGGCTTCAGAGGGATGCCTTTGTTGCTGAGGGTTTGGCTTGGTCTTGATAGATCAAGTTTATCTTGGGTCTGTGATTAACCTGGGTTCAGTGGGAGCTTTTGCAGTGGAGATTCGAGTAAAGTAAGAGGAATGGCGAGCTCATCTAGAATCGAGATAGAGAAGTTCAATGGTAAAAACTTTGAGCTATGGAAGCTCAAGATGGAGGACCTTTTTGTAGACAAAGAATAATGGATCGTTGTGGATTCCGGTACACAGCCTACTGGTACACCATCTACAAGCACACAAGCTACTGGTACACAACCTACCAGTACACAAACTACTAGTACACCAGCTACTGGTATGTCGAAGGAAGATTGGGACAAGTTGGACAGAAGAGAAAGGAGTACCATTCGACTCTGCCTGGAAGATTCGGTGTTGTTGAATGTCTCAGGAGAATCTACAGCCAAGGAACTATGGGATAAGTTAGGGAATTTGTATCAATCAAAGTC
>ML778191.1:1823189-1902612 GCA_009831015.1 Picea engelmannii | reverse complement strand
TTTGGGGCAATTTTTGCTATTTTTAGCAGATTTTGCTATTTTTAGCTGATTTGTAAATTAATCCCGGATTAAGGGATTAGGGTTTTGGTATCTACAAAATACCTAAAAACATTGTATATATTGTATGGAGAATGGTGAAATTCGAGATAATGAAAATAAGAAAGGTTTTCCCGGTTGAGGGTTTTCGGTAAAAATCTCTGTGTACTCTGTGTATGAGCCATTGATTATTTCTATATTGCTTAAGAATCTATATGCATTTCTTTACTTCGCAGGCTTAAAACTTACACCGTCTACTTTGCCTTAGCCAAGCAGAGTCTAAAAATTCTTGAGTAAGATCATTTCATATCTTTTCCTCCATAGTATGCTCATATTAACTATCAAGCATTACCTTTCCTCGAGAAAATGGTTGAGAGAATAACAGAACTACAATATACACATGAAGGAATTTGCAGAGGATGTGCACTTGGTAAAAATGTTAAGAATACATTCTCAAGTAGCAATAATAGATCTAAGGAAATCCTAGATCTAATACATTCAGATGTTTGTGGTCTGATTCCAGTCAAATCTCTAGGAGGTTCTCTTTATTATGTAACCTTCATAGATGATTACTCAATAAAAACTTGGTTATATCTCCTGAAGACAAAGGATTAAGTTTTCGGCAAGTTTCAAGAATTCAAAGTAGAAATAGAAAACCTCACAAGCAAGAAAATCAAGACTTTGAGAACAAATAATGAAGGAGAATACACATCCAAGGAATTTGTTGCCTTTTGAAAATCAATTAGGATTAGGAGGGAGTTAATTGTTCCTCATAATCCTCAGCAAAATGGTGTAGCATAAAGGAAGAATAGATCCATTGAGTAAATCATGAAGGAACTAATAAATGATCAAGGTTTATCCATGTATTTATGGGGAGAACCAGCCATGACAGCGATATATGTTTAGAATAGAAGTATCCACTGCATATTGAAGGATATAACTCCAGAATAATCCTTCTCGGGATAGAAACCTAATGTGGAACACTTAAGAATATTTGGGTGCCCTGTTTACATTCATATCCCCAAGGATAAAAGGAAGAAACTAGAACCCTCAAGAAAGAAGGGAATATTTGTTGGATATAGTGAATCCTCCAAATCCTATAGAATCTATATTCCAGAACAACATAAGATTGAAGTCAGCAGAGACATAACCTTCAATGAGAAGATGGCTTTCAAGAAATATATAGAAGACTCCATGGAAGAAGAAGAATATGAAGAGCTTAAAGAAGAAAGCACCTGTCTTCCAGAAATTCATAATGAAGAACCAGAACAACTTGATCATACAATGCAACCATGTCAACCTATTGAATCAGTCATTGTACCCAAAACTAGAAAATGTCCAGCTTGGCTTGAAACTACTCTACAAGAAGCAGAAATAATCAAAGCTCCAAGTGGCACTTTCAGAGAAAGCAAGAAGCCCAAAATATTCTCCATCTATGCAGCATGTATGACAAAACTTATAAATGAAGAACCCACCACATTTGAAGAAGAAGCTCAAAAGAAACAATGGAAAGAAGACATGACCGAATAATACTAGTCTATCATGAAAAATGATGTGTGGGAAATCGTGTCTAGACCCAAGGAAAAATCAGTGGTAACTTCAAAATGGGTCTATAAGATCAAACATGCAGTAGACAGAAGCGTGGAAAAATACAAGGAAAAGTTTGTAGCTAGAGGGTTCTTCTAAAAGGAGGGAAAATATTATGACGAAACCTTTGCTCCTATTGCCAAATATACTTCTATTAGAGCCATTATGTCTCTTGTTGTTTCCATGGGATGGAGTCTACACCAGATGGATGTAAAAACAACTTTTCTCAATGGAGCAATTGAAGAAGAAGTGTACATTGAAAAACCTCAAGGTTTTGAGGTACATCCCAAAGACACTCATGTTTGGAGATTAAAGAAATCCATGTATGGACTCAAGAAAGTTCCAAGAGCTTGATATGCCAAAATTGACAGTTACTTAATAAGACTTGGTTTCTCTAGGAGTCATGCAGATCCAAATTTCTACTACAAGGTTGTGAACAATGCACATGTGATTCTACTATTGTATGTTGAATATTTATTCTTGACAGGTGCAGAGTCTCTCATCACCCAGTGTAAGAAGGAATTAGCTTCTAAGTTCAATATGAAAGATATTGGTCTCATACACTATTACTTGGGACTAGAAGTATGGCAGAAGCATGGTGAAATCTTCCTTGGACAAGGAAAGTATGTAGTGAATATTCTTCAGAAATTTGGAATGATGGATTGCAAATCCATGGCCACTCCTATGACCACAGATATAAGAAAAGTAAGAGACTCGGATTCTGATCCAGTAGACCCATCCCTATATCAACAATTGATTGGGTCGTTGAAGTATCTAGTGAATACTTGACTAGATATTGGTTTTTTTGTAAACACTTTAATCCAGCTCCAGGTAGAACCCAGACATGAGCACTGGATAGTTGCAAAGCATGTTCTAAGATATATTCATGGGACGCTAAACTATGGTTTAAGATACACCTCATCTAGTGATATGCAGCTTCATGGATTCACAGATTCAGATTAGGCAGGGAGTGCAGAAGACAGAAGGAATACTTCAGGGATGTATTTCAATTTGGGCTCTACTATGATATCATGGGCCAACAGGAAACAGAAGTATGTCGCACTCAACACAGCAGAAGCATAATATATCACAACATGTGAGGAATGTACCGAAGTAGAATGGTTGAAGAAGTTGATTTCTGGATTATTTGATCAGGTACCAGATTCGACCGTAATATACTGTGACAATCAAAGTTGTATGAGGCTATCAGAACACCCAGTTTTTCATGACCGGTTGAAACATATTGATATCAAATACTACTTTATTCATGATTAAATCCAGGAAGGAGAAGTGAAACTCCAATATATCTCCACAAATGAGCAGGCAACATATATTTTGACAA
Organism: Picea engelmannii; assembly: GCA_009831015.1. NCBI lineage: Eukaryota > Viridiplantae > Streptophyta > Pinopsida > Pinales > Pinaceae > Picea > Picea engelmannii. Next base: position 1,899,647 of record ML778191.1, on the reverse strand, counting down.
AGCCTTTGTCCAGGATAAAGTTTGTGCACTTAAGGGACAAGATGGGGCTCGTGGAGATAACTCCCTTAGTTGAAAGGGAAGAGATGGCTCCCCAGGTTGGGAGGGAGAATTGATATATATTATTAATTCATGGGCAGTCATTTTTCAATTTGGAAAATGGTCCAGGTTGGGAATTTCCTTTCCAATCCGGAAAGAGGTTCAATATTTCTGACAGACATGCATTTTCTAGTTCGAAAAATGGTCCAGATCGGACAGTCATTTTTGTAATTAAAATGGTTCGTTAGATTGATGATGTACCATAGACAGTGATTCCTCTTGTGGCCAGTGTGGAGGAATGGTCTAGGAAAGTCATTCTTCTTGGAAATCACTCTGAGTAGTGGTCAAGTAGAATGGTCTGCCTCGCCAGGAAGTCAATGTTTATAAGTTCACAGTTGTGAGAAGTTTCGAAGAATGATTTGTTTTGGATGTTGGTGCAGGACAATGATATCCTTAGGAAATGGTTTGGACAGTCATTCCCTAGGGCAGACTCATTCTTTCCAGGTTTCACTATGATTAGTGTCGTAGGAATGGCCCAGTTAGGTGAATGGTCCAGGTTCAGCAATCAGGGATAGGCATTACCTAGGCTAGATTCATTCTCTTAGGGTTTCACTATGTTCAGTGACGAAGGAATGGCCCAGTTAGGTGAGTGGTCTAGGCTTGGAAATTAGGGACAATTATTCTTCTATGCTTGGGAAGAATAGTCTAGATAGGCCATGGTTGATGTTTTACTTTCTAAGGGCAGATGCTCTTCCATATCTCACATATGTGAGTGGAAGAATGGCCCATATGAATCAGTTTTTATCATGATATTGTTTATGCAGATTGATATCAGATGATATGATTGTTTTAGAGATTGTATGTCTCTGGACAATAGTTGTATGTTATTGTGGTGGATGTGATCCATTAATAGTGACCATGTGTCATTGGTTAGTAACAGTGTGCTATTGAGAGTGGTTGTGTACCACTGGATAGTAGTTGTATACTATTATGAATAGACACAGTTGTCTTCTATTGGATGGCATTGTTATGATTTCCATGGAGACTATCTAGTTGGCTAGTGATGATGGTGCTAGTGATTTGATCATAAGATAGTCTGTGTGGCTATGATGATGCTACCGGTTGAATGGTATGTTTGTCCTCAATACCATTGCCTTTAATACCTCCCTAGCTAGGAGGGAGTGTTGATATTATGGTAGCTATGGGGGGTATTAACCTTCACTTGTAACCTTTGACGAGACTAGAATATTCTGGGAAGTAAGAGAAACCCTAAAGCCTTGGATAATAACCCTAGAAGACAAGTCGGCTTAATAGAATAATTAATATTGAGTTATTAGCACCTAGGAAGAGAAGTCGACCCAGTTAGTTAAGATGAAGCAGTATAAACAGAGGGCGCTAGAGCTCATTTGTGACTCACTCACGACAGCATAAGGACAAGAAGTTTGCATGAGTGAAGAAGAACTGCAACTGTTGCAATAGTGAATTTGTCTTGGGTTATTGGTTTGGAATTTCTACTTGGTATTTGGTTATCCTTGCTTGGTGTGCTAGCCTTGGTTGGCTATTGGTCTACTACCAGAATTATTCTATCCATCAAGGTTAAGGTGCTCGGGGGTGGCCTTTGTTCCTATGGTTGGGTGACAATATTTCTATATTTTCCATGGTGAAATGAGCACACCCATTTTTCTAACACAAGGAAACCATGAGCACATTGCTAACGGAAAAAAATATGAATTGACTCATAGAGAATAGGCATCTATACTTAGACATGAACCAATTAAGAGCAGAGAAACAGGATCATGCGTAGAAGTTAGAGATGTTGCAAGAGGAAGAGTTCTGAGTAGCAGAAGAACTGGTAGTTGTGCAAGGCGTCACAAGGAAGGCAACACAAAACAATGAAGAGAAATCGAAGACTCATATTACAGCAGAGATAGGAGAATAAATCTTGCAGGAGGAAGCACACATCAAATAAAATGTCATTCCCACACGAGAAACATTTCACAAGTTCATGGTGACATGGAATCAGGCCTAAAGTGGCTCGGGACGAGCCACGGGTTAAGTGTTGGGGGCCTGTTGGAGTAGGTCATTTTGCGTAAGCTTTGGGAGTCACACAGGAGCAGACCACGTGACAAGTCAGGAAAGGAGCAACACGTGTAGAAAACAGTTAGTGCATTTTCAGAAGCCAGTGTGAAAAAGGTGGAAGTTAGCTAGGATTTTTAGGACATTTTGTCCACATTGTAACGGGCTAATCCCCAATGTATATGTATAAATATTAAGGGTTTTGGGTAGAAAGTAGTAGTTGAAAATAAGGAATGAGAAGAGAGAGTGGTTTTTTTGTATGTTTTTGAGTTGAATATCAGTCGAAGAGGTATGTGTGCATTGCAGCATAGAACGGATTGGAAAGGTTTGGGTTTTCACTCAATATTATTGTATGAACGTAGTGCGCATCTGTTGTAAGGATTGAACATGAATAATATAAGAACCCAACCATTTTGGACGTATCACAATTTGGGGTGAACCATGTTAAACTCTTATGTCTTGATGTGTTTGTTGCCATGATGTGTTGGTATATTATGTTCATTGTGCACATGTATTAGATGCTTAATGGCTAATATGAATATGTATCTGATGGTTCCACGCACTTATTAAATGGTTAAGTAGGATGAATTTTTCATATGTTGTTATGCATTATTTTCGTCACCCCTATGACCATTAATGATTTACAACTATCCTTTGTCTTTAGAAGGATCAGTTGCCTTAATCCCTGAAAAAGAATGAAGACCAACTTTCCCAGAGAAATGAAATTATCTTTTCCTTTGTAAAAACCTTGTAAAGAAGGATCGGTGCACCTTGCTTAATGTTAAGGGTGCGACGATCTAGGATCGACACAGGTTGCACCATAGTGGCATGCGACATTGTCACGGTTTTCTCAGTGTTAAGGGTGAGACAATCATTCGCACGAAGAAAAAGAGAAGCTTCTCAATGCTTCTAAAAGAGAAGCTTCGAGGGTGAGGTGGTCTCTAATCGTTTTGTATCTTCGTCCCATCCTTGATCTCATGGGATCATCCTAACCTCCTCACCCTATTCTTTTCATCTTATAAAAGGAGGAGACCTCTCATGGGGAAAGTTAGCTTTTAGAATAGCTTTTTTGGGTGAGATTTTGGAATAGAATTTGGATTAGCTTCAACTATAGCTAAGTCATATGGCGTGTTTGGGCGTATGTTGGCTTTGAGCTTCAATTTGTCAAGCTAAGATCATAAGTAGTTGTCATATCTACAGTCTTAGAATCCATGGAGAAGAATTATGTGGGAATCAAGGAACTATTGGAAGGAACCTAACAACATCAAGGCATCTCATTGTATCTTTCTTTCACATTATTTAATACAGATATACTTTTTCTTTCATATATGAGCGTTATTTTTCCATATTGTATGATTCCTTGATCACATACATAGTTTCATATCGAATAGACTTTGTTATTCTTTCCTTTGTTGGTTTGTGTTTCTTTGCAGATACTTCTCCATAAGCCTTACGATGGAGTTGGGATCACATTGGCAAGGTCATGTCTACAACATTTAAAAGGTATGTTTTGGACTCTCTTCTTATTTGATATCTGAAATCTAAGGAAAGTTCAGTGTATTGTTTGTTTTGTTCTAGTTTCGGGGTGAAACTAGGGAGATTAGTTTGTGTCCGCACTTACCGATTTGTCTGATAACAAAATTGGTGACCATACTGGGGACACAGATTTTTGTTTTCCTAGTTTGTCTTGTTTTTTTGCTTTAATTTCTTGGGTTCTGTTTTCTGAGTCACTGGGAGATCCATATTGACTCTATGATTGTTTATTTCACTGGGAAACCTTCTTGGTCACTGGGAGATCCATATTGATTGTCTGATTGTTTATTTCATTGGAAAACCTTCTTGATCAACGCACCCTACTTTGAGAGATAATGCGACATTGTCGCACTCTAGTCTTCAATGACCTGCGACAATCAGGATTGTCACACTGCATTCATCTTACAGCCTACAACGATTGTGAAAAAATTTAGTTTTTGGTGTTTTTCCTTGCCCAGATCTGAGATATGGTTTTGGGGTGATTTGATTATAGTCTGGTTACAATCTATTTGATATTGTTAAGTTTATTTTTAGCCATCTTTTCTTTGTTTTAGTTTGTTTGCTTCTGAAAGATTTGTTATCTCTTGCTTTGAGTTTCTTTTAGTGACAAAGCATTTTTTATTCTGAATTATTTAGTGAAAGAACTCTTATTCTTTGTATTGAATAGTTCATTGTTTGGGTTGCTTTGTTTTTTAAGATATTTTCTATTGCTTTTAGTTATATTTGAAATAAATAAAAAAAAAATTTCTTTCTTTGCATTAGATTGGGGGAATCCTTGCATTTGAAGTAGCGAAATTGCATGGTTTCGAGCATTTTTGGTCTTGAATTCTTAAAACATTTCCCCCCTCAAGGCTGAGGGGGGTCAAGAATCATGTATTGATGTACAGTCTCTTTGGCTCATTTCTTGAGGATCTTGATATCGATGAGTTTAATAAAATTTTGGGACATTATGCATCTGGGAATGATAAACATTTTCTCCTTCTCATAATATAGCTTTCATCAAAGTGAAATATTTGCATTCTCATTTATTTGCATTGTTTAGAGTCGGTCAAAACATCATTTAGTCCACGCCATTTTCCACTTGAGTAACAATAGCTTAATAAAATTTAAGCGTTAATTAAAGTCTACCTTGAAACTTTTTTTCTAGGGCTCTTTGCAACCTACATTAGATTAGTTGCAGGGATTTGGAATGGGTGTGAAAGATAACTTTCCAAAGTTGTAAACAAACATAGAATCTTGAGTTAAGGAGCAGTGATATTCATTTACTACATTTTTTCCTGGGAATCCCTTCTCACACAAGGTTCAATCACGAGGTCGCATTAAGGCCAGCAGAATTACTAACCTTGCTTTGTTGGTCTTGGTGTAGTAGTTACACGTATTATTGGGGGTCACTTGAGAAAGCAACCTTGTGCGGGGCTTCTCAAGACAATTTCAAGCTCATTCACTCAGCCCTTGCGCATATATCAAACTGTCAATTGTTTCCCCAGGCATCATTGGTATATTTGGTAACCTTAGTGGCCTTTCTTTAGGGTTAATACATGAGGTGACGGTGAAGGGGAAAGTCTTCGTTGTACCTAGAATCAATGTTGGCCAAACTCACTCAGGCTCCTTCGAGGGTAAATCCACGTTTATTGTGTGGAAGCTTGCACCAAGGCATAAGGCCATTAAGTAGGTCGTCAATGTAACTTTTCCACCCACTCTATCTCAGCCCCTTCTTACATTGTTCTCGTGATATTGGATTTCATCACCAACTAGTGCATTCATTGTGAGAAGGTTTTGTTTGTTTTCTTTCTTCCTAGATTTTTAGTGTGTGTTGTTTGTTTTACCTAGCAGAATCTAGGTTGGATCTGTGTTTAATGGCATCAGTTCCCGAAACAATCAATGAAGCAACCCCTTCTCTAGGGGATCCTTTTTTTGTTCCTTCTTACAAAAATATTGGTCCTCCATACATCGCTACTTTGAGCCTTCCAGGTCTCACAATTTGGTTACCGATATGGTTGTTTTCCACTCCGGTAATCCCGAATGTTGCAAGTGATTCGAATGTAATCACTTCCCCCCAAGAACATCAACCTCATGTTGATACTTCACCTTCTTCACCAGTAATATCTTCTTCACCTTCTTCACTTGCAAGGTATTCTTTCATTTCATCTTCTTCGTCGAGCGAAAGCTCTGAATTTAGTAACCCGGTGGATAAGAAGAAGAAGAAAAGGAATATTAAGAAGAAGAAAAATAAACAAGGGTCCAAACTTTCAACCACTTCCAAACATGTTGGAAAACAACCAGTTACTGTTAATCGTGTTGGGAGTGTTGATGATGCCAAGATCACCCAAACAACTCGTAAGCCCAAGTATCCTTGCAGGATTTGTAAGGGTAACCATATTCTTAAGGATTTCCCTGGTCTATCCAAGGTTATAGAAGCATGGTCTACACACCCTCGCCAACCCATGTCGTCAGCCTTTGAACAACATGTTGATGACCTCCCGTCAACTAGTCAGGATATTGTTGGGAAGAAGAAAATTAGAGTCAAGCTCCCATGTAGGTTATGTGGAGGGAGTCATCAAACTCACATTTTCCCTCATATGGACAAAGCCTTGAAATTACAAGAATACATGACTATTTCCCAGCCTTAACTTTTGGTTGTTTATCGTAGGCTTACTCTCAACCCACCTGTGGTTGTTGGAATGATCAATTTGGTCCCTTCGTCAATGAGTCTGGTTGATCAGGTAGTCAATATGTTCATGTCCTTAGTTGAACTAGTTGACAAAGTGGTCGATCTGATCCCATCATCGGTCAATCCTACTCTCCCGCTAGAGAGTAAACATGATACTTCTCATGTTTTTCTTGTTGATACAGAATATACTATGCTAGGGGGCATTCCTCCTTCTCCCATGGAACCCCCTCCAAGTAACAAGGCCATTCATTTTTATTGGGGTGTGCTAACTGGACCTCGTATTCCTTCTCACATTCCTTTCAATATTACAGTACAGGTTTGTGGTCGGGACATTCTGCATACACTAGTGGACGAAGGTGCATCTATTAGTATTTTGTCCTATATTTCTTGGAAAGCTTTGGGTTGTCCTCAACTTGTGTCGGTTATGCAAAATTTGTTAGCTTTTAACAGAAGAACCAATCAACCTTTGGGGATCCTTCCTCAGTTTCCAATAACTTTAGGAGGGAAAACTGTCTTTATTGACGTCATGGTAGTCCAAGACCCCTTGGATTTCGATTTACTCCTTGGGAAAGTTTATTTCTATGCCATGAAAGCTATTGTGTCCACTCTTTTTCGTGTGATGTCTTTCCCTCACGATGGAAGAATTATAACTATTGATCAACTTTCATTTGTGGGTCCTAACAGTTCTTATATGCAAACGGTATCGCCCCTGCCACAGGTCAATTATGTGGCATTGTCTCCCATGCCTTCAGTTATCGATGAAGATGAGCCTCTCACTATATGCTCAATCTCTTATGACCTAGATCCGGTAGTTGACATGGTGATCTTTTTGATAGGGATATTAGAGCTTGATCTCCTTACCCATGTCGTGACCTTCGACATGTGTTCCTTCTAGAGCGTTGTTCTTTCATCTAGTGAAGATCTCTTGGAAGCCATGACCGAGTTTTGTCCCTTGACATGGTGTCCTTCCGGAGAATTGTCCTCTTGGAAGCCATGATCAAGAAGAGGGAGTTTAGCATGGTTTTCTGATTTCAATCTCATTAAAAAATGAAACAAGCATTGAGCATGGTTTTTTGATTTCAATCTCATTTAAAAATGAAACCAGCATTAAGAATGGTTTTCTGATTTCAAGCTCATTAAAAAATGAAACCAACTACGAGGATAGTTTTGCGTCTTTGTGGCAACCTCGTTAAATAATGAAATAGATTTTACGAGGATAGTTTTTTCATCTCTGTGGAAACCTCGTTAAAAAATGAAACAAAGGTTATGAGCATAGTTCTTCTCCTATGTCAAGCTCGTTAAAAATTAAAACATCTCGTCTTGAGCATAGTTCATGTTGTTGTGTCAAGCTCGTTAAAAAATGAAATAGATTTCCCCCCTCTTCGATTGAGTCAACTACTTCGTTATGTATAGTATTTGCAGCTTCATTTCATCTGCCTGTGCCATTGGACGAAATGAAGCTTGGGGGGAAATGCTTACAACCTCTAGACTTCATGTTGAAGTTAAGCCGCTAGCTTCTTAAGTTGGGGGAAAAGTACCAACCATCCTAGGATAATGCATTGGGAAGTTACAGCATAGTTTTCTATAGTTTCAAGCTTCTGTACAAATGAAACCACCTACCTCAAGCATAGTTTCTTTGGTTTAAGCTTGTGTAAAAATGAAACCACCTACCTCAAGAATAATTTTACTCTAGTTCAAGCTTGTATAAAAATGAAACCAGGTCCAAGCATAGTTTTGTTTAGTTTTAATCTTGTGTAAAAATAAAATATATCCCAAGCATAGTTTTGTTTTGTTTTAATCTTGAGTAAAAATGAAAACAATCATGAGCTTAGTCTTTGTTCTTTCTCATGCTCGTAAATACCTGAGAATGTAACTGAGTATACTTTTATCACTTTTTTAGACTCGTAAATGTTATACGAAAAAGGAACCCCCTGGAGTTATCTTTAATTTCTTTTCAGACTCTCTAAATATGAAAAGATTGTCGAGCGATCTTGTTGTCTTTCACGCTCGTTAAAGTGAATTAGAAAGCACGTATGTTGAGCAGTATTTTATCTATTTTTTGGTCTCATCAGACTACTTTACGAAAAATGAACACTCTAATCAAACATGATTAGAAGAAGTTATGGAGTCCTTTTTAAGTTCTTTTCAAACTCCATAAATATGAAAAGACCACTGAGTTTACTTTATTTGGACTTGTAAAAAAAATATCGAAAGGCCCATATGGGACCAAACCACTCATTCCTAAGGTTCGTTAAACATACTCTGAGGGACTCATCTGAAGAATGAGCTTACAATTCAATCATATGTTACCCTCCTCAAGCTTGTGTAAAAATAAAGAAGTACTCGCCAGGAATGGTGGGGGGAAATTGAGAAAGAAATGTATCTAAACTTGTATTCTATGGAAGTAAGTCTCTTTTGAACATGACACTCTTTCACTCGCTTTGTGTCTAGGTTGTAAAATTTGCTTGTCTCTTGATCATACTCCTTTATAAGATTACAATTTTGTCTATGATCCTTTTGTTGACTCGGTGTTGCCAAGACAGTTGTCGTGTCGTCAATATGTTCAAAGAGAAGTTCAACCCGAAAAGTCTTCTATTGCGTTGGCCATTTCTACAGTCCTTAAGCCTTCTATTGCATCGATCATCCCTGAGTCATTCCCAAATCACTTGTTACTCCGATCCACTTCAAATATTTTTACCAATTTTGTGTCATTGATGGGGGATACATTAAGGCCCTCTTCTGACGAGTCTTTTCCTGTCGACTTCAACTCATTATCCAGGAATTAGAATTAGAAACTAATTGGTACCTTGGAACTTGAATCCCTCAATGGTAGGTTTCCTCACTTTCGACAGTGAGTTTTCATTATTGACCCCTGATCGGGAAATTCCACTGAATGTTCGACTTCAGCTCACAAATTCGCATCCATTAGATTGTACTAGTATACCTTGGGAGTCATTGACATTAATGGTGATTTCCCTCTCACTTGTTAACGGTATACACTAATGACCGGTAATCAAATGGTTTCTACCATGTTCGACTTCAACACATGTATTCGCATGGTTAGATTTGTACTATAGAGTGGTGGAGATGAAGACCTTGGATCTTTTCTGACGGATTCAGGTTGCGTTGGAGTATATTCATATTGTATTGTTGCATAGACCCACAGTGTATGTCTCATGGCTATGTTCAAATTTGATTCTTTAAGACATAGATCCACAGTGTATTTTGGGTGGCTATGTTCAGATTTGAGTCATAATGGCATGGATCCACAATGTATGTTTGGTGGCCATGACTTGTCTTACTTGACATGGATCTTTGCATGTCGGCATTTATGCTTTGAGTCACTTGTATTTTGAGTATGGGAATGCTTTGAGTCACCTCAGTGATGATATATTATTGTATTGTATTTCTTTGTTTGTTGGCAAGTCTCCAATCGATGTGTTCCTTGTTCCCAACACACACTCGACAAAGTATTTCAGCTATCACTCTATTCTAACTTCATACTTTGGGGGGGGTTTGTTACACATTATTTTTATCACCCCTATGACCTTTAATGATGTACACCTATCCTTTGTCTTTAAAAGGATCAATTGTCTTAATCCATGAAAAATAATGAAGACCAACTTTCCCAGAGAGATGAAATTATATTTTCCTTTGTAAAAAACCCTATAAATAAGGATAGACACACCTTTCTCAGTGTTAAGGGTGCGAGGATATAGGATAGACACAGGTTTCACCACAGTGCCCTGCGACATGTCACATTTTTTTTAGTGTAAAGGGTGCGACGATCACCCATACGAAGAAAAAAAGAAGCTTCTCGAGGATTCTAGAATAGAAGCTTCGAGGGTGAGGTGGTCTCTGATCGGTTTGGATCTGAGTCGCATCCCTAATCTCATGGGATCATCCTAACCTCCTCACCCTATTCTTTTCAGCTTATAAAAGGAGGAGGCCTCTCATGGGGAAAGTTAGCTTTTAGAATAGATTTTTTGGGTTAATTTTGGAGAAGAGTATGGATTAGCTTCAACTATAGCTAATTCATATGGAGTGTTTGGGCCTATGTTGGATTTGAGCTTCACTTTGTCAAGATGAGATCATAAGTAGTTGTCAGATATACAATCTTAGAATCCGTGGAGTAGAAGTGTGTGGGAAGCAAGGAACTGTTGGAAGGGACTCTACAACATCAAGGAATCGGTTGTATTCTCATTTTCATATTTCTAATACAGTAATATATTTTTTTTCCATAAAATTGTTCTTATTTTATTGTATGACTCCTTGATCACATACATAGGTTTTGTTAAGTATACATTGTTGCTTTCACTTCGTTGGCTTATGTCTTTTTATAGGTTTATCATCCCATAAGCCTTGAAATGGAGCGAGGATGACACTAGAGAGGACAAGCGGCATTTAAAAGGTATGTCATTTATCTCTTGTTAGTTAGTATGCTTGACAATTAAAACTTAGGGAAAGTTTTATATTTTGTCTTGTTTTTTTCTAGTTTTGGGGTGAAATTAGGGAGATTCGTTTGCGTCTTCACTTACCGATTTGTCCGGTCATCTTCTTATTTGATATCTGAAATCTAAGGAAAGTTCAGTGTATTGTTTTTTTTGTTCTAGTTTCGGGGTGAAACTAGGGAGATTAGTTCATGTCCACACTTACCGATTTGTCTGATAACATATGTTATGATGTTGTTATGATTTCGCGCACATGGTATATGAATGAATGTTAAGTAAACAGTAAGAATGAAAGCCTTATATTCCCTCATGACTGCGAAATCCGGGTTCCTGCAGTCCCCATAGGTACCTTGGGTGAGACTTCACCTGCTTGCGGGTGATGTCGAAAGGGTTAGTATCTTTGGATTTGTTGGTGATTTAATGTTTAACCACGAGTCTACCCATTATGCGATAACAATGAGTCACACCAGGTCTTGAAACCTATAGAGTGGAATACATGTTATTTAGATGCATCACTAGCAAACATAATTGAATTAGTGGCAATTGTTTGTTATGGCATTAGAAGGAATATGAAGGAAAGAAATACTATACTTGTGATGATGCCATAGTGTTGTCCAAATTCGATGTCTTGCACAATCTAATAATTGATCATGATGGTTTCATAATGAGGATAATAAATAGCAATTCGATGATTGTATGTATGATGAAAGATTGTTCATGGTGTTTCAATCTACTTCCCAACAGATTTCCTCTCTTCCTTTCCGTCGCTTCATCCATTTTCCTTTAAAAATACATAAGTCCTATATTACATGTCGCTTTAATTGTTTTCATATAAATTGCATAATGATGAGTGATGTGTGATTCTTAAGATTTGATTAATTTCATGAGCTTGCACTTGCATTAGTGGTAATTTTGGATATGGATTGATCTGGATTTGATCATTATATTATTTTTCATTTATCTCAATACTTTCTGGGTGGAAAATTGGAGGAATCAGCTTGCAAGGCCATTTTGATAGTTGGTCCACATTTGGAAATTTGGGTCCAAAAAAAATCTAAAATATGCACACAAAGACCTTTCCCATGGTTCAAGAATCGCCTCAATTGGAGTTCGTATGTGAAATGTATGCCCCCTGCAAGTTGACCTACCGTATTGATCACCATGGTGCAAATGGATGCCACGTCAGGCCTCATTACTTAAACATGTGGGGATAACCACATAGTGGATTTTCTAAAACACACTAGAAGGTCCAAACATGATCACTAATTGAGGGTTGAGGAATTCAATACTCTAACCCTAGATGGCCATCGGGTTATATTAAATACTGAGTTGCTGGGAGGAGGAGTTTCATTCAATGTTATTGTATTTTATTCCATATCATAGAAAAACAACTGGTAGTGGGAAATTAGAGAGCATGCCTTAGGGGGGGTTGATGTCTTGTAGCATCCTAACAAGCCACATGTCTCATGTAGAGAGTTCCTTCTCCTTTGTACTTGCATAATTTCCATACTAGAGAAAAGAGAGCAGAACAACCTCACCTTCTAGTTGGGTTTTCTCTTGTAAGGGTTTCCCAGAGCAAATATTTGTGTTATTTTGTGGATGGTGTGTGATTGTATTTTATTGTTCTCTATTTTTCGCATTTTATCCATCTCATACATAATCATAAAATCAGTAATTAAATATTTTGGAATCTAAAGGAATTTAACCTTCGTAATGTAGATTTTAGTTTTACTTATCAGATCTGTTATGAGGAACTGCTCCAATGGAATATCCACGGAATTTTACAGATCATATTGGTATCAGAGATGGTTTTTTGTTGGGCATTTGTGGGAATTTGAAAGACCTATGAATTGTCTTAAAGAGAAGTCGCAAAAACCCTATCCATGGAAGATGAGTATGTTCATAACAACCCTCTAGATCCAATAGAAGAGATATTTGAGAGGTTGGAAGCACATGTCATCAATTTCAACTGCAATATGAACCTCCTCATGGCGGCTCTAGCAAGAAAATTCAAAAAGTTAGAAGATGATGGGGGGTCGAACTCAAAGATCCGATCGGAGGGGAAATTGGGAGATCATGAAGACCCAGGACAGGACTCGTGAAAAGAACCCGAGAAAGAGTATATGAGTCTGAGTATCATTAACCCTTCACAGTCTCTATTCAAGATGGAAGCGAAAGTGGACATAAATCCATACTAAGGTGAGATCGATGCATTAAAACTGAATCATTGGTTGCAACAACTAGAATTTTATTTTAGTTTTCACCATATACATGAAAAGAAAAAGATTCATTTGCTAATTTGAAGTTAGAGAGACATGATTTAACCTGGTGGGAAATCCATACAGAAACACTTATACTAGAGGGTGATATGCTAATAACTAGGTGGGAGGACTTCAAAACCCTCATCAAGTCCCAATTTTACATTATTTAGTATGTAAAGGACCAATGGATCTGATGGCACTACTTCAAGAAAAGGCAGGGACAGAGTGTATAGGAGTACACCACTGAGTTCAAAAAGATGACCATCATGATGGGTATCTCTCCCAAGAACCCAAATGTACTCCTCAAGTATTTGGGGGTTTTACACAGTCATCTATGAAAGCAAGTGATTCTCTTCAATCCTAGGACAATAGATGAGGAATGTGTACAGGAGCAGTACTTGGAGAACATACGACAAAAGAAGGGGCAGCCAAATGGTTCCAAGAAGAAATATCACTAGGAAGATTCCAAGGAGGGGAAGAAGAAGTGAAAAGGGGGAAAATATAAGAAGACAGTAGTCACTACCCATCAATGCAAAGCTCCCAGCAGCCAATGCAATCATTGCAACATTTATGGCCACACTAAGAAAAAGTGTTGGAAACTACATCCAAAGATAAACCTAAGGAAACACAAGAAGGATGGAAAGAAGAAGAACCTTCTAGCCACAAATTCAAGCAATCAAGTTGAAAGTAGCTCCGATGTGGATGAAAATATTGTCTACACATTTGTGTAAAATGAGGTGAATCTGAGCAACCTTTATCATCAGGAAGAGAAGGAGATGACCAAGCTCTTCCACATCAAGATTTAGGTCAAGAAGACCAAGATAGATGCTTTGTTCGACTCTGGTTCACAGGCTAATCTCATAGAAGTGGATCTGGTCAACAAGCTTGGATTGGAGGCTCACAATCATCATGGCCCCTATCCATTAGGTTGGGTAAAAAATGATGTAGAAATCGAGGTAACAAAGTAGTGCAAGCTGATTAAATTTGTTGTAAGTGTTGATTTTATAAATGAAATAGAATTGGACGTAGTACCACTGGATGTATGTGTAGTAGTGTTTGGAAGCCCCTACATGTATATGAGGGATGTTATCGTCATGCAGAGATCCAACCAATACCACCTCATCAAGTATGGGAAATCCTTCATCATCAACGCGCAAAAAGAAAAATCAAAAAATTCACTAGTAAGGGCCAATCAAGCTAGGAAATTGATCAATTCTAGCAAGAAAAATGTTCTACTTTTCCTAAAGGAAAATCAGTCTAGTGAAGAGTCGTTGAAAGTAAATAAATCCCTCAAAGGGTGTAATAAGGAGCAGAAACATGAATTGGAGGAGTTGTTAAATCCATGGAGGAGAGTGTTCTAGGAGCCTAAAGGGATACCACCTAATAGGGAAGTGGAGCATGAAATCCAATTATTTCCAGACTACCCCTTGTCGAATATTGGGTTGTATAGATAGTTCATTCTATAAGAAAACAAAGTAAAGAAGCAGTTGCAATAACTGTTGGAGGAGGGTGTGATTTGACCAAGTACCTCACCTTGTGGGTCACCCATCATAATTGATCCCAAGAAGGATGGGACTTGGAGAATGTGTATTGATTACTGGGTATTGAACAAGATTACACTGATGAATCAGTACCCTCTACCTAGGATCAATGATGTTGGCATGTTTTCAGATAGAGGCAGAGTATGTGTGTTTTTCATTGATGGCGAAGAGCAATAGTGATCGTTGGATCCCATTCAGAATTCCCGATGACCATCATATCTGAATTCAGATAGGAGGAGCACGCAGTAGAAGAGAATAGATCTCAGGCATCAGATATGAGCTCGAAGATCGATCGTCGTTGCATCCATAAGAAGGAGCACGGCCTTTACATGCAAGATGAAGCAAGCCTACAAAATTCTGAAAGCAGGAGGATCATCCATCTTCAAGGAAGACACGTGGCAAGCGACTAGAATTTCATTGCCCTGCAAATTGGAGGAGTCAACGAAACATGGTGTGGGAACTTGTGATATGCGAAATTTTGAGAATTGATCTGGACCTTTGGATCGAGGTATGTTGTGGAAAATTGGATGCAGAGGACACATGGTGAGTGATTAGAATTTTGCTGACTAGAAAGTCACAAAAAGAAGGTGCTCTATCCTATGAAATGGAGAAATGTGAAACCACAACTTAATCTGAGTCGTTGATCAAAGGGAGATCGTGGACCGTTGATCAGGCATGACGAAGGCCCGTGAAGTTGTGAAATCACAATAATATCTTGACCGTTGGTCCAAGAAGGACATGTGGCGAGGGATTAACATTTCATTGACTGGAAAGTCAAAGGAAGGAAATTCTCTAACCTTGCAACTCGCAATATGCGAAATTGCAATAAGGTCTGGCCCGTGGTCATAGACAAGGTCACATCGTCAAAGGCTTAATGGAATGAGATAATTGCTAAGCTCCATTTCGGGGATCGCAACTTGGAGTGTCGAGACCCTTCATCACAGGAATCCTAAAACGCAAGATCGTGATGAGATCTGGACCATCGAATCATTGGAGATCTCAACCATTGATCAGGATCGATGAACTTCATAAGTTCGCGAAATATGAAACACCTTTTGGTGTAGGTTGTGGTCACCGTCGATGGTCATATGAGAGGGAAGAGCTAGCATGAAGATAATCTCCATTTCGAGGATCGCAACTTGGAGTGTTGGGACCCTTCAACACAGGATTATCGAAATGCAAAATGAGAAACGCATTTTGATTAGGCATGTTGTCACGACCAGTGGACATATGGGATAAAAGCAAGACCTTGTGGATTTAATCCAACGATGCTTGTTAAATGGAATTTTGATTGAAGGGCCAATATTGATCTTTACGATTCATTGTTCAGTTATCATTCAGTTAGCAGAACCGAATCATGGTTCTTGGATGGTTGGAGATTCAGTGGTTGAAGCCTTGTTGTCCTAGGAATTTGAGGTGTAACTGAAGTTGTGTGAAGTGCATAAAAGAAATATGTAGTGACTGTGTATGGTTGGCTATTCTTAATTAAAAATGAGTTGAACTGTAAGAAAGGGAAAATTACAGTATGCGTAGTGTGAGACCAACAGTATGCGCAGTGTGAGATAAAACTCATAGATGAGTAACAGATGCCAAATAGACAAAAGCAAGAGCAGAATCACATAACAGCTTGAAGCAGAGCAAAATTGCAAAACAAATAGAAGCATAGAAGAATTGTAGGACATAAGAGAAGTGGTAAGAATTGGAACACCTGTGTTGTTGGTCATTCAATCATTTTACTTATAAACAGGGAGGTAGGGTGGTGCTAGGGAGGACTATGGTCCTCAGATATTCAAGTTGATGCTTGAATATTGAGAGTTGTAGCTTCCATCTAGTTGTGGCTAGAAAATAGGGTGGCAGGGTGGTGCTTGGAAAAACATAGAGTTTTATGTATGCAAGTTGGTGCTTGTATAAGTGGAAGTAGGTGCTTCCATCCAGTCGGTGTTGGAACACTTAGGGAGTTGGTGCTTCCTTCTAGTGGGTGCTAGAGAAACCAAAGATTTGGTGCTTTCAACAAGTTGGAGCTTGTGAAACAAAGGTAGTATCCTCACTTTGATTTGGTGCTCAAACATAGATGATGTACAGAACTTAAAAGATTGCCTATCATTTCGAAGAAGAGGAGGTTTTCTCCCTTTATGGGTTTCCTTGTGAAAATTTTTCTCTGTATATATTTTATGTGTGACTGATGCTCATTATTTATGTTGTCCATATGTTGTATAATATTGATGGTCACTTGGAGAAAGATTAAAAATGTTTCAATAGACCTAAAATTGTTTAGGCATAGTAACAACTGATTCACCCCCCTCTTAGTTGTCTTAGTAATTTCAACAGATGATTTGTTCAAACAATTGCAGCATGTTAGGTACTTCACTAAGCTATATTTGAAACCATGATATCACTAGGTATGAGTTACAGAAGAAAATACCCAGAATATTGTCTTCAAGACAAGGAAAGGTTTGTATGAGTGTTTGATTATGCCATTTGGTTTATGCAACGCACCAGTTACATTTATGACACTAATGGATGATGTTTTGCGCCCTTATCTAGATTCATGATTATTGTTTATTTGGATTATATATTGGTTTATAGTGCTATCTAGGAGGAACACATCTCACATCTTATGTAGGTGTTAAAGACCCTATAGAAGCACCAATGGTTGGAAAATATCAAGAAATGTGATTCTTCTTAGTAGTCTTTGGTGTATCTGGGGTATGTGATCGGTGGAGGAAATCTCAATATAGATCATGCAAATATGGAGGCCATCATGAAATGACAAGTTCCTACAAATTGCATATAAGTTAAGAGATTTGTTGGGGCAGCACATTACTAGCGGAAGTTCATATATTTGTTATCAGCAGTAGCTACACCACTCCATGCAATAAATGTTGAATTGTGTTTTCATTGATGTCAAAGTCAGTCATTGGTGATCATCGTGAAAAAACCTATGGGTTTACTTGAAGGAGTCTCCAAAGTGGTCCCCTTAAGTTGTATCTTTAAGCATGGCCCTCACAAGAAGATGATTTGAAGAAGCCCACAAGAAGGCCTGGAGGTGTGGTCAAGAATCCCCTATTATCAAGTAAAGAATCCTACAGATGTCCAAGATCAAGATTGCAATATGGAGATTGTTGAAAGTATTATTTGTGGTCAATTTGGATACCCTATATTCGAGGGGATTTTTGTTGATTTTTCAATAAGCTAGACTTAAGCATGAAGTTCATTCCATTTTTAGCATTTTACTTAAACCATAAACAATTTGTTGCAGTAACCAAGATCACAAGAAGAAACACCATGCATAAGTACACAAGAAGTATCCTGGGAAACCCTTCTCAACAAGGGAAGAAGACCCAGCCAATCCTTTTCTATATTCTTCAAGAGAAAGACCTCCACCACCATAAAAACCTAGCACACAAAAGAGTTCTCACAAACCCTAGAAGACTAGCATCCAAGAGAGGTGCACATTTTTCCCAAGAAGAAGTACTTGCTGAAATTTTCAAACTTGCACTTGTGATATATTTCCTCAATGGGGAATTTACCTTTATTTATATTAGACTAAACCTGTCAACAGTAGTGTCTATTGACACAACAAGGCCAACCTCAATAACTTAAAATATAATTAATAATTTCCATATTAATTATCTTTTACATTAATTATCTTTCACTTTATGGTGGGGCCGACATGTACCCTTTACATCAAAAATAGGGTTACAGGTAAGTCTGACTCTTGTAAAATATAGAAAGAGATCTCATACACCCACTAGTTCTCAGCCACTAGGGGCACATCCATCTATGTTCATCCACAGGGATGTCCACATCTCTATCTCACTGCGTCTCACAGGAGAACCACGCTCACTAGTGTTCAGCCACGAGGATCACGTTCACCTATGCTCATCCATAGGCACGTCCAACTCAATAGATCTTCTTTCTCAATACATTACACAGGAGGATCATCTAGAGTATCACATCATCTCAACTCTCTGCACAGAGGAGGCTAATACATCGTTTCATCTCTGTCTATAATAATGCACCCAACTCATGGGCTTTCACACGTTCACATGTGCTCAACCACGGGCACATCCACTTCAGCAGATCTTCTTTCTCACTGTGTTACACAGGAGAATCATCTGGAGTATCATCTCAACTCTTTGCACGGAGGACTCTATCACAATGTTCGAGTTTTGTCTCAGATAGGAACCACACACCCATCTCATGGGCACACCCAAATCATGGGCTCTCTCTCAGGTATGTGTCATGGAAGATGTCTCACGGAGTTGTAATCATCAACACTCCCTCTCAGCTAGGGAGGCATTCTCCACCAAGTCAAGTCTCTCATTAAAGTACTTGAACTTCGTCTTGGCAAGCGGTTTGGTGAAGATATATGTGATCTGCTCATGGGTAGGAAGGTATTGCACGTGTATTGTCTTCCTTTGCACCATGTCTATGATATAGTGATATTTTATCTCTATGTGTTTCGATCTATCATGAAACACAGAGTTTTCAGAGAGCTTTACACATCTCTGGTTACCACAATGAATAGTAGTAGGATACATCTCATGATCGAATAAATTAGTCAGAAGTTTTCAAATCCACACTACTTCGCGAACTGCCACACTCAATGTGATGTACTCTGCCTCTGCAATACTCAATGCCACAGAGCTCTATTTCCTGCTACACCAAGAAACCATGGCAGACCCTAAAGTAAAGCAACAGTCAGAGGTGCTTTTCTGGTCAACTGTGCTCCCTACCCAATCTGCATCGGCATATCCATGCAAGCTCAAGTCTACACTGGAGGCATATCTTAGGCCATAACCAATTGTGCCTCATAGATATCTCAATACATGTTTTGTTGATATCCAGTGAGTTTGTCTCAGTTGGCTCATGAATTGGCTAAGCAAATTCACTGCATAGCATATATTCGGTTTGGTGTTAACCAGATACATTAGTGATACAATCAATTGTTTGTACAAGTGTGGATCAATCTCTCATGAATCAACATCACTCATCTTCTTCAAATCCATCACCATTGGTGTAGGCATGAATTTGCATTCTGTCATACTGAACTTTTTCAATATCTCCACGGTATATTTTCCTTGACTCGGGAAAATCTCATATGTCCTCTCCCATACTTCAAGTCCCAAGAAGTAATTCATCAAGCCTAAATCCTTCATCTCAAATTTAGCATTCAATGTGTGTTTGCATTCAGCGATGATTCTCTATGAACTAGTGAGGAAAAGTTCATCCACATATAAGACCAAGATCAAGCACTCATTTCCATCAATGTGATAATATAGGTTTGGATCAACAACACTCTTGTTGAAGCCCAAACTCATCAGGAATCCATCCATTTTCTCGTACCAAGCATGTGGTGCTTGCTTTAGTCCATACATGGATTTCTTCAACCTGCACACATGAGATTTTTTGTTGTGTATAATGAATCCTTCTAGTGGCTCAACATAAACTTCTTTCTCAATTTCACCATTGAGAAAGGTTTTCCTTACATCCATCTGATGTAGCTTCCAACCCATAGAAGCATCTAGTGCAATGATAGAACGAATGGAAGTGTATCGGGCTACTGGAGCAAAAGTCTCATCATAGTCAACTCCCTCTACTTGCGAGAACCCTCTGGATACAAATCTCACTTTGTATTTCTCAATGCTTCCATCAGTTGGATGCTTGATTTTAAAAATCCATTTGGAAGTCACTACAGACTTTCCCTCTGGTCTTGGAACAATTTCCCATACATCATTTTTCTATAGACTGATATTATTTTTTCATGGAATTTTTCCATACCTGTTCACCTTAAGCTTCTCCATGAAAAGAAGGCTCGAAGTCAATGATGTGACTCATGGCTTAAAGGTAGCTTGAGAATATCTTTGGTCTCTTGCTCTCTCTAGTTTTCCCTTGAGGGGTTGTATGTCCCTCTTCTTCCTGTGGAGTGTGTCGGGCCCAAGCAGGCCTTTTATGTCCCACTGTAATGTCTCTGGGCATGTCAATTGGAGCAACTAGATCGACTGGAACAACTGGATCAACTAGAGTAATGTCTATATCCCTCTGAACTGTTGAAGGGGGAGAAGGCATTGTCTAACTATCAATGTCCATCTGAGATTCTCTGGATCTTTGGAAGGCTATCTCTTCTTCAAAAGTAACATATCTTCTTATTTCAATCTGTCTTTGACCAGGAAGGTAGATCCGATATTCCTCTGAGGATTCACTATATCCTACAAATGTGGCATTTCTCCCTGAAGGGTCTAGCTTGGATCTCTTCTCTTTGGGTACATGAAAATATATTGGACACCCAAATATTTTGAAGTGTCCAATCTCAGGCTTCACTCCGGTGAAGGATTCTTCTGGAGTATTGTTCTTCAAGATCTAGTGAGGACTCATGTTTTGAACATACATTGTTGGCACGCATGCTTCTGCCCATAGAGTCATAGGTAGACTCTGATCATGTATCATTGCGTTGGTTGTCTCGATGATAGTTTTGTTTTTCCTCTCTGCAACCTCATTTTGTTGATGGTTGTAAGGCACTATGAACTCCCTCTTGATTCCTGCTTCAATACAGAAATTGTTGAAATCTTTGGAGGTGTATTCTCTTCCATTATTTGATATTAGTACCTTGATCTTTATTCCGGTCAGGTTCTCAACCTGAGCTTTGAATTCTTAAAATTTTGCAAGGACTCCATCATTTTTCTTCAGGAAGTAAATCCAACTTTTCCAAGAGTGATCATCTATGAAGAGTACATAGTACAAGTACCCATTCAGAGATGCAACAGTATATAGCCCACACACATCTAAATGTATCAAGTCCAATATTTCTTTGGATCTATTGTCACTGCTCAAGAAGGATCATTTAACATTCTTGCCAAGAGCACAACCTTTGCAAAACACCTTTATGTTGAATCTGTATCTCTGGAAGACCTGTTACCATTTTCCCTAGAGCTGAGAGAGCTTTATAATGAATGTGAGAAAGTCTTATATGCCATAGCTCACTCAAGTTGATGGTGTCATGTAGCAGGACTTGGACTGGTCTGATGGTTATTATGTACAAGTTGTTTTCTCATACACCAATTACCTTGGCAGAATTTATATGTGAGTATTTGTGACATGCAAGAACTCTTCCTTCTGAGAAGGTAACCTTGTAGCCTTTTTCGTCCAAGGCAGAAATGGAGACAAGGTTCCTCTTCATTCCAGGTACATATAGTACTTCTCTTAGTTGAAGATGCATATCTGAATCTAGATGGAAAGTAGAGGTTCCAACCCCTTTCACATTATATATGGCATTGTCTCCAAGGACAACATGTAGATGTGTCTCTTTCTCAACAAAATTTGTTAGGTGATCTCTAAAACCGGTCATGTGCCTGGAGGCACCAATGTCAAGTAACTAAGTATTATCATTGGTAGGGACCATACCTGAGAGTGTTGATATGTTGATATCTTCATCTCCTTGAAGTCTTGGCTTCCACGAACTGAGTTTTCTTGATCCATCAAGCTTGTCTTCGATCATGATTATGTTCATCATAATTTTAGATTCTTCACAAACCTTTGTCAACTGGGCTAGAAAACCTAACGGCTAGGCTAGGCTAGGATAGCACTTTTAGGTTTTGTTGGACTTATGACTACCAACAATAATCCTTTGAAAGATAGGAGAACACTGGTGAGCTGAAGATATCCTTCAAAGAGTTGCAAAAACCCTAATTCTGAAATTTCTGAAAAAATTAGCGAAACCCTAGAAACCCTAGGGCTAAAAAGTCAAAATGCTCAGAAATGCAATATGAAGCTTGTTGGAGGTGCGCTGAAGGAGGCCATACACTCCTATGCTCATTTTATCCCCAACGTCCAAGTGACAAGTGTTGAAACTCTTCATAAAGGTAGTTCGTACAGATTTTCTGGAAACCCTAGGAGGGTCGTACGATTCTGCAAGAGAGAGAGAGAGGATGACTTAAAAAAATTTGTGCAATGGGTTCTTCAAGACCTATGCTCTGATACCATGTTTATTTTTCAATAATCTAGGCTTAAGTAGGAAGTTCATTCCATTTTTAGCATTTTACTTAAACCATAAACAATTTGTTGCAGTAACCACGATCACAAGAAGAAACACCATGCACAAGTACATAAGAAGTATCCTGGGAAACCTTTCTCAACAAGGGAAGAAACCCAACCAATCATTTACTATATTCTTCAAGAGAAATACCTCTACCACCATAAAAACCTATCACACAAAAGGGTGCTCACAAACCCTAGAATACTAGCGCCCAAGAGAGGTGCGCACTTTTCCCAAGAAGAAGTACTTGCTGAAATTTTCAAACTTGCACTTGTGATATCTTTCCTCAATGGGGAATTTACCTTTATTTATATTAGACTGAACCTGTCAACAATAGTTTCTATTAGCACAATAGGTTCGACCTCAATAACTTAAAATATAATTAATAATTTCCATATTAATTATCTTTTACATTAATTATCTTTCACTTTATGGTGGGGTCGACCTGTACCCTTTACATCAAAAATAAGGTTACAGGTAAGTCTGACTCTTGTACAATATAGCAAGGGATCTCATACACCCACTAGTGCTCATCCACTAGGGGCAGATCCATATGTTCTCATCCATAGGGATGTCCACATCTCTATCTCACTGTGTCTCACAGAAGAACCACACTCACTAGTGCTCAACCACTAGGATCACGTTCACATGTGCTCAGCCACAAGCACATCCAACTCAGGAGATCTTCTTTCTCACTGCATTACATGGGAGGATCATCTGGAGTATCACATCATCTCAACTCTCTGCACAGAAAAGGATAATACATCATTTCATCTCTGTCTCAGAACGATGCACCCAACTCATGGGTTTTCACACGTTCACATGTGTTCAACCACATGCACATCCAACTCAGCAAATCTTCTTTCTCATTGCATTACACAAGAGAATCATCTGGAGTATCATCTCAACTCTCTGCCCAGAGGAGGCTAGCACAACATTCCAGTTTTGTCTTAGATAGGAACCACACACCCATCTCATTGGCACACCCAACTCATGGGCTCTCTCTCAGATTTGTGTCCTAGAGGATGTATCACACAGTTGTAATCATCAACAAAATTTACCCTACATAAGTAACTCAAATGGAAAACAAATTACCTGGTTGGAAAGCTTATTCTGAGACTTTTCCAATGGTATATGGAAGTCCCTCTAACTCCCTAGGAATGAGGAGATATGAATTTTTTTGTCCAACAACCCAGCCAAAAAATTGAGGTCGACTCAACTAATGTTTTGGGGACAGAATTACTATAAATACATAATATAATTTCTTATTTTTTGAGCAACCAAGCAAGAGATCAAGTATCAAGTGTGCACAAGGTGTTTGGGGTGTCTTCTGGTGTGAAAAATAAGGCTAAGGGATTCTCTAAAGTTCTTTCTTATTCTCAAGGTAAGACATAAGGTTGTAATGTTGTCGTATGCTTTGCTTTGAAGTTGTGATGTTTCTGTGATGTTGTTGTGATGTTTTTGCAAGGTTTTGTGGGTTTATATGCGTACCCATGTGGACCTAGTTTGTAAGGCTTGTATTTTGGATTTTTTGCACATGATTTGAAGTGTATCCTTGGAGATATTGGCATAGGTTTTTATGTGGTTGTTTGGTTTTATATGTGGACCCATGTGGGCCTAGGATATCTATGTGGACCCAGTTTGATGATGATGATGATGTATCAACGATAGTGACAGTGACAGTGATAATGATAGGTTGATTATTTTATATACATATTTGAGGGTGGAAGGAAGGGGAAAGGAAAGGGGGTTGGGGCCTCCTTCCAGTTGGAAGTGAAGAATCTAGGGATTTGTAGCGTCCTTCAGGTTGGTGCCTGTGAATCAGGAGGTTGGAGAATCTTGGAAGTTGTAGCTTCCTATTAATGTAATCTTGTTATTATATAAGAAAAGAATTATGTGGTTTTCTTCCATTTGGATTTCCACGTAAATTTGTTGTGCACTATGTATTTGTTCTTCTACTCTTTATTGTATATTGGGATGCATTTATTTGATTGAAAATTTAAAGTTTTAAAAGGTGCTAAATTATAATTGATATTGATTCACCGCCCCTCTCAGCATCAATAATTGGTATCAAAGCAGGGTTCCTTTAGAACAGTCTAATCATTGGAAAGAAGATCATGAGAAAAAATGGAAGGCCACATTCCAAATCGAATTCCACCATTTGATGGAAACAATTCTGCATATTGGAGCAATAGAATGAAAACTTACTTGTCGTCTTTAGGAGTGGATATCTGGCTCTCAATTTTCAATGGCTATAAAGTTCCGAAAAATACTCCAAGTGATCCAGATGAGAAGAAATTAATGAGATGTAATTCAAAGTCTAGGCATGTTATCATAAGTGGATTGACACCAATTGTTTCTAGCAAGGTGATGGGTTACAACACAGCTAAAGAGGTTTGGCATAAACTTCAAAATATCTATGAAGGCGATATGAAATTCAAGCAGGTCAAGCTTCAACGACATAGAGCACAGTTTGAAAATCTGAAAATGAATGAAAAAGAAGATATTGCAACCTATTCACTCAGAGTAGATGAAATTGTCAATGCCATCAGAGGATTAGGAGATAAAGTCAAAAAATTCTTCGTTATACAGAAAGTGTTGAGATCACTTCCTTTGAGATATGATACCAAGGCCTCGATTATTGAAGAAGCTAGGGATTTGACTAAAATGACAATGGATAAACTACATGGGACCCTCACAACATATGAAATGAGAACAGATACAGAAAATGGATAGCCAAATAGAGAAGCAACTTTTAAATCCATGAAGAAAACAAGGAACAAAAAACACAAGGTAGAAGAAAGACTAGGCGATGAATTAGATGAAGAAGAAGCATATTTCCTAAGGAGGCTCAAGAGGGGGACCGAAAATACAATGGAAAGTTACCTTTTAAATGCTCCAATTGTGGTAGAATGGGACAGTATGCTAAGAAATGTCTTTTTGAAGAAAAGAAAATCTTCCACAAGAGAGAGTCCTTACTCAAAGGAGGACCACAGTTCTTCAGATGAAAGCGATGGAGAAAAAGGGAAGTAAGGGAAGTTCTCTTCATAACTCAAGAAAATCAGAATGATGACCACAAAAAATATGAAACAAATGAAATCAATTATGAAGAAGTATGATGTTGAGACAGAATAAACAAACATAAAATCCTCCTACGGAAGCAAAGACATCACAGAAAGTGAACAGAAAGATGAAGAAAATCTTGAAAAATTGAAGCATGTTGAAGAAGAAAATATCAAGCTAAGAAACAAAAATATAGAGTTAAAAAACAAATTGAAAATTTGTGACGAAAAGAATCATGAGCTTGAAAAGACAATGGACAGTTTGAAGGAGTAGTTAGATAAATCCAAGAAGACTTGTTGAAATAATGTAACTGCGAAGAGTATTCTCATAATTATTGTTATTTTATTCATAGGATTAATCCCCATTGAGGATTAATCATGTCGGTAATTATATTAGGACCAAATCCCCTTTTGCGGATTGGTCATCGGACAATTGTAATAGGAAGAATAAGAAGTCGGCCCCAGTAGTTATTATTGAGACCCGAAATTAAATTAAAGGTGGGTTTACCCACCCAAAGTGAGAGGTCGGCTCTACCAGTGAAACCCTTTCACACATTCCATTCTTGTATATATAGGAGGCTAGCGCCTCACTTTATCACACAACGCACGTGCTCATTCTCTTATGAGGCAAGATGCAATTACCAGTTGGAGAGAGGAGAAGAAGAGTGGCGCATCTCTTGGAGAGGACTATCTATATTGGTTTGAGTTATCTCTTGAACATTGTATTAGCAATTTATGATAAGGAAGTTTTTGCTAGGTTTTCTTCCCTTAGAGGGTTTCCCAGGATAAATGTTGTGTCTCTTGTGAATGTGTATTTCTCGGTGATCTTGTTCTTATGATGCTCGTATCTATTGAAATGAAAAGAAATATAATAATGGCATAAACATTAACATGGTATCAGAGCCAACCTGAAGGAAACACAATTTGCAAGAATAAAAACGTCACTGTTACCGTACCCAAAAATTAGGGTTTTGCAAAAGTGAATATTTTCAGCTCCCTAACCACCTAGAAAGTTGTGTCCTCCCCCAAGGATCAATTTGGCACCTAGAGCGCACCTTTTCAGTGGCTGGATCTCCCAGAAAGTGAAACCCTAGTTTCACAAAGTACTAGAAAACCAGAGGATCAGAAGTACCAGAGTACCAAAAGTACCAGAAAACCAGAAGCACCAGTCTAGAAATCCGCAGATCAAATTTGAGGGGGTAAAAGTTGGATTTTTGAAATTTTGACTGCACCAACTAACTCGCCTCAACCCAGTGCATCTATCCCCTGGATCAGAATTTCAAAATTCAAAATTTGAAAAATTAGGGTTTCCTCATAAAACCCTAAGTTGCAGTTGCAGTTGCAGTCTCAGAACCAATTGCAGTTGCAGCCGTAGAACTAGTTGCAATCACCCTTGAAGTTTTTTGGTAATGATTACCGTTGCTACCAGATGGAGCCACTACCTACAAATGTTATCTGAGGTATGTACTTACATATGTTTAATGGTTAAACCCTAAAGAGTATTTGTAGGAGAAGGGATCTCTTGCCATAGATCTAGAAGGATCTCAAGATTCAACACATTTAGAGGAATGATGCAACCCAGGTGTAATTATTCTAATATGCATCTATTTTTTATGAAATTATCTTGATCAGTGTTTCATGTTGAAGCTATGATCAAATTATTAAAAGAATTAAAAGTTGATCATAGAGCTTATCCTCTAACCTAACTTTCTGTCAAGATAGCGTATTATCTTAGTGCAACAGACAGGTTGAAGAAAGCACTCGTCACTTGAGTGAAGGAGACCTGGAAGAAAATCAAGCACTCACTCTTGAGGACAAGGCTCCAGGTTTGATTAATCAAGATTCAAAGGTACACATGACAAGTTGATGACTTTAGTTAAGATAGAAATCATCGTAAAGTACTATACTTGATAGCATGTGAGAATATAGAGGTATATGCTTTGCCTGATACAACTAACATCTCCTCTAGAAGAAACCTTGTGTGTTAGTTCCAGATTGCCATGGAAGAATGCTTGGTCAGAACACTATGAGAGTGTTGACCTCATTTCGTATTGTATTCCTTACCTTTAATCTTTGCTTCAGATAAATTATAAGTGATAGCTCTAAAAGAGATATTGTGATGATTGTTCGTGCTATTTCTTTATATTATCAGAAGGATATTATTCTTGCTTGTTGTTTTGTTGACCTTTCTCTAGGTCACATGAGGAAGCTATAGCGAAGGTTGCAGAAGGCAACGTGCTAAAGGAGAGATCATAAATGAAGCAATCATCAGTGGAAAAGAAGAAGGTGGGTCACTTAGAAGCTTCCATGACCCACGCTATTGAAGAATCCATGTGAACTCTAGAATATTAGCCCACACCAACAACAAGGCGCAACCATACATATGCAAAGCGGTCACAAGTTTACCAGAACTCAAAGGTGACCATGAAGGCGTATGCAATGGATGTGCACAAAGGAAAGAACATCAAGAACCCATTTTCGAAGAGGGACAGCAAGGCAAAAGGAGTCCTAGAACTCATTCATTCAGATGTATGTGGCCCAATGCCATCATCCTCCATTAATGGGTATGTATACTATGTATCATTCATTAATGATTATTCTCGTAAAAGACCTGGATATATTTGAAGTATTCAGCAAGATCAAGGAATCCAAAGCCTTGATAGAGAACCTTTCTGTAAGGAAGATTAAAGATACTCAGGTCAGATAATGGAGGAGAATATACCTCAAAAGAATTCGTGAATATCTGCAAAGATGTTGGGATCAAGATCTTCAACAAAACGGTGTAGCTAAACGGAAGAACAAAACCATACTGGAAGCTGTGAAGACTATGATCCATGATCAAGATCTTCCTATGTGTTTATGGGCAGAAGTAGCAATGACAGTTGTTTATGTGCAGAACTGATTATCCCATAGCACACTTGGGCTCAAGACACCGGAAGAGATGTTCATCGGAAAGAAGCCAGAGGGAAGCCATCTAAAAATATTTGGTTGTCCAGTGTTTATTCATATACCAAAAGAGAAAAGAAACAAGCTGGAACCCTCCGAAAAGAAGGGAATATTTGTGGGATACTATGAAGTATCCAAGGCCTTCAGAATATACATACCTGGTCACCACCATATTTATATCAGCAAGGACGTGACCTTTGATGAAGAATCAGCACTTAAGAAATCAAGAAGATCCCAGCTTGAAGAAATGTATGAAGAGGAACCTGTAAATCCCAAGACTACATAATCCATGAGGGAAGTTCCCAGAACTGCAGAACCTGTAAGGGAAGTCGTAACTTCCCCTGATGAGGAGACTCCTAAAGATCATGATATAATAGAAGTTCAATAACCTCCTCAAATGACCTTATCCCATAAAATAAAGCATGCTTGGGAAAGAGAGCTTATTCAAGATGGACAGAAGTATGGTGCTCCAGAAGGAACCACAAGACAGGTGAAAAGACCAAAGCCATTCTCCAGTTACACAGCTTTGATGTGTAATCTAATTGATGAAAAACCTACATGCTTTGAAGAAGCCATTCAAAAGAAGGAATGGGCAGATGCCATGACAGAGGAATAGCAATCCATAATAAAGAATGATGTATGGGAAATAGTTCCCAGACCAAAAATTAAGGATGTGGTATCATCAAAATGGATCTTCAAAATAAAACATGTTGTTGATGGAAGTATTGAGAAATATAAAGCAAGATTTGTCACTCGTGGCTTTTCCCAGAAGGAAGGCATTGACTATGAAAAGACATTCGCTCATGTGGCCAGATACCCTTCGATCATAACCATTATAGCTCTTGTTGCCAAGATGAAATGGAAGATGCACCAGATGGATGTGAAGACAACTTTCCTGAATGGTGTTATCGAAGAGGAAGTGTATATAGAGCAACCCCAAGGATTTGAGGTTGAGGACAGGAAGTCTCATGTCTGTCGATTAAAGAAAGCCTTATACGGATTGAAGCAAGCTCTCAGAGCTTGGTATGGTCATATAGATAGTTTCTCGACGAGCTTAGGCTTTACCAAGAGTAAAGCAGACTCAAATCTCTACTTCAAAATTATGGATAATGAACCAGTAATATTACTACTGTATGTGGATGACTTATTCTTAACTGGAGAAGAGAAGCTCATCGTTGAATGTAAAAAGAGACTTGCCACAGAATTTGAAATTAAAGACCTTGATCTAATGCATTACTTATTAGGCCTTGAGGTATGGCAGAGTCCAGAAAGAATCTTCCTTAACCAAGGGAAGTACACGGTCGAAATCTTAAAGAGATTCGACATGCTAGAATGTAAGTCCATGAATACACCCATGGAAGCGAAGCTGAAGCTGTTGGTCGATACTTCATCAGACTTGATAGATGCCACATTGTACAGGCAGATTATTGGATCGTTGATGTACCTGACGAATACCAGACCAGACATCTATTTTGCAGTGAACACCTTGAGTCAGTTTCTGGTAGAGCCCAGACGTGTTCACCTAGTGGCTGCAAAACATGTGATGAGGTAACTTAAAGGTACAATGGATTATGGTCTCAGCTATGATGGAGATCATCACTTCACATTGAGTGGATATACTGATGCAGATTGGGCAGGAAGCGTTGCTGACAGAAAAAGCACTTCTGGATGTTGTTTCAGTTTGGGATTAGCCATGATCTCGTGGCAGAGTAGGAAGCAATCTAGTATTTCTCTCAGCACAACAGAAGTAGAGTACATTGTTGCATGTTCTGCTAGCTGCAAAGCTATATGGCTTCTAAAGTTGTTGACTGGCCTATTTGACTTGGAGATGAGAGAAACCATGATTCTATGTGACAACCAGAGCTGCATAAAGATGACAAAGAATCATGTATTCCACGACAGGTCGAAGCACATAGAGATCCGCTATCATTTCATCTGTGACATGGTACAGAGAGGAGTCTTGAAGCTCCAGTACATTAGCACGAATGAACAGGTTGCTGACGTGTTGACCAAACCTCTATCTCGTGTAAAGTTTGAACACTTTCGAGATAAGCTTGGTATAGTCTGAAAGGACCCTCCCTGAAAGGGGGAGTATATATATGTATTCCTTGCTTTTGACCTCGTTGTTAGACGTAAAGCAAGATGATTCATTGCTTCTAACCTCGCTATTAGACGTAAAGCATGACGTTGTGTGTTCCTTGCTTATGACCTCGCTGTTAAACGTAAAGCAAGATGAGTCATTGCTTCTGACCCCGTTGTTAGACGTAAAGCATGAAGCTATGTGTTTCTTGCTTCTGACCTCGTTGTTAGACATAAAGCAAGATGAGTCATTTCTTCTAACCTCATTGTTAGACGTAAAGAAAGATGAGTCATTGCTTCTGACCTCGTTGTTAGACGTAAAGCATGATGTTGTGTGTTCCTTGCTTTTGACCTCGCTGTTAGACGTAAAGCAAGATGAGTCATTGCTTCTGACCTCGTTGTTAGAAGTAAAGCATGACGTCGTGTGTTCCTTGCTTTTGACCTTGCTGTTAGACGTAAAGCAAGATGAGTCATTGATTTTGACCTCACTGTTAGACGTAAAGCATGACGTTGTGGATTCCTTGCTTCTGACCTAGTTGTTACACGTAAAGCAAGATGATTCCTCACTTCTGACCTCGTTGTTAGACGTAAAGCGAGATGTTGATGTGTTCCTTTCTTATGACCTCGTTGTTAGACGTAAAGTAAGATGATTCCTCGCTTCTGACCTAGTTGTTAGACGTAAAGCGAGATGTTGATGTGTTCCTTGCTTCTGACCTCGTTGTTAGACGTAAAGCAAGATGATTCCTCGCTTCTAACCTAATTGTTAAACGTAAAGCGAGATGATGATGTGTTCCTTGCGTCTGACCTAGTTGTTAGACGTAAAGCAAGATGATTCCTTTCTTCTGACCTCGTTGTTAGACGTAAAGCAAGATGTTACTGACATTGAGCTACCAGCTTAACCGTTGTGACATTGAGCCAGTGTAGTACTGTGATGTGCCATCCTAGTGTTGTGATGAGGTATCATTTTTACTGATACATTTTGATGCAGATGATGATGGCAATCTTTCGAGAATGATAATGTTGCCTATGAATAAAACTTCCAATGATTCGTAAATGTGCTATCCAATGTTTCAAGATGATATTGACGATACTGTCCTCCTGATGCCACTGATGATGCAGACCTCTCTCGCCTGATGTTGTTGAAGAAAACCCTTCTTGTTAAGGGGGAGTGTTGAAAGAATGTAACTACAAAGAGTATTCTTATTATTATTGTTATTGTATTCATAGGATTAATCCCCATTGTGGATTAATCATGTTGGTAATTGTATTAGGACCAAATCCCATTTTGTGGATTGGTCATCAGACAATTGTAATAGGCAGAATAAGAAGTCGGCCCCAACAGTTATTATTGAGACCTAGAATTAAATTAAAGGTGGGTTTACCCACCCATAGTGAGAGGTCGGCCCTACCAGTGAAACCCTTTCACACGTTCCAGTCTTGTATATATAGGAGGCTAGCGCCTCACTTTATCACACAACTCACTTTCTCATTCTCTTATGAGGCAAGCTGCAATTACCAGTTGGAGAGAGGAGAAGAAGAGTGGCGCACCTCTTGGAGAGGGCTATCTGTATTGGTTTGAGTTATCTCTTGAACATTGTATTAGCAATTTATGATAAGGAAGTTTTTGTTGGGTTTTCTTCCCCTAGAGGGTTTCCCAAGATAAATGTTGTGTCTCTTGTGAATGTGTTTTCTCAGTGATCTTGTTCTTATGAAGCTCTTATCTATTGAAATGAAAAGAACTATAATAATGTCATAAACATTAACAAGACTAAAGATTATGAAAAATTAAAAAAAGAATTAGATCACACAAGAAAAGAGTTGATGTTGGCAATGGAAAAGTTGAATTACTACAAGAAATTTGAAAGAAGTATTGAAAAGTTAGATGAAATTATTAGCAAACAGAGATCACCTATTGATAAGACGATACTTAGATATGAAAACGGTTTGAAAACAACGAACACAGATAAAATAGATAGGGAAGATGAAAGAAATTCTAAAAACTATGCAAATGTCTTAAGAAGTGAAATCAATGAACAAAAGGGAGCTGAAGAACAGTAGGAACATGACAGCTCCAGCTGGAACAAAAGATCAAAATTCAAAAGGGGTGAGACACCAAGAAGGTCATTTTCTACCAGGTATGAGAGCATTTTTCTTGGTCATTGTTATTCTTGCAGAAACTTTGGACACAAAGCAATTCACGGTAAAATCAATGCAAGAAACAACTATATGAGAAACAAAAAATGATTATGGATATACCAAGGACAATCATGTAAATAGTAGATCTGGAAATGCTCATGGATTTGTCAACAAAAATTACAATTCATTTGATCCATTGATGGATCAAAACATTGTATGCTACAAATGCAATAATCTTGGTCACAAAGCATGAGATTGAAAAAATATGAAAGAAGATGTTCCTATCATAAAACCAGCTACAGTCTGGGGAAGGAAAGAGAATCCAAACAAGGAATATTGTCAATTAGCATTGTTTGTTGATAATAAAGAAGACGAATGTGTTGAAATTACTAAGACAACTGAGAGGAGGGGGGGGGTGAATCAGTTGTAATTGAGCTTAAACAATTTTAAGTCTATTAAAACATTATTAATCTTTCTTCAAGTGATCATCAACAATATACAGCATATGGAAAGTAAAAGTAAAGAGCATCAGTCACACATAAGGTATACACAGAGACAGATTTTCACGAGGAA
This sequence comes from Picea engelmannii, assembly GCA_009831015.1. Taxonomy (NCBI): domain Eukaryota; kingdom Viridiplantae; phylum Streptophyta; class Pinopsida; order Pinales; family Pinaceae; genus Picea; species Picea engelmannii. Next base: position 1,866,247 of record ML778191.1, on the reverse strand, counting down.
ACCCATAAAGGGAAAAAACCTCTTCTTCTTTGAAATGATAGGTTGTCTTTTAAGTTCTGTACATCATCTATAATTGAGCACCAACTCAATGTAAGACTGCTACCTCTGTTTTACAAGCTGCAACTTGTTTGAGAGCACCAACTCTCTGGTTTCTCTAGCACCCACTAGAAGGAAGCACCAACTCCCTTAATGTTCCAACACCAACTGGATGGAAGCACCAACTTCCAGTTACACAGGCTCCAACCTGTATACCAGAGAACACTTGTTCTCCCTTGCACCACCCTGCCACCCTGGTTTCTCTGGCTACAACCAGATGGAAGTTACAACTTCCTGTGTTCAAGTTCTCACTTGAACCTCTAAGGACAACAATCCTCCCGAGCACCTCCCAACCTCCCTAAAATATTAATGAATAAATAAACAGTCAACTATGCAGATAAATCAATTCTTACCAATCTTTCTTTGTTCTGTAAATCTGGTTTTCTACTAACTGTTCTGCTATTCTTCTCTTCCTCTGTCTGTTCAGCAGGTCTTCTCTGCATCAACTTGTTCTATCATTCTACTCTGCATCAACTTCTCTTCATCATCTTTTACTCTTCTCTAAGTTTCATCTCCCACTGTACATATTCTCCATCTCACACTGCACCTCCTATTATTTTCCCTTTCTTACAGTTTCATTCATTTTTCATACAGAACCACACTTCCACTCTGTTCCACTTCACATTTCCTTAGACAAAAGAAAGACTACTATCCTAGCAACTGAAACCCCAACTGATTGGCAATCATGAGTCCATTTCGCTAACAGATTCGTAATTGAGGAGTTAACTGTGAGAGAAAACAGTAACCCTCCGATCTTTGTTCAAATTCACCTGCACCGTTGGATTGACTTCATGAGATCTTGCATTCATTTCGGCATTTCTGTGGCCAAGCTTAGCACCTCTAGCTTCTACCTCCATCTTCCATCGATGTGATCAATGGCTATGACCACGTGCTTATGCATAAAGCGCTTTCACGATTTCTCATTTTGTGATTTTCAACACTATGCTTCGTTGACCCCAAGTCAGTGAAATTTTGATCGCTTGCCACATGTCCTATGATTCCATGGTCCAGATCTGATCTTGATTCAATGGCTATGATTGAATCGTGATTTCGCATATCGCGATTTCGGCATTCTTGTTGCATTGTTTTCTTTGCCTCTCCATGTCGCGATTCGCGAAACTCCAATATGGAGTTAGATCAACGGTTCAGATCTGATCTTGATTCAATGACTGAGATTGAATCGTGATTTCGCATATCGCGATATCGGGATTCTTGTTGTTAATAATATTTGACATCTCCAACTCTCGACCCCCGAAACTTCGACATGGACTGGAATCAACGGTCCAGATTCAACCTTGATCTGACGGCTCAGATTAAATCGCGATTTCGCATATCAGAATATCGAGATTTCTGTTGTTAATAATCTTTGACATCTCCAACTCTCAATCCCCGAAACTCCAACATGGATTCGAATCAACGGTCCAGATTCAACCTTGATCTGACGGCTCAAATTAAATCGCGATTTTTCATATCGCGATATCGGGATTTCTGTTGTTAATAATCTTTGACATCTCCAACTCTCGATCCACGAAACTTCGACATGGACTGGAATCAACGGTCCAGATTCAACCTTGGTCTGACGGCTCAGATTAAATCATGATTTCACATATCGCGATATCGGGATTCCTGTTGTTAATAATCTTTGACATCTCCAACACTCGATCCGCAAAACACCGAAATGGACCGGGATCAATGGTCCAGATTCATCCTTGATCTAACGTTTCAGATTAAATCGTGATTTCGGATATCACGATTTCGAGAGGTTAGGAAACCATGTTCCTTTGACTCTCCAGTCAACGAAATGACGATCTATCCCCACGTGTCCTACCCATAAATAGACGGTCCTCCTTCTTTCGGAATTTTGTATGCCCGCTTCTCCTTGTTGTACTTTAAAAGGCGTGCAGGTTCTCCTTGATCCAACGATGGTCGGGTCCTGCGCTTGGATCTAATGTATGAGATCTGTCATTCTCTTCAGCGCTCTTCTTGTCTACATTCAGATCCGATGACCCTCGTTCTTTTGGGAATTTTGAATGATATCCATTGATTAGAAATGCTTCTCAAACTTTACGGTCCTTCGATTATTCGATCAGTGTTGCATTGCCTTCGATCATTTGATCTTCCTGAACGTATCTTCTGTTTGCCTGTCGATTACAAACTTCTTGTACTCATGCCATCTTCATTGTTGTACTTGCCATCAATGACAAGCATTCGTCGTATGTTAAATATTTTCCATTCGCTGTCTATTAAATATTTTCCAACAAAATGGTACATAGACAATGGATGCTAAACACATATGATTGGGGACCAAAACAAATTCATTAGCTTAAAAAGGGGGAAAAGTAGCAATGTTACATTTGGAAATGACTCCTCTATCAAAATACTTGGAAAAGGGGTAGTGAGCCTTGGAAGTGAAAATGTAAAAGCAACAAATGTCTTATTGGTTAAATATTTGAAGCATAATCTCCTTAGTGTCAGTAAAATATGTGATCAGGAATACAATCTTAAGTTTGATTCCTGAAGATGTGAAATCGGAGAATAAGACTCAGGAAGATTGGTTGCAATAGCTACAAGAAGACCAAATAACATACACATTCTAGACAAAGAGGAGAGAAAGAGGATTGAAGTCACACAAAAAATATCCAAGGACTATAACAAGGAAGGAAAGGATAAGAACACAGACAAGGAAGGTGAAATACTATTGAGCGCCATGAGTTCAGGGGGAGAATCTGTAAAGAGAAGAGTTACCCTTTGTCATTGATTTCAAAGGGGGAGAGAAAGATGATCATGATGACAGGGGGAGTATGAGTGTTTCCTTCAATGACAAAGGGGGGTATTGTTGAATGGTGTTGTCATTGATGTCAAAGTCAGTCATTGGTAATCAACATGAAGAAGCCTATGGGTTTACTTGAAGGAGTCTCCAAATTGGTCCCTTCATGGCGTAGCTTTAAGCATGGCCCTCACGGGAAGACACTTTGAACAATCCCACAAGAATCCCTGGAGGTGTGGTCACGAAGCCCCTGTAGTCAAGTGAAGAATCCTACAGATGTCCAAGATCAACATTGCAAGATGGATATTGTTGAAAGTATTATTTGTTGTCAATTTAAATACCCTATCTTTGAGGTCATTTTTAACCTACATAAATAACTCAAATGGAAGCACACGTTACATAGTTGGAAATCTTATTTCGAGACCTTTCCAACAGTATATGGAAACCCCTCTAACTCCCTAGGAATGAGGAGATGAATTTTTCCATCCAACAACCCAACCAGAAAATTGAGGTCAGCTAAGCTAATTTTTTAGAGATAGAATTACTATAAATACATGATAGAATTTTGCATTTTTTGAGAAAACAGGCAAGAGATCAAGTCTGAGGTATGCACAAGGTGTTTGGGGTGTCTTCTAGTGTGCAAGAGAAGTCTAAGGGATTCTCTTAAGGTCTTTCTTATTCTCAAGGTATGTTATAAGGTTGTGATGTTGTCATATGCTCTGCAATGAAGTTGTGATGTTGCCATGATGTTTTCGTGAGGTTGTTGGGGTTTATATGTGGACCCATGTGGACCTAGGATCTCTATGTGGACCCAATTTGTGAGGCTCATATTTTGGAGATTTTGGCACATGATTTGAGGCATATCCTTGGAGATCTTGGTATAGATTTTTATGTGGTTGTTGGGTTTTATATGTGGACCTAGGATCTCTATGTTGACCCAGTTTGATGATGATGATGTATCAATGGTAGTGACAATGGTAGTGATAGTGATAGTGATAGGTTGATTTTTTTATATACATATTTGAGGGTGGAAGGAAGGGGTAAGGAAAGGGGGTTGAAGCCTCCTTCCAATTGGAACTAGAGAATCTAGGGAGTTGTAGCTTTCTTTACTTTGGTGCCTCCTTCCAATTGAAGATGGATAATCTTGGAAGTTGTAGCTTCCTATTAATATAATCTTTTTATTATATAAGAAAATCATTTCATGGTTTTCTTCCATTTGGATTTCCACGTAAATCTGTTGTGCAATGTGTATTTGTTCTTCTGCTCTTTACTGTATATTGGAATGTATTTATTTGATCAAAAAGTTAAAGTTTTAAAAGGTGCTAAATTATAATTGATACTAATTCACCCCCTCTCTCAATATCAACAATAACAACTGGTAGTGAGAGTTTCCAATGGGGGAAGAACCAGCATAAGGCCTTTGATGAGATGAAAAGAAAGATCAATCAAGCACTAGTACCCACGCTACCAAACTTGCAGAATACCTTTGAAGTGGAGATAGATGCAAGTGGGTATGCCATGGGAGCATTCCTGATACAGGGAGGAAGGCATGTCTGCTATCATTCTAAAGTATTACATGGAGCGGTCCTCAACTACCCTACCTACGACATGGAGACCTATGCCTTGGTACAAAATGTCAAAAAGTGGAAGCATTATCTGATGGGCAAGGAGACCACCACCCACACAGATCACCAGTCGCTCCAGTATTTGCAGGCCCAAAGTAAGTTACAGCAAACTAGGCACTACAATTGGATGGGTTACTTACAGCAATTTCATTTGGTTAAAAAGTATAAGAAGGGTAGCACAAACAAGTTGGAAGACATGCTTTCACAACCACCCACATCTAAGTTTGCAGCTTTGCGAACTCTTATGCACATGGATACTTTTACACATGATGCATACAGAGGAATACATAGAATATGAGGACTTCAAGGAGGTGTTTCAACAACTACAGGGCCAAATTCATATAGAAGAATGTGACAACAAGGTTGACTATCATTTCCATAATGGTCTACTCTACAAGCTTGACAAGCTTTGTGTTCCTAAAGGTGAACAATTTCATCTTATCCAAGAGGCTCACACCTCCAAGGTTGCAAGACATTTTGGTGTTGGGAAGATAGTTTCCAAGTTACAAAGGCAAGTGTACTGGCCCAGGATGCAAGAAAATGTAGCATAGTATATTATAGGATGTATACTTTGTTGTACTAGCAATCCCAGTAACAGGAAGCAAGGTCTATACCATCCCTTATCGGTACCCACTAGACCTTGGGAAATAATTTCCATGGATTTTGTGGGTGGTTTACCAACCACGCGGAAGGGACGTGACTATTTATGTCTACCCAAAGGTCTACATACAACAATCTTATAATAGAGAAAACCACACTTCTACTGGTAATCCACCTTTTGAAACTTGTTTTGGATACTTGCCACCTTCACCCTTAGATGTTGTTTATGGATAGCAAGAAGGAGTGAAGGAGGACCTCATAGGAGATAAATTAAAAGGAAAAAAATTAGTTGAGAAGATCAGGCAGATCCGTTTGCAAGTACATAAGACATTGAAGAAGTCACAGGAAAAGTACAAGGATTGGCATGACCAACATAGAACAAAGAGAACATTTAGAGTGGGAGATAGAGTATGGTTATAGTTGAATAAGGAAAGACTACACGGTTCGGGTAAGAAGATCAAGGCTCTATGGTATGGTCCTTTTGAGGTATTGGAAAAGGTGGGAGATAATTCCTATAGACACAGTCTACCCCCAACATGTGCATTTACTCAATAGTGAATGTGGAGAATCTCAAACTCTATGAGCCCTCCATGTTGGATTAGGAGGAGAAAATCCTACCTTCCATATAGGATTTAGCACCAGATTCTTAGGAAGAGTTGGCAGAGGACGTGGTTTTGTAGAAGAGGTCCAAAACTACAATATATGGGAAGCATGATCTTTGGAATATTGGGTTGACAAGACAACTTCCCACCAAAGGAAAGTGGTACTCCAGGAAGAAGGTAGAGGAAAATTTTCCTCACCTCATTCGGTAAAGATTTTTGGGACCAAAATCCTCCCTAAATGGGGAGGTATGATCCATATTGGATCATTACATTATTTTTCATCTATATCAGTACTTTCTGGGTGGAAAATGGGAGGAATCATATTGCAGGGCCATTTTGGCAGCTGGTCCAAATTTGGAAATTTGGGTCCAAAAAAACCGTATGAAATCTTCCTAATCCATTTCGAGGAATAAAACAACACATTTTTATTATTCAAACCTTAATATGGATAAATATTTTGTATTCTACACACCGGGACCTTTTCAACAATGCAAGAATCGCCTCAATCGGAGTTTGTATGTGAAAGTTATGCCTCCTGCAAGCTGACTTATTATATTGATCACCATGGTGCAAGTGGATGCCACGTCAGCACCCATTACTTAAATGTGTGGGGCTAGCCATGTAGTATATTTTATAGAACACTCTAGAAGGTCCAAACTTGACACTAATTGAGGGTTGAGGAAGTCAATACCCTAACCCTAGATGGCCATCAAGTTATGTTAAATATCGATTTGCTAGGAGGAGAAGGGGTTCCATTCTAAGTTATTGTATTTTGTTCCATAGCATAGCAAAACAACTGGGAGTGGTAAATTAGAGAGCATACCAAGATCTCATGTAAAGAGTGCCTTCTCCTTTGTACTTGCATTATTTCCATACAAAATAAAAGAGAGCAGAGCAGCCTCGCCTTCTAGCTGGGTTTTCTCGCGTAAGGGTTTCCCAAAGAAAATCTATGTTGTTTTTTTGGATGGTGTATGATTTTATTTTATTGTTCTCTATTTTCCACATTTTATCTATTTCATGCATAAGCAGAAAATGAGTAACTAAAGATTCTAGAATATAAAGGAATTTAACCTTCATGTTGTAGATTTCAGTTTTATTTATCAAATCTGTTGTGATGAACTATTCCAGTGGAATATCCACGATAGTTTACAGAACATGGACTGTCAAGATAGGAAGTTCAAGACATTTTGGGCTTACTAGAAAGAAAAGGAAATGATGTCGTTACTCCTCAAAGTGTTAATGATATTCCCAAGTGGGCTCAAATTCCCATTCATATTGGAAATGTTGTTGATCTTAATAGAGATGCATAAATATACTATGGTATTTATCATGGGTTTCCTTCTAATTCACCTAGTGTGTAATTGTTTGGACATGATGTGACACTCCTGTGGATGGAAATGGTATCCTATGTTTTCAAACAGTGATGGACATGTATTTATTTTGAGGATTGTTAATATTTTGAGAGCGGCACATGATAGTTTGGTTTTAATACATATGATGTTATTTATAAATAGTTTAGGAATGATGTGGATATTTATTTGATGCTTTCTTTGTATTTAATGAATTCAATTTATTGAGTCTAGTTGATGAAGGAGATATATTTAAGTAAAGATATGAGATTCTATGTCTTGTTGAAGCAAATATGTGTGCTTGCAATATCCTAATAGTTGGCTCTTAGTTTTCCTATGTGACCAAGTTCATATTTCATCAAATGACTTTTCACCTAATAGCCATCCAAATTAATATTATTATTCAAATTTATTTATTATATTATATTATATTTAAAAGGCATTTCTGGTTTTTCATCTGCCCTCCTAGCCTCTAAAAAAGGAGGAGAGTGACATTTAAATAAGGAGAAAAAAGCATGTATGCTTGAGTTCTGCAAAAAAATGAAATTGATTTTTTTAATCTCTCAAGCAATCTAACAAAAACTTATAATGACAAGATGGATTACAACAGAGGTCAAGCATTAGGGTGAAGGCATATTTGTTTATCACCATTTATAGTTATACATTTCTATTTAAATCTACATGACTAATCAATCCATGCATGCAAATTCCTTAGAAGAAATCCAGGTGTAGATTCTCCTTGGGTGTTCATCATCTAAATATTCTCCCACTTGATTACATGTTATGAGTAGCATATGGTTTTAGAAACACCATACTCATTGGGATCCAAACATTTATCAACCCTGTTAATTGAATTATGTCATTTGGCAATCAAACATTTCAATAATTATATTTCTAGTTAATATTTATGGTTCTCTTGTATCTTTATGATAATAATTCAATTATCCTTGAATAATGGTTTTAAGGCTTAATCTATTCCTCTTTTCCTTTTGACCAATAGTAAAAGAGTGTTTACAACATTGATCCTTGAATGTTTATTTTGAGCATCGACTAATGTTTGATTTGATCCTATACTTGAAAGGGGGGGAACCTTCACCTAAGTGGGCCCTTATGAATTTCCCTGATAATACTTTGCTCTTGGGTCCTTGGTCAGAATCCTTTGGGTGCCTTCATTTTCCCTTTTCCCAAATACTTTCTTTAACATGTAGAATTTTGAGGCAGGTGTTTTTGGGTGAACAAATTTCATGTAGCTTCCCTCATTTTTCAAACCCCTAGATTTTTCCTACTTTTTAAGCATCTGAGACCCCCAACGACATCATATAAGTGGTGCGTAGACTCTCTTCTCCCAAACATGGATCCCTTGATTAATCATAATTTTAGTATTGTCACTTGTTTCATTCACCCATCCATAAGAGAATATTGAAAGGCACACATGGTGCAACTTCATCGTGTCACATGTGAAGATTCTTCATTTAGCAACACCGTGTGGGTTTCTATTGATGGATTGGAAACTATGATGTCAAATATAAAAAGTACAATAAATGGGTTACTTAGGGACCCATATGTAAGCTCCATAAAGCTATAATAAATACAATGAATCAATATGTGGCCTCAAGTGAAAACTAACCACATGATGTCAACACCCCCTTTTTAATCTAAACGAGGAGCCATGGAGAGAATACATTATAATACATCATGTTTCCTCCTTTAATGGTAGCTCACTTATATTGATATGTTGGATCCAGAAGAGATTTGTTGATAATATAATACGTTGATCCGCGAAAGGAATAAAGGCATGCACAAGTTGTACTCAAAGCAAGGTGATGACAGATGTAGTGCATCCAAATCTCAATGTGTTTGGACTTCTGATGATTCAGTTGATTGTGAATAAGCTCAATGGTACTTCAATTGTGAAAAAATTAGGTGGAAGGAGGCCATTAAGAAAGACCTATTTGATCAAGTATCATATGTATCTAGGCATGCTAGTTCCCGACGTGAGTTGAACTAGCATATTCAACCTTATTCAAGGAGAGATCCACACCTTGTTACCTCTTGGAGCACCAACATACCAGGATAGGACCAAAAAAGAACAAGTATCTTGAGGTAGACCATCGCACGTCAAGATCACCTACCCAACGTGCATCAAAAAAACCAAGGAGGTGAATGTCAACACAATTTGAGTAGAGAATTCCCATACGAGTGGTGCCCTATAGATAACACAAGATACGCTTAGTGCCATGCCAATGATTCTCATGAGGTTCCTAGTAATGTTTAATCCATTATTATAGATGTTTGGATCTCATTAGGTAACAATAGCATAATTCAAGATCACTGAGAAATACACAATCACAAGAGACACAACATTTATCATGGGAAACCCTCTAGGGGAAGAAAACCCAGCAAAACTTCCTTAATATAGATAGTCAATACAATGCCAAAAGATCTCTTATGCTAATACAGAAAGTCCTCTCCTAGATATGCGCCACTCTCTCTCTCCTTTGTCGATAACAGATCAGAACTTGTCCTTCAAACTGAGCAAGTGAGTTGTATCTAAGTGAGGCGCTAGCCTCCTTTATTTATACAAGTTTGACACGTGTGAAGTGTCTCTTCACTGGCAAGGCCGACCTCTCAAACTGGGTGGGTAAACCCACCTTTATTATATTTCTGGGTCTCTTTTATAACTGTTGGGGCCGACTTCTTATTCTGCCTATTACAATTGTCTTTTGACCAATCCGCAAAAGGGGATTTGGTCCTATTATAATAACCGACGTGATCAATCCACAATGGGGATTGATCCTATGAATAATATATTAATAAGAATAAGAATACTCTTTCCAGTTACATTATTTCAACACTCCCCCTTAACAAGAAGGGTATTCTTCAGCAGCATCATGCGAGAGAGAGAGGACAGCATCATCAACAGCATCAAGTGGGAGGACAGCATCATCAATATCATCTTGGCTRGCGTATCTATAAATCATCGGAAGTTTTTTTCATCAGCAGCATCATCATTCTCAAAGGAATGCCATCATCATCTGCATCAATATGTATTAGTATAAAAATYGATACATCATCATCATCATAGCACAAGGTTGGCTCATCATAATAGAATATTGGCTTTACGTCACAACTGTCAAGCTGGAAGCTCAGTACTTGTCGCATCTCATCGTCTTGCTTTACGTCATAGCACTCAAGTTGGAAGCAAGATACTCATCATGCTTTACGTCACAACTGTCAAGATGGAAGCTCAGTACTTGTCTCATCTCATCGTCTTGCTTTACGTCATAGCACTCAAGCTGGAAGAAAGATACTCATCCTGCTTTACGTCACAACCATCAAGTTGGAAGCAGGATACTAGACTTGCTTTACGTCACAGCTATCCAGCCGGAAGTTCAGTGCTAGTCTCAACATATCATCTTGCTTTACGTCTGACAACTCGGTCAGAAGCAAGGAACATCTCATCTTGTTTTACGTCTGACAACTCGGTCAGAAGCAAGGAACACATCTCATCTTGCTTTACGTCTGACAACTAGGTCAGAAGCAAGGAACACATCACATCTTTCTTTACGTCTGACAGCTAGGTCAAAAGCAAGGAACACATCACATCTTTCTTTACGTCTGACAACTCGGTCAAAAGCAAGGAACACATCTCATCTTGCTTTACGTCTAACAACTAGGTCAAAAGCAAGGAACACATCACATCTTGTTTTATGTCTGACAGTTAGGTCAGAAGCAAGGAACACATCACATCTTGCTTTACGTCTTACAGTTAGGTCAGAAGCAAGGAACATCACATCTTGCTTTACGTCTGACATCTAGGTCAGAAGCAAGGAACACATCACATCTTGCTTTACGTCTGACAACTAGGTCAGAAGGAAGGAACATCACATCTTGCTTTACGTCTGACAGCTAGGTCAGAAGCAAGGAACATCACATCTACTCCCCCTTTCGAGGAAGGTCATTTCGAACTATGCCAAGCTTATCTCGAAAGTACTCAAACTTTACACGAGATAGAGGCTTGGTCAACACGTCAGCAACCTGTCCATCTGTGCTAATGTACTAGAGCTTCAAGGCTCCTCTCTGTACCATGTCGCGGATGTAATGATAGCGGATCTCTATGTGCTTCGACCTGTCGTGGAATACAGGATTCTCTGTCATCTTTATGCATCTCTAGTTGTCACATAGAATCAAGGTTGCTCTCATATCTAAGTCAAATAGGTCGGTCAGCAACTTTCGAAGCCATATAGCTTCGCAGCTAGCAAAACATGCAGCAATGTATTCTGCTTCCGTTGTGCTGAGAGAAATGCTAGATTGCTTCCTACTCTGCCACAAGATCATGGTTGATCCCAAACTGGAACAGCATCCTGAAGTGTTTTTCCTGTCAGAAACACTTCATGCCCAATCTGCATCAGTATATCCACTCAATGTGAAATCATGATCTCCATCATAGTTGAGACCATAATCTATTGCACCTTTAAGGTACTTCATCACATGTTTTGCAGCCACTAGGTGAACACGTATGGGTTCTACCAGAAACTGACTCAAGGTGTTCACGGCAAAACAAATGTCTGGTCTGGTGTTCGTCAAGTACATCAGCGATCCAATAATCTGTCTGTACAGTGTGGCATCAATCAATTCTGACAAAGTATCGACCAGCAGCTTCATCTTCGCTTCCATGGGTGTATTCATGGGTTTGCATTCCATCATGTCGAATCTCTTTAAGATTTCAACCGTGTACTTCCCTTGGTTAAGGAAGATCCTCTCAGGACTCTACCATACCTCAAGACCTAAGAAGTAATGCATTAGACCAAGGTCTTTCATTTCAAATTCTGAGGCAAGTCTCCTTTTACATTCAGCGATGAGCTTTTCTTCTCCAGTTAAGAATAAGTCATCCACATATAGCAGTAAGATTACTAGCTCATTATTCATAATTTTGAAGTGGAGATTTGAGTCTGTTTTACTCTTGGTAAAGACTAAGCTCGTCAAGAAACTGTCTATACGGCCATACCAAGCTCTAAGAACTTGCTTCAATCCGTATAAGGCTTTCTTCAATCTGCAGACATGAGACTTCATGTCTTCAACCTCAAAATCTTGAGGTTGCTCTATATACACTTCCTCTTCGATGACACTGTTTAGGAAAGTTGTCTTCACGTCCATCTGGTGCAGCTTCCACTTCATCTTAGCTGGAAGAGCTATGATGGTCCTGATCGAAGTGTATCTGGCCACAGGAGAGAATGTGTCTTCATAGTCAATGCCTTCCTTCTGGAAAAAGCCACGAGCGACAAATCTTGCTTTATACTTCTCAATACTTGATTTTGAAGTGCCATCTAGAGGATACCACATCTTTATTCTTTGGTCTGGGAACTATTTCCCATACTTCGTTCTTCATTACAGATTGGTATTCCTCTGTCATGGCATCTACCCATTCTTTCCTATGAATAGCTTCTTCAAAACAGGTAGGCTCCTCTTCTAGGAGATCACACATCAAAGTTGTATAACTGGAGAATGGCTTTGGTATTGTCACCTGACTCGTGGTTCCTTGGGGAACACCGTACTTCTCTCCATATTGAATAAGCTCTTTAGCCCAAGCTGGATTTCTTTTATGGAGGATCGTCATTTGAGGAGGTTCTTGCACTTCTACTATATCATGGTCATATAGAAGTTCCTCATCAGGGGAAGTTACAACTTCCCTCATTGGTTCTGCAGCTCTGGGAGCCTCCCTCGTTGCAGTATTGGGGATTACGGGTTCCTCTTCATATTCCTCTTCAAGCTGGCATATTTTGGATTTCTTGAGTGTTGCATCTTCATCAAAGGTCACATCCCTTCTGATCTCAATGTGATGTTGACCTAGTATATAGATTCTGAAGGCCTTGGAGACCTCACAGTATCCCACAAATATTCCCTTCTTTCCTGAAGGGTCCGACTTGTTTCTCTTTTCTTTAGGTATATGAATAAACACTGGACACCCAAATATTTTGAGATGGCTTACCTCTAGCTTCTTTCCGGTGAACATCTCTTCTGGTGTCTTGAGCCCAAGTGCACTATGGGATAATCGGTTCTGCACATAAACAGCTGCCATTGTTTCTTCTACCCATAAGAACATAGGGAGATCTTGATCATGAATCATAGTCTTCACAACTTTCGGTATGGTTTTGTTCTTCCGTTCAGCTACACCGTTTTGTTGGGGATTATAGGGAGTAGTGAGTTCCCTCTTGATTCCAACATCTTTGCAAAAGTTCACATACTCTTTTGAGGTATATTCTCCTCCATTATATGACCTGAGTGTCTTGATCTTTCTTTTAGAAAGGTTCACTATCAAGGCTTTGTATTCCTTGAACTTATTGAACACTTCATCTTTAGTCTTCAAGAAATATATCCAGGTTTTACGAGAGTAATCATCAATGAATGATACATAGTATGCATACCCTCTAATGGAGGATGATGGCATTGGGCCACACACATCTGAATGGATGAGTTCTAGGACTCCTTCTATCTTGTTGTCCCGCTTTGGAAAAGGGTTCTTGATATTCTTCCCTTGTGCACATCCATTGCATACGCCTTTATGGTCACCTTTGAGTTCTGGTAAACCTATGACCACTTTGCATATGTATGGTAGCGCCTTGTAGTTGATGTGGGCTAATCTTCTATGCCAAAGTTCACATGAGTTTTCAATGGCATGGGTCATAGCAGCCTCTAAGTGACCCTTTAATTTATACAAGCCGTTTTCTTCATTACTAATGATCATTGCTTCATTTAAGGTTTTTCCCTTAGCCCACATAAGAACTTCTCCATCTATAAAGGCAATTCTGAATCTTTTCTTCTCTAAAGATGAAATGGAGAGTAGGTTCTTCTTCAAGCCTGGTACATATAGTACGTCCTTCATTTTTAGTGAATTCCCTGAATTCAGTTTATGGTTTGATTCTCCCACTCCCTTAATGGGATATTGGTAATCATCTCCAAGTGTCGCTTTCTGAGAAAACTTCTTCTCTGAGATACAAGAGAGAATATTTCTTTATCCTGTCATGTGCTTGGATGCACCACTATCAATGAGCCAAGTGTCCTGTGTTACAGACCTTGACAGGGTTGAGATCAACACATGGTCTTTGATCTCCTCTCTTATCATCTTTGCGGGTGGCTCTTCATCTTCGACTACATGGGCATGGAGCCTCTTTTGTTTTCTCTTGTATTATTCTCGTCTGGCTGGACAAAACTTCGCAATGTTTCCCATCTTGTCACAGATGAGTAGTCTCTTTCCTTTCGTTGTCCTTTCTTCTGAAATCTTCTTAGATGAGATTCTTTAAGATTGAATTTATTTGATTGTTGAAGCTCCTTATGAGTCTCCTTTTGGAAGTAGGGTTTCTTCATTCCTCCTTTGGTGTGGGTGGCTAGGGCTTGATCATCATCCCTTGCTAGTAACGCTTCACAATTCGCTACTCTTGTTTCTTCTTGGATGCATTCTTCCCATATGTTGTCGAACTTCAGTTTCTCCTTTCTGGCACATATCGTTTGGATGAAATCATCCCAAGGTCTTGTGAGACCATTTAGGGTTGGCATTATGAGTTCGTCTTCGTCTATGGTATCTCCAATAGCTTCTAGATGTTCTTTGAATTCTGAGATTATGGAGAAGTATTCATGAATCATTTCTCCTTTCTGCATCCTTGTATTCTTCAGTTGAGTTCTAAGATTCATCTTCTGGTTTATGTTATTTCCTTCATATAGTCTGGTCAAGGCATCAAACATCTCTTTCGGAGTCTTCTTGGATGACACATAAGGAATCAGGTGATCTTTGATTGAATCTGCAATGATTCTTTTGGCCCTTATTGTGTCATTTTGATGCTTTGCCTTCTCTGCAGCATCGTCGGGTTCCGATATTTCATTTTTTTTATGAATCTTGCTAGATCATTCTCTTTAAGAATGAGGCCAATCCTATACTTCCAGGCACAGAAGTTTTCCACTCCTCCTAACTTGTCAACAAGCTTAATGCTTGTAGACATCTTTACTTGGAGCTAGGAAAATGACCGAAAAATGAAAGTGCTCAAAATCAAAAATTGAACTTACCAGGAGATGCACTTGGCTGAGGCAAGCAGCCTGGTGTGTTTGGATCTGAGAAAATCCAAATTTTTCTCCTTCAAAATCTGATCTGCAGATTTCTGGACCGGTGCTTCTGGTACCTCTGATACTCTGGTACTTCTGGTATTGGTTTTTTGGTACTTCTGGTACCTTATGAAACTAGGGTTTCACTTTCCGGGAGATCTAGCCACTGAAAAGGTGTGTCGATGATGCCAAATTGATCCTTAGGGGAGGGCGCAACTTTCTAGATAGTTTTAGGGCTGAAAAGCTTCACTTTTGAAAAAAACCTAATTTGCAGGTACGGCAACAGTGACATTTTTCTCTAGCAAAAGATGCTTCCTTCAGCTTGGCTCTGATACCATGTTAATGTTTAAGCCATTATTATAGATGTTTGCATTTCATTAGATAACAATCGCATAATTCAAGATCACTGAGAAATACACAATCACAAGAGGCACAGCATTTATCATGGGAAACCCTCTAGGGGAAGAAAACCCAGCAAAACTTCATTAATATAGATAGCCAATACAATGCCAAAAGATCTCTTATGCTAATACAAAAAGTCCTCTCCTAGATATGTGCCACTCTCTCTCTCCTTTACCGGTAACAGATCAGAACTTGTCCTTCAAACTGAGAAAGTGAGTTGTATCTAAGTGAGGCGCTAGCCTCCATTATTTATACAAGTCTAGCACGTGTGAAATGTCTCTTCACTGGCAGGGCCGACCTCTCAAACTGGGTGGGTAAACCCACCTTTATTATATTTCTAGGTCTCTTTAATAACTGTTGGGGCCGACTTCTTATTCTACCTATTACAATTGTCTTTTGACCAATCCGCAAAAGGGGATTTGGTCCTATTATAATAACCGACATGATCAATCCACAATGGGGATTGATCCTATGAATAATATATTAATAATAATAAGAATACTCTTTGCAGTTACATTATTTCAACAGTTCCTACATGTAGCAAGAACACATACCAACTGCAAAGGACATATTTGGTCTAGAATGTGAGATAAACAAACTAGCAACAAAATATTGATAAAGTGATGCATCAAACATTAGGGAAGGGCACTTCACCTAAAAATTCATCCCTAAATAAATAGGAGTATGCATTGGCTAGAAATCTTCCATCCTGAAGTGCTACAAGAGATCTAGAGTGTATTGAGGTTGAGAGATGGAAATCCTTACAAAGATTTGAAAATTTTGAAATCCCAAAAAAGAACGAAGCAATGTTAAATCAATGGTCTCAAAATAGTCCTTAAGGTGTTGCTTCATGGTTGCATTGATCATGGATGTGGAATGACAAGTGAAAGGGAGATCATCTACATATAGCACAATGATGAGGCTTTTTCCATATTGATGGCGAATATATAGATCATGCTCAACCTCATAGTGAGTGAAGTCACAACCAATAAATAAATTGTGAATCTTCTCATACAAAATGTGAGATGCTTATTTAAGACCATATAGAGACTTCTTGAGCTTAAAAACCAAGAGAACATGACCATTTTGTACTAACCCTGGTGGTTGTTGCATATAAAGCTCTTCTTGGATGTCTCCATTGAAAAAATCCCTCTAGACATCCATCTGATGAACTTCCCAATTTAATGAGGTAGTTATAGATAGAATCGTCCAAATTTAGTCCATACAAGCAACTAGAGCGATCGTTTCCAAACAGTCAATGCCCTCTTTATGGGAGAATCCTTTAGCAACAAGATGATCTTTATTTTTATCGAGTTTTCCATTTGCATCATATTTGATTTTATAACCCCATTTCCAACCAACTAGATTCCTACCTGTAGGTAAGGGGACTATGTCCCCAAGTGTGATTTTTCATTAGGGCATCATATTTAACAATGATAGCATCCTTCCATTATAGAGAGTTTTTTGCTTGAGTGTAAGTAGTACTATTTGTATAATCCTTGGAGATAAGGGCCTATGAAACAAGGGGCTTCTGTTGTTGTACCAATTCTTCTTTGGGAGGACGGAGCATAATAACATCCTAAAGAGTAGATATAGCCCACTTAGGCATTGGTCATGACCTAGCCGAAGGAAGCACTAAAGCATAGGGCTCTGTAGTAATACTATTCTAGGGTTTCTCAATTGGTAAGAGATCGGATTGAGTAGCCAAAGTAGAAGAGACTTTGATGTAATAGTACCAGACTAGTCATCAACACGGGCCTCAACATGGGTAGTTGATTAAGTAACTATGGAGGTGGTGTTGGAAGAAGCTCTTAAAAGATGAGAGTTACCATCAAATTGTAAAAAAAGAGAGATCCATTGAAACAACTAGAGATGAAACTTTTGCAATAAGTGTGGGGTAGGATCATGGCAAACCATGGGAAAGAACCTCATCAAATACATCCACCCCATTCAATCACCTTGTTGGTGGAAGGATCATATAGGAAATATGCCTTTGATGTTTCAATAAAGCCCACCAGAGTGCAATGTTGACTTGTAAGTTGTAACTTGTTTTACTTTTGTTTGGGAATATGGACCTGTGCACATTATCCAAATATTTTGAAATGCAAAACTAAAGGCTTATAAACATACCATTTTTCACAAGGAGTCAATTGATGAATATCTTAAGTGGGCATTTGATTGATAATATACACCGCATGAAACATTGGCTCCCCTACCATTTAAGCTTCATCTATTGAGAATGCAACATATACCAAGCCATTTCCACAATAACCCTACTTCTCCAATGTGCCACTTCATCTTGTTGATGGACTAGAATCTACCAAATAATGACATGACATGCGAGAAATGGATGAAAGTCGTCACCAAAATGTTCATCTCTGTGATCATTGTTGATAGATTTGGTCTTGTGAACACTAATTCTCCATCGGGGATTTAAATCCCTTGAATGTCTCAAGGGCTTCATCTTTGGATTGAATAATGTATATCCAAAGAAGGAGAGATAAATCGTTATGAAGGTGACTAAATATTCAACCCCACCAAGTGAAGTAGTGGTTGTAGGTCCATAATATCACTCTAAATCAGCTCAAGAGGATGAGAGCCTTGCCCTGCTAAATACTTAGAAAAGGGATCATGATGGTGTTCTCCCACCATACATCATTCATGGACACCATTAAGTCCTAGATGGACATCATTCATGGAAGGCCATCTACCATCCTTAGACAACTCATATGATGCAAGATCCCAAAGTTGGTATGACCCAAGCGTTGATACCATAGTTTATCGACGTCGTTGGCATTGACAACCATCATAGTAATTCCACTTCATTTTTAAAGAAGATGGAGATTTCTCCAACTTCAATGTATGGTCAAATTCATCACAACAACTAAAAACAACAAATTTTAAAACCATCATTGATGTCCTTGATAATCCATCAATCTAGCCAAAATTCCATTTTTTTGTTGGTGTGAGTGATAGTGTATAGAAAGAAGATTTAGTCCCATTATTGAAACATGAAGAGCTTCTCCAAACTTAGTGTTGTCGATAAGGACATCGTCACATCTAGAAATTGGTAGGGGTGATGCATCACCAATAACAACTTCCTCTCCTTTATATCTCTTTTGATAGTTGGAGAGTAAGTGATGTTGTTTTTTCCTATTCCTAATGACTATAGAATCAACAACCCATTTTTGTGGAGAAGTGGAGGACCAATATGTATTGTGTGGTTCCATTAGGCTTCATTGTCATTAGTCTATGTATGTTACATTTTTCTAGTTAATTTTGACCAAGCATGTATTTAATTTATGCACTATATAAAGGATAAGTGTGGTTCAAAATTTGTCCCAAAGCATGTTCATCGAAAACTTGTGAAAGATAAAATTGTTGTGGTTCTCATATAATCATTTGAAAAGTTTCTACTTTAAACTACTTTTCATGAACATGTTACAACAAACTTCACAAATAAATTTGAAAAATGCTTGTACTATAACAATTTTAGTGGTATGTTTCCTTCAAAAGTTGTTAATTATAAGATTATGAATTTAGTATTAGCCTCAACCTTTGCCGTTATAGGAATTTAATAATAGCCTCAACCTTTGGCTTTATTTTTTGTGAATAGGTATCATTATTGTTCATAAAAGGTATCATAACTTGTAGTTTCAACACATAAATATTATTCCTCGAAGTACATTTCAACTTGGTAAATTGATTTAGAATACATTCTAACTTACAACTCCCATAATATTTTTGGGTTACTTGATTGTTTAATTTACTAGTTCATTCCCTGTGTGAACTTCTTAAAAGGATTTAAGCCCATGAATTTAGGTTATGTATTTAAGTTCATTCATTGCTTAAAAAAATAATAAATTAAATTTAAGAAAGAAAAAAAAAACACTATTAATTTACTTGGAATTATGAAATGGTGGTCAGATCTCATTTTGTCACTGGAAAGGAATTTCACAAGTAGGTGGCTTCAGACTCACCGGAAACAAATGGAAAACAGAGTTCAGACTCTCTATGAATCGACATGAGTTAGTATATTATAATAGGAATTAATCTATCCTCCCTTCCAAAAAGTTAGCAAATGATGGAGCAGGTTGATTCCTCATTTCTTCTTGCGGCCTTCTCATTAACTCTGGATTTGATGAAGATAGGATATGTCAGCACCGATTTTTAAATAAGACCTTTATAAGATTAGCATAGATGATATTTATAAAAAAGATCTTACTAATGTTTTCTATCAACTTTGGCCCAAAACACAGTGCTGCCATAGAGCCAACAATTAGCCCCATAAGGATCTTAAGAAGGGTCAGTACAGATAAAGGTCCCCTCTTCTGTAAATTGGAATTTACAGGATATAATTAAAACCCATTGCAGTCTTAGACAAACCAAATCCGATCAATTGTAATTTCTATTAGCATGGCCATCCATGTCGTTATTCATCATAGATAGAAAATATATATAAATAAATATATACTAGGTGCAAATCACTAAAGAATAAACTTTGAAAATATTACCTTCTAGTAGAACTCCTTTTCCAGAGGTTCGAGCACCAATTCATTCAAAGTCTTCTATTTCCTGTTTGATAAGCTGAAAACTCTGTATGATCTAACATGTACATGAACTTGGCACCTGAAATCGTTGAAATGTATCCATCTAAGCATCTCCCAAAAATTGAAAATGCACAATTGAAAGATAGCAGGAAATGCACAATGAGACCTGCCAGCTATTGATCTAAAGAACCAATAGACCTAGAAAATAGAATGCAATCTATTCTAGAGCTATTATAACAAGTCAGAAAAAACAGACATGTCGTGCAAAAGACAATGTCCCAATGAGCCATCTATATCATTCCAAGTTAGCGGGTATGATGGACCAATAAGCTTAGAAAATAGCATGCAATCTATTCTAGAGTTATTATAACAAGTCAGAGAAAACAGACTTGTTCTTGAAAAAACAATGTCCCAATGAGCCATTTATATCATTCCAAGTTAGCAGGTATGATGAATTTAAGTTTTAAATACAGTGGACTTTTCCTGCGCAAGAATAATATCACAGTTAATGAATTTTGGTCAATGTGGTGTTGACCTGGAATCAGGGGTCATTTACAACTTCTGAAAATAAAAGATCAAAACAGGTCTAAAGAATGGCAAGCAGAAGCAACAAATGGTGTCATTTAAGTCCCAGGTTCCCAGGATTTTTTATGTGGGAGAGACTGGGATAGTGGAACTTGCTGTGAAAAGCTTTTTCAGAAACAGATCGAAAGAGAAGAAATTCTAAGTGGGGATGAAGGGCGGTATTTCCGCGTCGGTTGCAGAACAAGATCACTACTTACAACGGACAGTCAGTCAGCCAGGCATATCTATTGAACTCGTTGCATGCATAGTCCCGATCTTCCAGTTTGACAAACAACAACATCAGGAAAGCTGAAGATTTCAAAAGTTCTAGCTTGGCCTTATCTGATCTATCCTCTCTTCAGTAATTGGCAAACATATCAAGAATTGATGAAGTATAGTGATCATAATTTATTGGTACAAAATGCTTGATGGACATGGTCCAAAATATTTTTTTGACATGGGGATGATGACGCCATGCAGTTGCACAAAACTGAAGTGTCCATGAAAACAATAGTAGATTGCATGTTTCTAAATAAGTGGCCTCTTGCATAAGTATTAAAAACCAAAGTGTTGTTTCTCTTTTCTTTTCTTTTATGTTATATTGTAATTTTTTCATTTTCTGTTATATTGTATTTTTTTGTTTCCTCTTACGAAGCTCTTTAGTAAAGAAAAGTAGAAGGATAGAATAGAAACAGTTGATCACTCCATTACAGAAATAAGACGTGCATCATGATTTAGAATATAGAAACGAGTTCTCATTTTTATCGAGTAGTTCTGTTGGGGTTCCTGCGATATTTCCAATCTCATAATTGGGAAGGAGAGATTTTCTTATCTTTGTTATGAATTCCTTGCATGTTTTTTGTTGCTCCAGTTGGTTGTGATTGAACAGGTACAGATTTTCTTCTCTTTGTTAAGTTTTCCTTCCACGCATGCTTTTTGTTGCTCTGGTTGGTTGTGATTGAACAGTTACTCAGAGTTTTCAAACCTGCAGAAATTCATGATTGTTTGCTGCATTAAATGCCTTTGGCGTTGCAAAACTGTTCCAGGGAGCTGAATATATTATCAGAGAGATGGAGCAGAGTATTACCCCAGATACCACAGGTTACAACACACTTTTGAAAGCCTATGTGGAAAACGAAAAGTTTTTAGAAGCATTTTTTGTTTTCTCTGAGATGAATTCAGTGGGATGTGTTGTAGATATGACGCTTTCAATATCATAACTTATGTTTATGAGCAATTGGACACTATAGAGGCAGAAAGATCATCCTGGAGCATGAGAAAAACATGCATCCTTCTCAGTTGTAACCTATATAGTATATGCCATGCTGAAGGTGTGTGGACAGGCAAGAGCTCCTTTTAGATGTCATTCATTTGTTCCGTCTCATACATAAAATGTATAAAGAGCAGAAAATGACGAAGAGCAAAAAGTCATCACACAGTACCATGATCAAAATTCATGGGAAAACCTTTGACTATAAAAGAGCTACAAAACTTGTGCAGGGAATGCAGGAAAAAGTTATAGAACCAAATGCAATAACCTATAGTACTCTAATATCTATATATGGTAAGGTAGAGAAATATCAGAGGGCAAGACACCTGTCCAGATTTGATACTCATCTGGAGTCCAGAATCCAAATTGATGAGATTCTCTACAGGATTATGGCCATGTAACATTCCCGTTTTCTAACCCGAAACTAGCGATGTATATTGTAAATGTAATATATGGCCGTGGGCCAAGCGATGTAATATGTTAATGATGTAAATTGAATATAATGAATAAAATGTATTGCCAGCTGCAAATGGACACGGACAGAGATTTGAGGGCTTAGTTTCCACAAGAGAGGGAAGGGGTCCAAGCTGGAGAGTCTATCCATGTTTATTAAACCCAAACCATTGTTTTCTAAATTACCCTTACCATGAACCTTCCATTATATGTTGAGTGTTCTAGAGCCCAATCATTGAATTCATGTAAGAGGGTGGGTCTGAGAAGTCACATCCCATAATTATTGAGAACATGGGGGTTGAGTACAATCAGCTTGGGGAAGAGTGTAAGTCAAGAAAACAAGAGAAAGAGGGGAAATTTGTATGGGTAGGAAACCAGAATTAGGGATTCACGTTTTTGCATAAAGAGTTGTTTTTAGATGGAGTTTTTTGGACAACAAAGGAGTTATGAGTGTTGAAGCTTGAAGGCAGTTGTTGTGGGCGCGTTTGGTAGTTGTTTGGCGCTGAAATTTCGTAGAGAAAGAGGCTGTGAGCCTGTGAGTAACGTTTTGTTTGAAATTCGCCTAGGGAAGCACGCATTTTGGCTACTCGGCGAATTTGTGTTGCAGTTGTATAATTCCTAAGGTCCCAGCCACTGTTGAATATATCGCCAAAATATCGGATATGTCGCCGACATTTTCCCCTGGCCGAAACTTTCCCCCAAAAATTTTGCGACATATCCGAAACTTTGAAAGTGTCGCGACACTTTCATTGTGTCCCGACATTTTGCCAATGTGTCCCAACATTTTACAATATGTCGGCTTGCTGAGGTTTTTTGAAGTTTTTTGATTTATGTAACAATTCTTGATTGAGTAGAGATTCATAAACATGATTTACACAGCCTTGGTTGATGATATTTATTCTGATACAGTCTTTCTTACAAGAAAACTAGCCAATTCCCAGAGGTAAGGCACTAAGAGTTGTAAGAGTTTATTGTTTTTTGATGGGATTAATGCAAACCTTGCATCTTTTTCTTTAAAAAAGTCAATTTAAGATTCATCATGTATAGAAGGATTCAGATTATTTTAGTAATTAATTTGTATCATATTTGATTGATTATATGAAGGATAAATTTGTCTGATCGCATGTTTCTAGCAATGCCATAGGTTAGTGAAATCGTTGAAGTAGATTCAAGAGAGTTAGGTGATACACATGTTAAATGTGTTGTGGAGGGTAGGTTTCATGAATCTACCATTTATGTGCAAGAAGCAGCCATGGAGCTTGTTGGTTTCCATATTATCTCTCATCTCCATGTGGCTACAAAGGTATAGTAGATAATTTATTTAAAATACCAACATGTAGATACTTAAGGTTAAGATTGAAATAACTTCGATGCAATTTGAACATTTGATCTTCACATAACAAGTTGAACATTTGATCTTCACATAGCTAAGTTGAATCCATGGAACACAAATGTAGCCAACCTAAGCCTAGGTCAACAGAGGCAGTTATTTTAAACCAACTCTCACTATAAAACTAGCTTAAAAATCCCATGAGCAACTTATGATGAGACAAAGCTTATTTATTGGTTTTATTTTCATATTTATGTAGCAAAGTGTTTATTTGATGTTGTTGTTGCTTTACAAGTTTAAAAAATTGAAAAAAATGAGTGCTTTTGTATTTTTTTGAGATCTTGTGACATTTTCCGCCGATGTCGCCGAGAAGTTACATTCTGGACCCGGACCCTCGCCGACACTTTCCCCGACACGACATATACAGCATTGGTCCCAGCAGAGAGGTTTTTTATCCAACTTGTGTTGGAAGCCCTAGAGGGGAGTGGAAAGGCTTGAGGGACTGTGAGAAGTGAAGGTGGATTCTATCCCTTGGGTTGTGCAGGTTGTTGAATTTTCACTATGTTAGGCTCAAGCATGAAGTTTATTTCAATTTTAGCATTTACTTGAACCATAAACAAATGCAACTACACCATTAACAATTACTGCAATAACCAAGATCACAAGAAGAAATACCATGCACAAGAACACAAGAAATATCCTGGGAAACCCTTCTCAACAAGGGAAGAAAACCCAATAATCCTTTGCTATATTCTCAAGAGAAAAACCTCTCACACCATAGACCTAGCACACAAAAGGGTGCTCTCCAAAACCAAGAAGCTAGTGCCCAAGAGAGGTGCGCACTTCAGCCCTAAAATATGTACTTGCTGAAATTTCCAAAATCACATGTGTGTTGTGTTTCCTCAATGGGGAAATCACCTTTATTTATACTGGACTGGACACATCAAAAGTGGTGTCTATTGGCACAACAGGGCCGACCTCAATAACTCAGAATATAATTAATAATTACAATATTAATTATCTTTCACTTTATGGTGGGGGCAACATGTACCCTTTACATCACAATTAGGGTTACAGGTAAATCTTACTCTTAGACAATATAACAAGGGATCTCACACACCCACTAGTGCTCAGCCACTAGGGGCACATCCACCTGTGCTCAGCCACAGGGACGTCTTACTCAACAAATCTCTATCTCACTGAGTCTCACAGGAGAATCATCTGGAGTATCACATCGTCTCAACTCTCTAGCAAGGGATCTCACACACCCACTAGTGCTCAGCCACTAGGGTCACATCCACTTGTGCTCAGCCACAGGGACGTCTTACTCAACAGATCTCTATCTCACTGAGTCTCACAGGAGAATCATCTGGAGTATCACATCGTCTCAACTCTCTATACAGAGGAGAACAATACACCCATCACATGGGCACCTTCACCCCTCACAAGGGTACACATCATTTCATCTCAAACGAGACACCCATCTCATGGGCATTCTCACCCCACACAGGGGCACACACATCGACACACCCATCTCATGGGCATCCTTACCCCACACAAGGGCACACAGCGTTCCATCTCAGTCTCAAAGAGGAACAACACACCCATCTCATGGGCACACCCAACTCATAGGCTCTCTCACAGGCTGACTCACTCAGTCTGTGTCCTGGAGGATGTCTCACGAAGTTGTAATCATCAACACAGGTTGTGGGAAAGAAAGTTGGTGGACTGGAATTAGCTGTGGGAATTGGTTGTTGAGAGGGGGACATTAGTCAGCCTTAGGGACCATTGTCTCTAATGGATTCATAGCCCTAGCTCGAGGGTGACTTGTTGAGAACTGGAACAACAAATCTACGGTTGGGAGAAACGTTCATCCTTTACAGTGGATTGCATACTTTCTAAGATAAGTGTTTTTAATTGTTGTGTTTATTCATGTTAAATGATGATATTGTTGTTGTGCATTTTACTCTGAGATATTTTGGTTATTGTTGTTTGTTGTGAGCAGAATGATGCACATGAATCTTTATATTATGGTTGAATGTTGTTGTATGCTATTTGGTTGTTGCTATGCATAGTTAAGCAATTACATTTATGTTTTTATTTAGTATGGACGACTGTATGAGTCTGATTGTCATGTTGTGTGTTATTTCCGCATTTAGATTTGGTATCAAAAAAAATTATTGGGTCATTTTAGCAATAACATGATCCGACTTGGGGCTGGGTACATTACAGAGTGGTATCAGAGCTTAAGTTCAACAGTGGACCTGTATGTTCAACACTGGACCCGTATGGGCCAAGAACCAGTGGGAATTTGGGCAAATTCGTTGTTACAAACTTTGATCTATGACGAATTTGGAGGAAAACAGTGAAAAATCATAGTGAAATCCCCAAATTCGTGAACAAATTCAAGTTTTAAATAATCTAGAACTGTCTGAGAGGTTTATTGGCGTGGATTGCAGAGTTAGATTCGACAAGAGAGAGACATATGTACATCAACATTATTATCATCAACCAAATAACAAGAATCACAAGAACTATCAATTTTTTGAATCGGGTCACTTGTATCACAAGAACTATTTATCTTTTGAATTAGGTCACTCGTATCACAGATTGCATCACACTTTACTTTCTCTTGATTTAGCTATTTTACTCTATGTTACCGGATCCGTCAACCGTGGGGATGGATCCGCGGATCCCCGGATTCGGATCCGCCCAGGATCCATTTCATAAATGTTTCCTGCGCTAATGTAAACAGATCCCTCCAATGTAAAACGCATCTCTAAATTCATCTGTGGATCCCGGGATTTTGGGTTTTTTAAAATACGAAAATAAAAGGTTTTGCCCACCATTTCGTACGGAATTTCAGTGCATGTGCTCACTCACACTCGCAGCTCGACTGTAAGTGATGGGTTTGCCTAATACTAGCCTCATAATTCGAATTCAAGGCTATCACAACGTATTGTAGCCTGCAGGTGTTAATGGAAGAGGTCTGATGCGTTAATTTCGAAGAGCGTGAGGGTCGCGACAAGGAAAGCTATATGAATCAGAGAACCGTATATACGATACACGATACGGTTGGAGCGCTATGAGGTAGCCACTATGGAGTTTAAAGTAGTTCCTCCTATCCATCTTTTTCCGTCGTAGGATTCGAACCTCCGTCTCTAGGAGACTCCCTCAGAATTTTTCGATGCTACCTCTCGACCCATGCCCAACTTTTCACGCAAATTCGACTCCTCACGCGGCCAAACTTTATTCTCCTTTCACACTCGCACATTCGCTTTCTTGTTTGAGTATAATTTTTTTTATACTTAAAAGTTTATGAATATATAAACTAATATTCAATATTGATCTTTTAATTTTAATTTAAACTTGCATCTCTTATCTTATTTTTTAATTTTTTAAATAATAAACACTTAAAATTATAAATTTATATATATAATATATATTACTAAGATATACATAAAATATGTAGGCCTATATTAATAACTATCTTATCAAATTTATAATATATTAAAAGGTTATGTATATGGTTATTAAAGTGTATATATATGTTAATTATATCTTATAAATTTATATCTTTAAATTAAGTTTTATATTTATATTATAATTTATATATAAATATAAATAAAAATTTATGTGTTTACAAAATTTAATATATTAATTTATTTTATATAAATATCATATATTTAAATAGTGTATATAAATATTAAATATAATATAAGTTATGTATTTTAAATTTTATATTTTTTAAATTTTTATTTAAGTTTTATTTTTACTAACTATAAAAAAATTTGTCTACACATAAAGATGCAATTGCATGTCACCGTCTTTAAATTGTATCAATAGAGGTTAGACTAGTAGCCATAAGTATTGTAGCATATATATATATATATATATTGTTTGTACCTATTGTTTCCCTACCGTATCCGCATCCGCATCCGAATCCGAATCCTAGTAATTTAGGTTTTACTTGACTTTCGAGAGCTAACACATTTTCCTTTCCCAATAACTCTTGTTGCAATGATTCTATCAATTTATCCTTCTAGAGATTTCAACTTTTCTTTTAATGTGTCAATGCGTTGTGTAGAAAAACAAACAAATTCATGATAAAGTTCATTATCTCGTGATCTGAATCCTGCAACTTTGCCAATTATGGAATTGTTTTGCTTTTGTAACCTATCTATTTCTTACAAGGTATTATCAAAGTCTTGTTGTAGTAGTTGAAGTCTTTTTCCTCCTTTGCCCATTTTAAAAACTTCATGATTCATGCTCGCTTGCCAAAGAATAAACACAGAGTGTCGGGTACAACCGATCATGCACCCATCTTTCAAATACAACAATAATAAAGGATCATGCACCTCCAACTTCTCAAGCCAACAACTTTTACATAACTTCTTCAAAGCTTCTCATTCACCGTGATGATCTCTTATTGACCTAAACATACAAGTTGACTCAATCATTAACTATGTTAACAAACAACTTTACTTTGGTACATACTCTCACCATAACTCTATCTTGACTCTTTACATAAAAATGATTGAATTAACTTTGACTTGCACTCACTTTTAACTTGAAACCAAATATCATTACTAATGGTGACTAAGACCTTTACAAACCCATACCCAATACCTTTCCACTCACACTTATTAATTTTTATGACTTAGAAACAATGTAATTTTATACATGACTTCACCAAAAAGTACTTTGATTTCACCTTCAAAATTAATGGGACTTTGACATAAACTTGCCCTTACTATCAACAAACTTAAAATTTCACCTTGACCTTTTACAAATCTCATATCAATTTTGCTTCCTTCCAATGATATATAATAATAAAAATAAAGACTCTCTTCTCTATTCCAACGAACATTAAGAAAAATTGAAAAACAAAATCTTGCACTAAGGTTGCACGCCACCACTACGCTTGGTCGCTACTCATGCAACTTTCTTTCTAGTCATCGACAATCTAGCGCCTTCTCACAAATCAAGCAAACAAAATTGAAATGCCATCAAAACCATACACATCACTGACGACCAAAATATGTCCATGAGGCTTCTCAATGGCAAATTAGCACTCTGTCACATCATGTTCGTCGTTGTCCAGGGCTTACTAAAATCCCACCAACGGCGATTTCTTGTTCTTGGCCGCAATTCTCTCACAATAAAGATGTGCAAAAAAAAGGGTATGCAACGATCTTTGAACCAACATTCATTTGTCTCTATGACCAAGAGACAAGGTATTTGGGCCTGCGTTTTTATAACCGGCGTTCACAATTTTTGAGATTCGATGCTTCTCCTCTGCAAATGCCCTACAGTCCTACGCACTTTCCACGGTGAATTGTTTGACAACAGCTCCAGGGAATTGGTTCAACGCACAGGTCTTCAGATCACGCCTTCTTCACACAATGGTTTCCTCCATGCACAATGTAGACGCACACCAATAATACTCACGCTCACCACCTTGGCTCTACATTCAACAAATTCAACACAAGAAAAATAGCACCATGCACAACATCCAATCTGAAAGAGCATGCCAAATACATATAGCATGATCAGTAATTTGAGTAAACCATGTGGAATTTGGTAAGTGTGACAATGTTCTTCCAAGAGAGGCTGAACTCCCAAGATCTACTACACGCCCTCAAGAAAGACCACGAACAACTCCACAAATGCCTTCCGAAAATGCTTGAAGAGCAGCAGAAAAATAGAATGCGACTTTGAATTTCATGTGGCATAGATTCCACAAGCAGAGCAAGCCCTGGTTGCACGAAATTTGTTTCATGGCATGGCACTAACACGACATTCTTCGTACTAAGCCTACGAATCTTGTCCAAATGAGATTTTACAACAATTTCATTAACAAATTACAACCCATGAGCTCTAGCTACTTTGCAGGTCGAAGCTTGCACGTTGTGTCGTCGCCTACTGTGACATCGAAATCAGCAGGACTATTGTATCGTAAGCTCTATATACTTCTTAAAAAGATTTCTTAACTACGGGGACAAATTACTAGCTTTGACAGCTACATTGTGGCTCTATTGTTCCCAAAACGATGACTCTTCTGCACAATCCTTACTACCCATGTGCCCCTCTAGATCTCTTCTATCCTTCTTCATTATGACAGTTGCTCTTCAAGCACTTCAACCATCTTATAGACAAACAAACATTGCCACGAAGTATATAGACTCTGGAGGAGAAAAAATCATGCCCGAATATGGATTCTTTAGCCTGTCGAGAAACTATTTAGCCAGCTCTAGATATCACTTCATTGATTCTCATAAGCATCGCTCTAATACCAAATGTTGGTTTTATGAGCAGCACACAAACAAACATACACACAGAAACTTCACACAAGAAGAGAAAATATCCATCAAAAATCACATTGTTTTAATGTACAATCATAATACATCACTCTCTTAATCAATACAGTACATGAGGCCTCGTTATATAGCATTGAGGTGCTCATAACAAGATTTTCAATATAGCTAATTGGTACAACCATCTCCATAACTATCTCCTCAATATCTCCATGAATATCTCCATAAATCTCTCAGTTGATCCTATGTGATCTCCATCCCTAACTTCTCTCATTGTCCTCATCTTTGACCATACATAGACTTCTAGAATAAGTCTATTTTCAATAATATAATGAGTATATCATAAGTATGAATTATTCCTTCACAACGGACAGATCTAGCAGATCTAAGGTACCAGCGAACAGATCTAGCAGATCTAAGGCGCCAACAGGAAAATCTAGCAGTTCAAGGTTTCTTCAGATGAGGGCTAGAACAACCAGGTTTTGTTGTAATTTGATTCTTTTCTTAGTGGGCTATTTTCCCAATAAGGAGCCCGTGTAAGATTGGAGTAATTTAATGAAAAGTTGATCTTTGAAGGGCAGAAATTTATGTGTGTGGAAATGGTGTATTTTTCTTCCACTGTATTTTTTTATTCCCAGCAGTTAAATTTTCAGTGGGTGCATTTTATTCTATGTTCAAAGGTGGTAAAGTGTCTAGTTGTTGGAATAGAGATTTTAACATGGTATCAAAGCAAGCTAGGACACTGAAGGGGAAGTTGATTTCCAGCAGATTTGAAACCCCAGTACTAAGGGTTTCATAGGTGCTTGAAGGACTAAGCACAAATTTTTCAGGAAGGACAAAGGGTATGTTTGTGAGGTACGGCGAGACTTCAAAGGCTTACAAGATCTTCATTCCAGCACATAGAAAGACTTTGGTGAGCCGAGACGTGAAGTTCGAGGAAGACTTTGCATCTAGGGAGACACATATGCCCCTTCTAGTGACAGAAGATGGGGAGCAGGAAGCTCTGAAGGTTGAGCCAGCTTCTAGTTCAAGGAGTCAACCCTTAGTTAGGGAGGAGGAATCAGCAGCTCCTTCCAGTTCTGTCAAGGGACCTCGATGGTTCATGCAGATATTGAGGGATGCTCAAGAGCATGTTGAGGCCCCTAGGAGCACATTCAGGTAGAGCGGGCCTCCGAAGAAGTTTTCGAACTATATGGCGCTAATGAGCAACATCATTGATTCTGAGACTTCTAGTTTTGAGAAAGCAGCAGACCAACATGTTTGGAGGAATGACATGGTGAAGAATGATAGTACCAAGACCGGAGGAAAAGCCAATTTCAGGCAACTCTTTAAGAAGTTCCTTCCTCGTTAAGAGGGAGTGTTGATGTTTGTGGCATCGGACAGGAACTTTCGCACAGGTCTAGTGTCGAACATGTGGAAGTCGTCTAAAAAGGAACTTTAGTATCTTTGTAATTCACTTTAGTTAAAGTTAATTATTAAAGTGAATAGACTTTTATTAATTGAGTGATTAATTTAACAAAATGTAAAGTATTTACATTAGTGAATTAGATGAATCTCAACCATTGATCTGGACTTAATCTCAACCATCAATCCCATTGAGAGATTAGGATTATGGAGACTTAGTCATCAATGGTTATGTTAGATTCGGTCAAAACTCAATGTTATAAAAGGAAGGCAAAGTGAAAGGAGAAGATATTGAGAGTCGGTGACTCAAATAGAGAGCAAAGAAGGAATTTTGCTCAGACACGGAGTGACTCACAGTGTGTTGAGACACAGAGAGAGCAAAGAAGGAATTTTGCTCAGTCCGAAGGAGGAGAGAACAAGCAATAGCAGCAAGTGGAAGAACAACCCAGCAACCAAAAATTCGTGGAGGTCATACTATCCAGTAGGGAGGCAGAGGTCGTACGATTTTTGGGGTCGTGCAACCAGCAGACAGATCTAGTAGATCTGAGGTACCAACGGACAGATCTAGCAAATCTGAGGTACCAACGGACAGATCTAGTGCAGATATGAGGTACCATCAGGCAGATCTAGTAGATCTAAGGTACCAGCGGACGGATCTAGCAGATATGAGGTACCAGCAAACAAATCTAGCATATTTGAGGTACTAGTGGGCAGATCTAGCAGATTTGCGGTGCCAACAGGAAGATCTAGTAGATCAAGGTTTCTTTAGCTAAGGGCCTGAACAGCCAGCTTTTGTTGTAATTTGATTCTTTTCTCAGTGGGCTATTTTCCCAATTAGGGAGCCCTTGTAAGCTTGGAGTAATTTAATGAAAAGTTGATCTTTGAAGGGAAGAAATTTATGTGTGTGGAAATTGGTGTATTTTTCTTCCACTGTATTCTATGAAACATGACACATCCATTTAGCCCTATGTGTCGTGTATCCTGCGTGGGGACACGGATTTGTGATGTGTCCTATGTGCAAGACATGTCCCAAATCCGTTTTGGCACGTGCCTTGCACGTGTCCCAATTTCAGGACATGTGTCATGGATAGGAAAGGTCCCAGGCTCACGTTTTCTCATGCAAACTGGAGTTCTGAGATGTTTTGGTGTGCAACTGATGGTTATTTTGCCCTACTAATGCTATTTAAAGAGGTCCCCACCCCTCCATTTCACCCACCCTAGTAATTAATGGTAATATTAAATTCTTAAAAGTGACATTATCCTTTATCTTTCATATTCATCCTTTTACTTAAATTTTTAACATTACCATTAATTGTTTCAGGATGTTTGAGAGTGGTTCCAACCTCATTGGACTTCATATGAAGAAAGTAGAATTTTAGGTCCCATTCAAAATTCAACAGACTTAACAGTTTTCTGGATTTCAAGATTGGCGGGATTGTATTGTTCCCATTGGATTCTATCATGACGGTATGGAACTAGCATTTAATCAAGAGCACCAAGCCTTTTATGTACCTCGATGTTGGTGGCATTGACTGTTGAACTCTTTTGTCATGACCCTTCACTCAAGTATAAACTCTTATGTTGAACTCTTCTCTTTGTCATCGTGTCAGGTGACTTAGCGGTGTAAGTGCACACCAACCTCCGTTTTATTTACATGCAGAGAGAAGAATGGTTGACGGGAAAGACAAAGATGTGGGATGTGTTTCCTGATGATATAGGTTTGGACAACAGTGTTGAATTGGCATTAGTCAACTTGGATCTTGAAGAACCAGTGCTAGAGTCGGTCACTTTTGATGATGGTGATCCTCTCGAGGGGTCATCCTCCACACCAACAAATGCACAGATTGCATTGGATATAGAGGAAGAGGATGGAGGAGGGAGCACTGGTAGTGATGCTAATCTTGATGATTATGACATGGAGGACTACTGACAGTCGCAACTCATGAGCTATGAGATTCTTCCATCTATGATTCTATTACCTACCCTATGGCTATTTTGTATTTTCCATTGGTATTCCCACCTATAGTATCAGTGACTCTGACTCGGTATCTATGTGCATTTTGATTTTGATGACTTATTGAGATTGAGAATGTTGCAACTTATGGTTCTAATTTCTCGTTTGTTCAGTATTTGTCAATTGATCAGCATTGATGTTATAGTGTATAATGAATCATGATTTAACATTTATGTTACATGTTTAAAGTTTTGTATCATGTAAATCTTCTAGTTTCTAACAAAATATGAATCTTTATGTCTAAATTTCATTTTTGTATGTGTAATTTTCAAATTTGTTCATGTATATAATTTTTTTAAATATATATATATATATGTGTGTGTGTGTGTGTGTGTGTCCTCCGTGTACTATTTTCGGGTCCAAAATTTCACGTGTTGGATACTCGTATTTCCGTGTCCCGTGTCAGGTGACTTACACTGTATTTTTTTATTCCCAGTGGTTAAATTTTCAGTTAGTGCATTTTATTCTATGTTCAGAAATATTATTTTCTGCAAGTTTTGCTTGAGAACATAAGGTGGTAAAGTGTCTAGGTGCTGGAATAGAGCTTTTAACACTGCAACCATGCTACTCTATAGGGTGTAGGATGTGATTTGCATTCCAATTTCAACTTTTGAATCACCTTTGTAAATACTAAATTTCCAGTACTACCTCCATCAACAATTAGGTTACAACACTTACCTGCAATCTTGCATTTTGTCGTGAAGATTGCCTTCCTTTGTTCTGGTTCCTTTTCTGCAGGTTGCTTCTCTGGCTTCAACAAAACCCCTATGAACATAAGACTTTCTCCATGCTCTTGTTGTATTTCAGAAACATTTGCTTATGTTGCCACTTCTTCTACTTGTGACACATTTAACCTAGCACCATTCTTTCTTCCAACACGGTGCTTTGGACATTCTGATACTGTGTCATACCCTCCACATTTGTAGCAAGGGCCTTTAGATCTGCCACTTCTACTTCTACCATTACAACAATTAAAACCTCGTCTAGCATTCTGATTTCTATCGTGAGGAGTTTCTACACTCCCTTTCCATGTCATTGTCGTCTACCTGACATGTTCTTTCCTTTACCTCTAGTTCCTCCTCTTCTGGAACCTTGTTTTCTAGGCAACTTCTCTTCAACACTCAAGTCAACTGATAAGCATCATTAACAAAAGAAAATCCGACCATACTGATTTCGTATTGAATTAGATATCTAAGCCCATTTACATACCTGGCAACAACTTCTTCAATTTCCATACTCTTCCCTGATCTGATCGATACCCTGTAAACCTCCTCAGTGTAGTCTTTCACTGACATTTCTCTCTGTCTCAAGTCCTGCAATTTTTTCAACAGGTCAGAGAGAAATCTACAGGGAAAAATTTTCCCTTCAGCTTGACCACCATTCTCTCTGTGTCTGATCTTTTCTTTACCTCTCTTTTGTATGTCCAGCTGTAGGGTATCCTGCAACAGGGATGCATGTCCCTTGAAGTTGGTACATGCAATTTTACTTTCTTGGGGCCTTCAACTCCTTCCAGGTCAAAGAATTTCTCTATTTCACCAATCCAGTCAATCAACTCCTCTTGATTCAAACATCCTAAGTAGGGAGGGGTATTCATTCTGAGTCTATTCTCCAGACTCTTAATAGCTTTTATCCACTTTTCTTCTGGATTTCAGGATTCTTCTTGTGGAACCGCTTCTTCTTTCATTTACTACTCTCATCATGCTCGTCATATATCTCTTGTCATTCCCCTTCTCTGGGAAAAATTGATGACATCCAGCCAAGCAGATTTCACTCTTAAAGCTTCTGCAAGATCTCCATTTGCATGTTGATTCTGGTTTCTAGGTGGTCTTCTTCTTTGATGCCTCCATATAGGAAATCCTCCTCGTTATGCCATACTATAACTGACGCTACTGTATCCTCTACAACTATTTTTGCAGACTTTATAGCTTCCACCAGCCAATATGGGCACTGACTCAAGCATAGAAACTTTAAATTCCCTGTTAGAGACCAACCTCAATACAAAGTCCCCCACAAAGGCATCAGCTTGCTCTAAGGCCACTTAGTGTAGAGATGGGAGGGCACCCATGCAACAGAGCTCACGAGGAAACAGTAAAACAGGGTTTAATGCAACCCACAACAGACAACAACCACCAATTAACAGTTAAAACAACCCATATCAATAAAATAAAAACAACTGCAAGTCAACCACTGGAAACTTAACTCAACACAATGGGCAGATAATTCAATGCATAGGCTAATCTAGATAAATCGACCACAGTTTCCACAATTTTTTTCAACTAGAATAGATATTGCATAAGCCAAACAACAATACCATTGTCCACTGCAACATTTAGCAGAGCATATCCTTAATACATCGTAGTGCAGGCTGGTAGCCTCACTCTACATCAGCCAGACTTTACAACCAACAACTCTAAGATCCTACGACTTGTTCCTAAGCCTCCAAACTAGATTTTCAAGATGAACTTTGACCTCCTACAATCAAATGGATGTAAGTGGTCTTTTAGAGGCCCTGAACATCCCGGAGATTGCTAATCATAGTTGACCATCTCAATTGGGTCCACATCACCACCAATCATTAGCTGCCACGTGGAATCTAACATTATTGTCTCTTGGATTTATGCATGGGTCTCCATGTTGTGGTCCCTTCGCCCTTTATTAAATATTAAGTGTTAGCTTTCATGTTACTCCAAAAGTGTTTACACCATGTTTGGGGGTGATTCATGAGATTTGGGCTAAGTTACTAAGAAATGGATACGGATCCGGATACGAATCCACCAGATTTGTAGAAGCCAAGATCCAGATATGGCGGGGAAATGCCACATACAAAAAATATAATAATATTTTTTAAATTTTTAAAAACATATTTAAAGTTAAGAATCAAAATTATTCATAAATCTCAACATTAGAACTGAACTCAATAGATAATTTATAAATCTGTAGACTAAAATCATGATGCATCATGCCTCATACAAAAATGAGTGTCTCATCATAGAACACTATTAATATGGTAATGTATTGTAGTTCCAACTACAAATCGCGAAATGGGTCTACATCCTCGTCATCTACATATTGCAACTCTACATCATGAATAGACGAGGGGGGGCTAGGAATGTTGGAAGTTGTAGCAGAAATCAAGACTGGTAGTGGAACATCCTCAACGAGGTTGAGATGAGTCTTGGCATTAAGTGTCATGTTTAAGTCGTAGATCTCAGACTCCACATCCCACATCCTGCTCAGACCCTTATTATACTCTGGATTAGAATGTGATAGAAGGTGGAGGTTGGAATGAACGTATACAAGATCCTCATCCTTCACTGCTCTCGGTCTGTTTCGCTTCACCGAATGGATGTAGCCATATGTACTTCAATTTCTCTCAATTGATGAGGAACTGACAACCTATGATAACAACCTTGTGGCTAAAGTTGAAAGATGAATAATATCCCTGCCATGGAAGCCCCACCAAGTAATAGGATCCATATGCCCCCTATCATCCATGGCTAGTGGATCTAAAAAGTTATCAGTGGACTATACACATGCTCCAAATTCCTCACATACTCCCATTGCAATTCCCACTTCTCTATAGATTTTCCTCAAAGTTGTCTTATATCCTTGTATGTACCACTTCAAAATCCTTGTTTGGGGTTGTTCTACCTGGTAAAGAAAAAATTTTGGAATGATAATACTTGGGGTATAGAGCATAGGCCAAAAGGTGTAATGGCGTGGTCATTTTTTCCACCTTTTGGTAAATATGTACTTCACTTCATAATAAAATAGTTGAAGGGGATCATCATCATTTGCCTTGATAATTTCCCTTATCCTCTCCAGCATACTATCTATGCTTTCATAGACTTCCCCCATGCAAGGCATATCTATGTCAAATGTCATGATCATGGTCAGAATTGGTTCTCTAAACCGCAAAAGGTATTGGACCGTGTCCCACCACGCATCATTAAAAATGATAGGCTTGATTTTTTGTCCTCTATCAGAAGTGGAAGTCCTCCATCACTCCCAAAGAGGGTCAATGAACATCGTTTGTAATGCTTGTCTGACCTCCACAAGCCTCTTTATGACTAAAGTGTGGGAGGCAAAACGGGTTTCAACAACCTAGATGTTTTGAAAAGTCAAATCTCAAATCAAAAATCATATGCAATTAAATTATAAAATTTTAGAAATCATAATAAAAGTAATATTGATTAAAAATGGAGTTCCTTGAGCAATTCCAACTTTGCAAAACTCCGATATATGGCTTGGGACATTGAATGATTACTGATGAACATTCGGATCTCCTTTGATGCTACATATATTTCATTGATCCAATCAATCTCGACAATCTTGGCAAGCATAAGATTCAATGAATGCACCGCACATGGAATCCAAAAGATGTGATCATATCAACCCTCCACAATCAAACCTGCAGCTCTACAAACCTGTGCATTGTTCGTGATGACTTGGACAACATTTTGTGGCCCCACACTTTCTATTGCCTCAATAAGAATTGTGGAGATGAACGTTGCATCCTTCTCCACTCCGCTACAATCTACGGCCTTTAAAAACATTGCCCCTTGGGGGCATATTGCAATAACATTAATCAAAGGGCGGTTTCTTTGATCTCTCCATCCATCAGAGACGATGGACACACTTGTTTCCACCCACATATCCCAAATTGATTGTAACTGTCCATCCATAAATTGTTTTCAAGTGTCAACAAAGTGGTGCGGACTTTTTCGTAACCAGGGCTCTTGTACCCTTTTGGCGCTTCATTGATCGTCCTAATCATTTGTCGCCAATAAGGGGAGTGCACCAAATTGAATGCTAGCCCATTTGCATAGATGCAACGAGCTATATGCTCATCAGCTACTTCTCTACCTTGGTTAATAAATGTTGCTTCAAGAGGTCCCAAAGTAGGCCTTTTATTAGTCACAAATGTTGATCTAGATGGCATTATTGGCTTAGCTACAGAGACTTGCACAGGAACCTTTCCCTTACCGTGTCTCCTATCAACAACATCTTGCAAAGGATGCATAGAACCTGATTTTTGCAGGACTCAAACCTAGTCCAAGTTTTTCATTTGCATCATTTGGACCAGCACATACCAACACCCCTATGTTACTTGTTAGTCAACCCAGTGAGATGAGCCTCCACCCTAATGTATAAGCCACTCTAGATGTTATTGCATTCACTGCATCTCCATTTGTATGAACCACCTCCAAGATTTTTGACAAGAATTTCCACATACTACAACCAAGGAGATCTTGGGTCTTGATTGGCAATGGAATCATGTGGTGCATTTTCCCCCACTCCATTGTGATGGTTTCATGCCTATGATAGAAAATTGAAGTCTTAGGACTTAACCTTGAACATAGAATTTAGAAAGCATTTGAATATTCACAAGCATCAATGATTATGTACTCTGTACAAGGAAAAAAAGAAGTTAAACAATGTTTAACTTAAAATTTGAGGGGAAAAAAAGCATTATCATTATGTACTTGGAAATCCTATGATACTTACAATTACATGTAGTGTTCTATTTTGGTAGAAATTTCAAACACTGAGATCTTTTTATCTAATAGAGAGGACTCTAAGGGTTGGATCTAGTTTCACACTTTCTTCCTTTGCGACTGTTGACCACCTATTCAACTAGGGGGTCAACTCCATGTGCCATGAAGATATGCATCGTCAGATGCAAATATGTTGAAGACAGTTTGGTTCTACTGGGCATTTTTTGTCTCCAACACAAAATTTTGTAAACGGAATTTCTGCACCCCTACGTGGGTTAATAATGTAATAGGTCTGAATGGGTCATAGTTAGGTCAAGTACCTTGGGATGTTTTCATTGGGAGAGTTCTTTTCACCGAGAGTTTTTTATCCTCAGGTTGTCAATTGGGCTTTTCAGCTTGGTTGATTTCCCATGAGTTTTTCCCTCACACTTGCAATAATTCCTCCAAAGTGGTGAACGACGTTCTAATGGTCTCGGTCTCATCCTTTGGTAGCTATTGTTTAGGAATGATGTAAATGACCATGTAAGACATTATAGAAAGTTTTGCGGAATTTCGTCGAGTCTAGATAGGTTTTTTTTAATTAATTAAATTTAATTAATTTTCCTAAGGTTGGGATTTTAATTATTTAATTAATTAATTGTTTTTGAGCAATTATTGTAAAAACTAGGTCCTTGGGCTTTTGATAGGGGTATTTGTGCTCAAAAGAAATAGAAAGGCACCCCCTACACCCTTGGACCAAGTTTCAGCTCAGTCGAACAAGTTTTGCTAGGCATTTGTCCACCCGGAGTGTCAGTCAGTTAAAACAGCGATTTTAATTGCTAAGTATGACATTGCCGAAATGTCAATTTTTGTAATTTTTGAGTAAATGGGGTTATGTAATGATGGCAAAAGGCAAGAAGAGACTTTCCTAACCTACCCAACCCACTTCCTAACCATCACACACCCCCTCACCCATTCACTCACTCTTTTCCTCACACCCCTAGGGGGAATTTGCGCCCCCCTTCACCCATAAACCTTAGGAAACTCCATTTAAATGTTTTGTGGGCCCCTCCCATCACTAGTGCGCCCCTCCTAGCCTACCACATCACCCTTAGCTTGTCCCCACACTCCACATCATTTGCCGCATCATCAATCCTCACCAAAACCCTAAGTGGTGCGCCCCTCTCCTTGAGATGCTCCCTTTGGCTTGGTATTTGACACTTGGATCTCATCCAAGAGGGATCACTTTACCTCTTGAGCTATAAATAGATCCTCTCCTCACTCATTCACTCACCATTCTTTGAGCTAGTGTTACTATACTGGAATTTCGCCCCACTCTCTTGCTCTTGCCATCTTGCCATTGCACTCATATGCTCTTGAGAGTCTTGGAGCAACTTGTTGTTGCAACACTCTCACTTCGGATTAATAAAAATTTGGAGGATTTTTTATCACCAAGAGTATTCTAGTTGCATTCTTCACATGAGGTGTTATTGTGGTATTTGAGTTCATTTGGGTTGTGTTGAATAGATCTTGAATGAAGTAGTTTATTTGGGTAGATTAGCAAAGAGTAGTCTTGCTGATTTATTTGTGTTGGGTAGCTAGTTTCTTAGAAGTATTTCAAGTAGTTAGTTTATCCATACACATTATCTATTCTATGCTTCACTATTTGTCTTAAGTTTTGCAGGTTCATTTCAAGGGATTGTTGGGAAAGCCTCAAGAAGGAGTCTTCTCTCAAGCTCTACATAAACTCCTAGTTTGTTTAGTCCTATATTCCTGTTTCATTTCATCATATATTTCAGTTAGTTAACCATCTTAGATAGGTCAAATAATTTTACATTTCACTTGGAGATTTTTTTTGTGAAAAATTTCTGCGTAAAAAACAGAATTTTTTCTTGACTTTATTGTGTTGTGCAGCATTTCCAGCAAGCATTTGTTTGTTGGTTTTTGCAGGTTCTTACCAGAAACAAGGGGATATGTTGCTCAAATCCACCCACACAACACCTCAAAGGCTTCCTCAATAGTTGGGTAACATTCTCTCTTCTATCTCCCTTCTATTCTAGCATTGTAGCAAGCCCCCGGGAAGTTCCCTTGAGGCTTGCATTCTCTTGTATCATTTTTGCATTATTGTATTTCATTTCAGCAAGTTATTATTGCCTACACCTTGGGAGAGTGGTTGGCTAGGCCAACCCCCCAAAATCGTTGGGCTAGATTTTAGATTTCCTTTAAGCATTTTTTATTTCTTGTCCCGCTTGTCCACAAGACAAGGTTGTGTGGCTAGCATAATAATAATCGTTTAAGTGTTTCTTTCCAACCCTCTTTGGCACAAGATTGGTAGGCTTGCCTCCACCTTGTGTCATTGTGAGTGGTTTGTTATTTTCAAGTTTTGCTTAAAATTTAATTGCCTACACCTTGGGAGAGTAACCCCCAATATCGTATGGCTAGATTAGTGATGTGATGATCATGTGCTAATGGTTAAACAATTTGCAATTTTTTTATGCTTTGGTCATACATGCACTAAATCATAGCTTAAGCCTTTGAGGCACATATCTTTACTTGCTTTAAGTTTCTTATATCTCATGCATAATACACACATGGTCAAATAGTATGTCTTAAAGCAATTATTTTACTTTGTGCAAGCCTCTTGGTTTCCAAGTTCTCATCTCATTTGGCAAGTAAATGGTGTATGGTTGATTTTATTTTCAGCAATTACTTAAGTCTTTAGCTTGCTTTCTTCATGGAATAGCTTATGTGTTTAAATGGTTTAAATCTCATGTGTTGTTCATTTTGGCAAGTTGTTCTTCCCCTCTTCATGGCACATCTTTTCATATACTTAACACATGCTAGGGGTTATCAAATGATGATGTGAATGTCTCTTTATTTTTCAGCTTATATTTACAAGTTCTTACGTGTTTACATGCTGCAATTTCATAAGTTATAACACATTCACAGCAGTCACTTTAAGTTTCGGTTTTGGGCTTAAATCATACTTTTTGGGCACCTAAAAGTCATCTAAAACACTCACAACACACCTTAAGACTTACCCATAAATCATAATAACATTTTAGACCAACAAGGACAACCTAATTCCACCATCTTCACCATCTAAAACGAGTTTGAGAAAAACAACAGAGAGTAGTGGCAGGGAACTGTCTCGTAGCGCACCAGGTGTGTGTCCTCTCCGAGAAGTACTCTTACTGTAGGGCTGACCGTGAAAGCTAGGGTGGGCCTCGTTGCCTTACTATATTGAGCATCCGGCAGCCATTTGGCAATAGGAGGAGAAAGTTCAAGATTCAAACACTTAGTTAGGGGGAGGGAAAATAAAATTTATTTAATCTTTAAAAAACTCCTAACCACTTAGTCTCCTAGACAATCTTTACTTTGGCATATTTGGTGATGGTTGTTTAG
Source organism: Picea engelmannii (assembly GCA_009831015.1). Classification (NCBI taxonomy): domain Eukaryota; kingdom Viridiplantae; phylum Streptophyta; class Pinopsida; order Pinales; family Pinaceae; genus Picea; species Picea engelmannii. The sequence goes on along the minus strand of ML778191.1, from coordinate 1,823,928 downwards.
AAGTTTATCTTGCAAGTACATTTACTTTTATCAATCGCTTATGCATCTTGTGGTTTGAATATCTAAGTGTTATATTTATTGAGCATTGAGTTTCCAAGTATTTACATCTCTTATCTTATGCTCTTGTGGCGTGATTCAAGATAAAGTTGAGCATCTGATTGGGGAGGCATCATCTTGTTGAATCTTGAGTGCTTTAGTGGTTGCCATTGAAAAGCAATCCAATAGAGTAAGTGTTATTGGGGCATGCTTGGCCTTATGTGATTGATCTTAACTTTAAATATCTCTTAAATCTCACACTTTGGCACCTTTAATCTTGTTCATTTGTATATTGTGCATATCTTGTATCCTTGTAGCATTTCTTATTCTTTGTGTAAGTAATTGTATCTTTGTTGTGGGATAGTTGTAATCTAGTTTTACTTGTAATCTTTTGTAATTGAACCCCCTGAAAACTTAGTTGACCCCTTGCCCAACATTTAGGCACTAGTCTTAGTTGACTTAGGGAAGGGTGTGCTTGTCATTGAATAATCTTGCACTTTGCATTTGTTGCCTTAGCATCATAGGTTAGTTTTCCCCTTAACCTCTAACAAATTAAAAAACAACTCCTAGAACATAAACGTTAAATCACATCTAGTAACTAGGGTCTACCCCCCTTGGCTTCCCTAGGAGTAAGCCTAGAAGGAAGAGGTTCCAGTCAAGGTGACAGTGTGGATTGTGAACCTAGGCATTGTGCCTCCAAGGA